>CM052810.1:149535080-149592556 GCA_028533885.1 Nasua narica
GGGGGTGTCTTGTAAATTTGCAACATCTTGTAATAGTAGTTTATTTATGGAGCCTTTGACATGTGGGGGGATGGGAGAGGACACCCACGTGAGGTAAGAAGTCCAGCATGAGCACAAGTTAACAGGTGGGGAAGCAGCAGTTCCGGGAGGTTATCTATGTGACTAGCTCAAAGTGAGCGCAGAGCTGGACATTGAACCCAGGTGCATATCCAGGCGCCTCTGCTGTACAGCCCGGTGACCTCTGGATTTGGGACCTCAACAAACCCTAGGCCAATCCCACTGACCGCTGGCTGCTCCACGGGGCTTTCTGCTCTCCGCTGCAATGCCAATTCTGACAATTTTTTTGGCTCCAAGATTCCTGGAAACTTGGTGAAGGTAAACAGAAAGCACAGACAAGAGAAAGCACGGTCTCCTCCGAAGGAAGGCAGACCCACCGCGGCCCCCAGGACCTCTCGGTGGCTCTTAGCTGAGGCCGCCGTGGCACCCACCCGGGAAGCTTTACAGAAACGGGTCCTGCTCCTAAAGATTTTGATCTAATTATGCTTCAGTGCAACTTTAGCATGGAGGTTCCTGTGTAACATTTTACTGAAGTATATGATGCATGTAGAAACGCGCACTGCCCTAAGTACACAGCACAGTGAATTTTTACAAAGTGCAGGCCCCTGGGTAACCACCACCCAGCTCAAGAATCAGAAGGTCAGTATCCCTGAGCAGCATGCAGGCTCCGTAGCCCAGCTCACCCCGCCCCCGGCCGCTATCCCAAAGTCCAACAGCGCTGGAGGGGGGGGGGGGGGCGGCAGAGGGGAGAGATCTTTAAAGCTTAAAACACTGTATGGACTGCTTTCTACAGACCCAAGCCTCTGCCCGACCGCTTCGTGCACCATCCCACTCAGTCCTGGGAACACTCAACAGGCATCTTCGGATATCCCTCCCACTTTGGGCAGACAGAGGCACCAGGAGATAACGTCAGTCGCCGCTGGCACACAGCTTGTAGCTGGCGGAGCCCTGCATCCATGCAGAACTTCTTCGAGCCGTCTCTCTGCTCTGGTTTTTATTTTAAATATCTGTACCAACCGCCCT
Source organism: Nasua narica (assembly GCA_028533885.1). NCBI lineage: Eukaryota > Metazoa > Chordata > Mammalia > Carnivora > Procyonidae > Nasua > Nasua narica. The sequence continues at coordinate 149,536,161 of CM052810.1, forward strand.
CTGCCACTAAATGCCTGGACAGGGAGTCATGGCGCTCTGATCTCTCCTGGACAAGGTGCAATGAGCTGGAAGGGAAGGAAAATCCCAGAGCTACCATGGGCGCTGCGATGGACGCTCACCAGCATGTAGTCTTACTGCCTTCTTTTTCGGATGAGGAAAGAGCCCAAGAGAGATTTTGGGTGCCTTCAGCTGAATGAGGGAAATTTCAAGAGAGCCGGAACCCTTGTGGGGCAGGGCTGGGGAAGTCTGGGCAGTGGGGCACCGACTTCTCTGAGCCCCCAATGCACGAGTGTGCATTCCCCCTGTGGCCAGGGATGTGAGGTCACTACCACAAGTTAACACTCGTAGCAGGTTCGCCGGTGAGTATTATGAGTCGTGCATCTCTAATAGTCTGTGCAGTGAGCTTCTAACCTAAATGAGACAGAGAACAGATGATCACAAAGCTGTCGGAGCTGGAAACAGGATCCTCTCAGTTTCCCCGATTTTGTTCAGTTGGTTTGGATTTCTCAGCGCCTGAGGTGGCCGTCCTAGTGTGTTCATCCCGGCAATGGAAGGGGTGGGGCGTGAGACACAGCTCGGTCTCGAAGTTTTCCTTGAAAATGTGATGCGCCGTGTAGGCCCTATTCCTCGAGCACTCCCAGAAAGCAAAACAAATCTCAGAAAATGTGGGGTTTATTCCCTCTCTGTATCCCTTCTCTAAGATTGCTTTGGAGTTCCTTTCAGATCTGTCCCCCAGCCCATGCCCCCAGATGCCCTCTCCTCTCACTGGTCCCCACGTCTCCGGTCCCTGCGTCTGTGTCCATCAGTAGCTCTGGTCTTTGGGTGGGAAACTTCCTTGGAGCCAGAATGCTTTCTCCGTTGCTCTCTAATTTTTTTATTTCAGAGCAAGTTTTCCAATATAAATTACACCCTCAATTACTTCTCTCTTCCTAGAGCAGTGAATCACACTCTGAGAGGCTGTTAGGGTGGGGACCGCTGGAGACAGAGCCAGAAGGTTCCATCCAGTGCCGGCTTGTCGCCCTCCTTCTCCATTTACCCCCCTCCACACCCCCAGCAGTGAGCGCGGCTTTGCACTGAAGTCACCAGGGACAGCAGCCCTTCAGTGCCCACCCTGCGACCCCCTGTGCTCTGGGGGGGTCCCCTTCTATGGGAAGGGGAGGCCACCACTTTAGGGAACTGGCCTCCTCCGCTTGGAGGCGAGAAGAAATATTAGCTTCACTAGGATGGCTTGATATTTGATGGCAGAGGTAGCCTGCATGAGGGCCTCCAGGCCTTATCCCTTCCTCTGTCACTACCCTCTGCCGTGTGCCTCTGCAGTTCTTCCCATCCAGAGACAAGGACGCTCTCTGACCCACTGATTCTGCCCATGACACCTGCTTGGGCCAACAGGATGCTAGCAGATGGGCTACAAGCAGAGGCTTGAAAGCATGCTTATGTGATTGGGCTAGCTCGCCTACATCTCTGCTATTTCCATGAGAAGAGCGTGCCCGGGCTAGGACACTGGTCCCCGCCGGAGATGAGAGATGTGTGGGGCGGAGCTGGCCCAGACCCGCCTGCCCTGCCTCGCCTAGAACAGAACTGTCCAGCTGCCCCCACGATGCTTGAATAATCCCAGCCAGGATCAGAAGCTCTGCCCACCCAACCTTCGCAGGAACTGCAGATGTGGGAGCCGGAGTAGGAAGTGATTGTTATTTTAAGCCTCTGAATTTTGAGATGGTTGGTACTCTAGCCATACGATGAGGCCATACCCTCTGAAACTATTATGGTAATTACATGAGAAACAAAAGCACTTTGCAAATGTGAAGCCATGGGAAGTGAGCAGAAGGGAGAGGAGGGCTGATGAACAAGCTCTGGACCCTGAACCTGAAAACCAGAGTCAAAAGCCACTCCCTTCCCAATTCACTCTGTAAACTTGGGCAGATCATTTCTGGGTCTAATCACAAATTACAGAGTTGGCTTGCAAACTATGAGGGCTTGAGAAGATGTTGGAAAACTAATATGGGCCCTCGAACTTCATTGGTAGGGAGTTAAGAGAGGGATGGGGAAGGTGGGAGAGAGGTCCCCTGCCCAAATAAAAGGGACAGATCTATTGAGATGGGAATTGGATGATTTTGGAAAATATGTTTGGCTTAAGGCTGAGAGCTAGATTTGCAGCCCAGATACAAAGTCTCATTTCCCTAGAGACCAAAGACACTGGGAGACATAAATATTCCTGAAAATGGGTTATAGAAGGTGCCTTCCTGACAGCTCTTTGCTTGGAACAAAGCAAAGTTGGGGACAATTATGGAGTCTTTGGATTCCATAATGGAGAGGTAATGGGCCAGGCTAGTAGTTAGATGTGCCTGTGTGAGCTCCTTCCTTGGCCCCGTTTAACTTTTCTTGGTCATTTATTATCTGACCTTTGACAAGTCACGTATCCTGTGGACAAGTAGATGAAATACGGGTTATTCATTTGTTATGTACTGATCACATTCCAGGAACTGCTCTGGGCACTATGGATAAAACAGTGAATAGGACACGGTTCCAAGCTGGCTACCAGCTCAAGGTGGATGAATTTTTTAAACATTGCCATTCATACCAAACGTATACTACTAGATCCCTTTTCAGAGGGGAAAATTATAGCTCAGAGAGATTAAGTGGCTTGTCCAAAGTCAAACAACTTGTAAGAAAAAGATGAAAAATTACACTTTAACCTTAAATCTGTGTCATTTCTATTCAACTATGCTGACTCTTCCAGTTGGTTGTTTGATTTTATTTATAAAAATGGTTTTTTTTGTGGGCACCTGGGTGGCTCAGTCAGGTAAGCATCTGCCTTTGGTTCAGGTCATGATCTTGGGTTCCTGGGATTGAGCCCCACATCGGGTTCCTTGCTCGGTGGGGAGCCTGCTTCCCCCTCTGCCGCTCCCCCTGCTTGTGCTCTCTGTCTTTCTCTCTCTCTCTGACAAATAAATAAATGAAAATCTTCAAAAAAATGTTATTTTTATACACTGTTTTTGAAGTACGTCTCTGTATGTGAAATAGAGTTCGATGCTTGGATTTTTGTTGTACTGTTCAAATTTTCTTAGTTTCCAGAACGATGAAAGTAGGTTCCTAAATTGAATAGGGACACAGCTTAAATGCACAAAAAATAAGGGATGGTTTAATCAAGTGTGTTCTGCTCAGTGAGTTACTTTGAAAACATTAAATGGGATGGCTATGTCTCAAACTTTATAGGTGAGAGTTTAAATTGTTATAGTTCCTCAAGGCAATGTGAAAGTATATATCAAAGCTACAAATGAATATGCTTTTTGTTCTAACAATTCTCACTCAAGAAAGTTGTTCTATAGAAATATAGATCATGGATGTACGAAATTATTCAAGCAGCATTTTTTTCTCTAGTAAAGTAATGGAAATAACCTGAATCCTCTTAATCAATCTGTACCAGCACTTATTGATTTTGTATTATATGAAAGGTGCTCAGATATATTTTTATAAAAGATTTAAAATGACATGTGAGAAGGTCCTTCTCATCTAGTACCGCCTAGCTGGGGTGTACATAATCTTTACATATAAAGATAGCCAGCCATCAAAACCATCACCTGACCAGAGACTGAATGTGGAATCAACCTTGTGTTAGGATGAGGAAGCAGTTTTGGGCCTGAGGGACTCAGAAGTCTTCAGGAGAATTTCATTTAAGTTAGGGAAGGGGTTGGATAGAACAAGAGGATTGTGGGAGCGAGGCAGGAGGCTCTCTTCGGAGAGGCAGAGTCTCTGGAATGAGCAAGGCAGACGGGGGGCAAAGAGGACCTCTGTGGTGGAGAGGGGAAGATGAGCTAGAGAGTGACTCGGTGGTAAGACCAGAATGGTGAGTTGGGGCAACACCGAGGAGGACGTTGGACGCCAAGATAAAGATCTGGAATTTTGTTTAGGTGTTTGAGCCAGGGGTAACGTGTGCAAAACAGTGTTTGGGGGAGTGTAATCTAGCTAGCTTATGCCAAATGGATTGTAGCAGAGCATGTCTGAGGTTAGAAGACTCCTGGAGACCTCAGCAGGAGTCCAGGGACAGGGCAAGGAGGTCCAAGCTAGGTTGGGAGGCGGAAAAGTAGGAAAAGAGAAGCAGACACTAAGGTAGTTTTCCTCCACCTACCCTGCCTGGACTTGATTTTGACATTCTCCTGGCAAGTCGTAATTACTGGGACAGTTATTATCTCGGGTTTTACAGGTATATAACACAGGCAATTGTGTAAGGACCTAGTGCTCAGTCGCACGGCTGGCTCTTTGTCTGCAGACTGTTAGGGACTGAAAACTAATGTGGAACATGTTTTCCGAGGCAGTCAGAGCTGCACCTAGCTTGCTGCTCGGAGAAACCATAAACACAAGTCTGCTTCCTGAAAGCTAAGACTATAGGGTAAAAGTAGTATGTTTTTTTTTTTTTAAGATTTTTATTTATTTATTTATTTATTAGGAAAGAGAGAGAGTGAGAGAGAGCATGAGAAGGGAGAAGGTCAGAGTGAGAAGCAGACTCCCCATGGAGCTGGAAGCCCGACGTGGGACTCGATCTCGGGACTCCGGGATCATGACCTGAGCCGACGGCAGTTGCTTAACCAACTGAGCCACCCAGGTGCCCTAAAAGTAGTTTTTAAGAGGTGTTTTTCTAGTATTCAATCAGAACTTTAACTGATGTTTTCATTTTTTTTTTTTAAGATTTCATTTATTTGAGAGAGAGTGAGCTAGAGAGAGCACGAGCAGGGGCAGAGGGAGAGGGAGAAGCAGATTCTCCACAGAACAGGGAGCCCAATGCAGGGCTCGATCCCAGGACTCAGGGATCATGACCTGAGCCCAAGGCCTATGCTTAATGGACCAAGCCATCCAGGTGTCCCTAATGTTTTCATTTAAAAAGGGGGTTATTGGGCGCCTGGTGGCTCAGTGGGTTAAAGCCTCTGCCTTCGGCTTGGGTCATGATCTCAGGGTCCTGGGATCAAGCCCCAAGTCGGGCTCTTTGCTCATCAGGGAGCCTGCTTTCCTCTCTCTCTGCGGGCCTCTCTACTTGTGATCTCTCTCCTGTCAAATAAATAAATAAATAAATAAATAAATAAATAAATAAATAAATAAATAAAACCTTTAAGAAAAATAAAATAAAAAAATAAAAAGGGGGTTGCCAAAGTAATCTGTAGCTCTTAAAAAATTAAGTAGATTATGAGTGCCATCATGTAAAGAAGCCCGTGGTTCACTGTTAGCTGATGGAGGCAGCCTCCTGATGGTAGCATCCCAGGTTGCTCCCGCTAGAAACATTGTATCTGTTTTCAGTATGAAGCCTGAGAGCCCATCCCCCAGCAGAGGCACAGGGGATGGGGGGTGGGGGGGGAGCGTACAGAATGGCAAAGTCCCTTCTCTGCTTCTGAGTAGTTACAGTATTTTACAAGCAGGTTAGACCTTACAATGGAAAGACTCTTACAGACATTTCGTTCATCCCAGAGAAGCACAGCTCCCACCTGCTCACGCCTATTAGAGGCAAACAGACAAAAGTGCTAGTGAGGGAAACAGAGGCGGAGAGAGCGGTAGTAAGTCTTCCTTGATCTGACAGATCACTTCTCCAGGGGGACTCCCCAGTAGAGCCTGGTGTGTTTCATTGAGCAAACTATGTCTCTCCAGGCTTCAGTTTCCTCAAATCTAAAATGAGGATGATGTGATCAGGCAAAGTAAGATATATATAGCATCACTTGACACACTGTGGCCATCTCTAAACTTTCAGTAATTACTGGCTATTGTTCTTCTCCACTTGGCATTCCAAATATCTAACAATGACCTTGTACTTTTCCTTGACTCCTCAGTTATTTACTTGCTTGACCCACACCCCCTACTAAAAGGTACACTCCTTGAAGGCAAGGTTCTTAATTAAAAGTTATTTTAGGGACTCCTGGGTAGCTCAGTTGGTTAAGCATCTGCCTTCAGCTCAAGTCAGGATCCCAGGGTCTGGGGATCGAGTCCCTCTTCCGGCTCCCTGCTCACAGAGAGGAGTCTGTTTGTCCTTCTGCCTGCCACTCTTTCTCTCTGATAAATAAAATCTTTTAAAAAGAAGTCATTTTAATTTTTTTTCTTCCCTGCTGACAAAAATAATATATTACTATGGCGTTGGGAGTGGGGAGCAACAACTAAAAATCTCCCTTTATCTCAACCCTAAAGATAATCATTATAGACTCCTTTACATAGTCTAAAGGGTTTGGACGACACTGAGGCCTCATTTTCTGTAAAGGGCCAGATGGTAAATACTTTTGGCTTTGTGGCCATAGGGTCTCTGTCACAACTACTTAGCTTTATCCTTCCAGCAGGGAAGTAGCCACAGACAGTCCCTAAACAAGTAGGCGTGGCTTTATTCCAGTAACACTTCGCTTATAAAAGTGGGGCCCAGCCTCATTTGGCTTTGGGACACTCGTTTGCTGGCTCTGGATCTAGAATAGTGCTTGCTGTCTACTAGAAATATAATGTGAACCACACGCGCAATTTTACACTTTCTCATCGATATACTAAAAACAACTTTTAAAAAAGTAAAAACAATTTTTAAAAAGAGTAAAATCAATTTCAAGAGTATGGTTTATCTAACCCAATATATCCAAAATGTTATCACTTCAACATATGATCAAAATAAACAATTATCGGGGTACCAGGGGGGTTCGGTTAGTTGAGCATCTGACTCATGATTTCGGCTCAGGTCATGATCTCAGGGTTGTGGGATCGAGCCCCGTGTGGCGTCGGACTCCGTGCTCAGCGGGGAGTCGGCTTGTCCCTCTCCCTCTGCTCTTCCTCCTGCTCATGCTCGCTCTCTGTGTCTCTCTCTCAAATAAAAATCTTTAAAAACAAACAAATATGGAAATAACTATGGAAATATTTTTACGTAATATAATAAAATATAATATATAATTATATATTATACATAAATATATGAATATATATTTTATTATAGAAATATATTATAAATATGTATTTATATATAATTATATACACAAATGTATATATTCTATTATGTAAATATTATATGTTTATATAAATATATAATATTATTATTAATAATGACAATAATTTTACATTTCTGTTTTGTACTAAGTCTTTGGAATTTGCTGTGGATTTTGTACTTAGAGCACATCTCAGTTCCAACTCGTCACATTCCAAGTTTCATGGCTACCATGGGGACAACTCATGAATGTAGATAGTGTTTGGGTGTATATGCTTACATACATTTAAGAAAATAAAAGTAATGTGATATGTATGCATTTTTTCACTTAATAATCTTTCTGGGTGATCTTTTCTTATTTTCCATAAAGATTGATCTTTTTTATAGAACTATCATAAGATCCAGCAATTCCAGTTCTGGGTATTTATTAAAAAGAAAACGAAGGGGCGCCTGGGTGGCTCAGTAGGTTGTGCGGCTCCCTTGGGCTCAGGTCATGATCCCAGGGTCCTGGGATCGAGTCCCTCGTCGGGCTCCCCGCTCAGCCGGAAGCCTGCTTCTCCCTCTGCCTGTTGCTCCCCCTGCTTCTCCTGCTTGTGCTCTCTCTCTCAGATAAATCAATCAATCAATCAATCAATCAATCAATAAAATCTTTAAAAGTAAGTTAAGAAAAAGAAAAAAGAAAAAGAAATTGAAAACACTAATTTCAAAAGATATATGCACCACTGTGTTCCTCATAGCATTATTTACAGCAGCCAAGCTGTGAAAGCGAAGCGTCTATCAGTGGATGAATGGATAAAGAAATGGATATACACAATGGAATATTACGCAGTTATAAGAAGAATGAAATCTCACCATTTTTTTTTTTGAAAGATTTTATTTATTTGGGAGAGGGAGAGAGAACGAGAGAGAGCACGAGTGGGGAGGAGAGGGAGAAACGGGCTCCCAAGAACAGGGAGCCCGACGCAGGTCTCAATCCCAGGACCCCGGGATCACGATCTGAGCTGAAGGCAGATGCCCAACCCACTGAGCCACCCAGGTGCCCCCTAATTTTGAATTGGTATTTAAACTAGTTCAAGAATTGTCCTTTTACATAATAGTGATGGCACCTGTGGGAGTATATCTTTAAAGTAAATTCTTGGGGAATCGAACTGCTGAATCAAAGGCTCTGATGACATTTAACTTTCAATAACCGTTGCCAAGCGTAAAACCTGGAGTTCTATCCTGTTTCTGTATCTCTGGCATGTTGGCACTCAGTGAATAATTGTTAAATGAATGGATAAGTTAAAATCTCACACCGCTGAGAGAGAGAGGGAGAAAGAGGGTGGGGCGAGGGAGAGAAATAATATGGCATAAAGTGGAAGCAGTTAATTGCACATTAAGGAGACAAACAGAAACACGCTGAGTTGGTGTAAGGACAGGTGTTTGCGTAATATTCAGTTGAGCTCCTAGGAACTCAGCCCAATTCCTTCTATCTTAGAAAGTCTCCGAGCCTTGGGACTTGGGCTTTGGGATTGTGGGTTTCACCAGGAAATTATTCCCTGCATTTGGAGGCCAGTGAGAACCCCAGGTTCCCCTGTTGTGGACAGGACAGTTTCTAGTTAAGAGTAGGGGGCGAGGGTGGGAGGTGGCTAAAGGTGCTACCTCCTCCCAAGAGTATTGGGAAAACCCCTGCTCTTCAGGGATGGGACAAGTTCCTGAGATTGTGGAGTCCCCTCTGTGGAAATCTCTCATGCCAAATCCACTCCCCTTCTGGAATGAGAGGAGGCTAAATAACCTGGTACCAAGTGGAAAATGAGGTTCCGCTCTCCAACGGCCAAGGGCAGGGCTAGAAAATCTGACTATGAAAACCTGAATTTATCTTGAGATCTTCCCTGTCCCCCTTCCTGCCAAGAATTCTCCTCTGGCCTGTCTCCCAAAGCAGCCTTCGGGCCACACTCCACACTCACAGCTCTGCCTGGCCTGACAGGCCATGCTGGGTCTCTTGGCTGCGCCCCCCCTCCCGGGCCCCCCCGCAAGGCTCCCTTGCTCTCTGGTTCGGCCAACCCTCCTCCCCACCCCCATGGGCAACCCCATCCTAAAACCTGCCTCTGTAACCATCTGGAGGGCAGAGCCTGGCTTCTCTGCCTCCCCAGAGGCTGCCATAGTGCCTGGCACACAGTTGGTGCTTACTAAATGTTAGTCAAATAAAAAGACAAAATGACCTCTAGACTTTTTAGTTTGCCGTCTGTGGCCTTCCATATGGAGTAACCCATCGGACAAGCTTTGATCAGGCACCAACCGCCTGCCAGGCGCGGGGACAGGTGAGTAACCTCGGGGTTCCAAGCGCACGGAGCTCATGATCTCGGATCCTTTTCTGATTGTGGCGGACACTCCGTGACACTCCCTGGCTCCCTGGACACCCACAGATTGCTCTGTCCTGTTATTCACTCACATAAATTTGTGTGAGCCCCCATTCGGTTCTGGCACGATGCTGCGTCCATGCTCTCTCATTCTCTGTCCAAGACTCCTCCAAGGAAGGTAACACTGGCCCCATTTTACACACAGAGAAAATGAGATGAAAGGATTCCCTCAAATCCGCATATGCCCAGGAGGGAGCAGGGCCAGCGTTCCCGGCCAAGAGGGCTGTGCTCGGGCCGCACCCTGTTCCTCCTGCCGCTCCCCAGCCTGGCTGGGAAGCGATGGGCCCCTCGAGGAGGTGGGCAGAGCCCTGGAGCCCATCGGGAAACCCCTGTTTACAGGGGATGGGGGTGGCCAGGGGGCTGCTCTCCTCGGCTGGGACGCCAGCCAGAAGGGCAGTGAGAGACACCCTGGAAGATGCCGCAAGTCGCTGATGGCACAGTTCCTTCAGTTACTTTTCTTTTCATCCCTAAACCTTGGGGCTCAGCTTCTCATTGCAACTTTTTTTTTTTTTTTTTTAGATTTTATTTATTTATTGGACAGAGAGAGACAGTGAGAGAGGGAATACAAGCAGGGGGAGTGGGAGAGGGAGAAGCAGGCTTCCCGGGGAGCAGGGAGTAGAGCTCGATCCCAGGACCCTGGGACCATGACCTGAGCCAAAGGCAGACACTTAACAAGCTCTAATGACACACTTTGTCTTTTAGGATCTTTACTCCTTTCCTCCAAGTTTCTGAGGGGAGCTCCCAGCTGGGAAGTGGCTCAGTCAAGGCAGTTAGTCGGTGGGGCTGCCGGACAAGGATCTGAAGAGCCTCGGCTCACTTTCCAGGTGATGTTGGGCTTTTATTTTGTAAAGCAAAGTGAAAGTCAGTGGTGGTATCGCTGGTTGGGGGCTGGCATCGGAGGGCACGCTGTGGCATTCGGGAGGGAGAGGCAACCCGTCTGCTCCCAGGCCTTTGCCCGGCACACGGAGGCCCTACAGCCCCGCAGGCCTCCTGCTCCAACACTCCTCACAGCTGCCAAAACGCCTGCCTCCCAAGGCCATGCTTTCAGGAGCAAAGGAAAGAAAAACAAGAGTAAGTCATTTTGATAAAATAAGACCTAATGGATCCAGGGAAAATTATTGTAATCAGAGCCACAGCCATGGCACCGGCCAGGAGGCGAAAAAAAAAAAAATCTGTAAAATAATGCTCACATTATCCTCTTTTTCTCCCCCCTCCCCAAAGTTCTACTTTGAGTGGTGTACTTTTAAACATCCTGAAGATGTTTAAAATCTTGCCAGAGGCAGGAACACAGAGGGGAAATATTCCTGCCTATAAACAAAGGGGAAAGTTTCATGCGAGGGACTGAGAATTTTGAGACTTAACTTGGAATTGGCAGTGGGAAAATGTAATGCTCTGGAAATAATGATCCCAGCATTAGGTCACTTGGGCAATGCAGCCGTCCTGCACGGCCTTAAAATGTGGCCTCAGCCTCTTCCCAGCGTGAAGCCATAGGAAGGACGGGTCATTCGTTTGTTCAATGGTCAGTGGTCTCTGACGTTTGCAGGGAACTGGGAGAGAGTCAAAGTGAAAACACAGCTCCCGGCCCCGCACGCAACCCCCTGTGAGTGGCGGGGAGACACACGTGTTGCCGGAGTAACTACAAGGTCAGGGCCGGTGGCGATCAGGAAGCCCAGAGACTGTCTCTCAGCCTGCCGGGTTGCTCCCCGGCGCCAACCCCTGAAACCTCACGGAGGGCACTTCTCCTCTCCAAGTGCTCAAGAGCATCCCTGCTCCTTCCTTGATCTTTCCCATAGCACAGTCCTCTCCCACCAACATGTGGATCTGGGCTGGGACCCTCCCCCCGCCTCCCGCTCTGCTGGGTTACGGAGGAAGGAAGGAGAGGTGCAGAGGACAGGAAATGGGCCCTGGGAAGCTGTGAGCTGGAGACCATACAGCACTGACTTTCTGAAGCTAGTCCCTCATTCATTCTTCCCCAGCTACCTCCAGAAAGCCCAGCGTGTCGCTTACGCTCAGTGACAGGGAGGCTGGCTGTGCTTTCCCACCTCGAAGTCAGGGCAAGAGGTCTGAGAGTGACCCACCAACATCTGTTTCCACCTTCCATTCCTGTAGGGTGATGGCTGCTCTTTTGTAGGGCGGACACTGGGCCCCCGAGGGAGTGATTTGCCCAAACACAGAGAGCTGGTTTGGGGCTGAAGCTTCCAAATAATCACAGTCCACGGCATCTGCTGCTCTAGAATGCCACATCCTCCCCAGTCCAGCCTCCCCGCCCCCCCCACCTCTCTGCTTCCAGGTCGTCCTGATCCTGAGGTCCTGAGTAAGAGTGTGTAACACGCTCAGCTGTAATCCAGCATCTCCGCTCCCAGATATTTGCCTGTGGGAGAGAACAGTTCTGCCCTCAAAAAAGCTTGGATATGAATTTTTCTGCACCTTTATTCCTAATAATAAAAAACTGAAAGTAGGCACCTGGGCGGCTCTGTCAGTTAGGCCTTCCGCTCATATCAGGGTCCTGGGGGCCTGGGATCGAGCCCGATGTCAGGCAGGGAGCCTGCTTCCCCCTCTCCCTGTGCTTGCCGCTGCCCTGCTCGTGTGCTTTCTCTCTGCCAAATAAATAAATAAAATCTAAACAAAACAAAACTGAAAGCAGGTGCTCATGGATAGACGACAACACAAACTGAGGTAGGCCCATGCCTTGGAATGTCGTTCATCGATAAAAAGGAGCAAATTGTTGATGAATGTGACGACATGGCTGAATGTCCCAGATGTTATGTTGAGGGGAAGAAGCCAGAAGCAAGTACCTGGTGTATGATTCTGCTTATATAAAGTTCTAGAACAGGCTAAGCTGGAAATGAGATCCATGTTTGCTTGTAGGGGTGGGGAGGATAGGGAAACAGAGGGGTTCAAGGGAGGAGATTAACTAGGAACGGGCATGAGGGAACTATTTGGGATGATGAAAATGTTCCACACCCTGGCAGGGGTGTGGATGACGTCGGTACATACATTTGCTAGAACCGATCAATCGGTATACTTAAGATCTGTGCACTTCAGAACTATAAGTTACGTCTAAATTTTAAAAATAGGAAAAGAGGCAGGTAGTACGTGATTGTTGCAAAACTTTATAAAGAAGTAATGAAGCAAGCAAAAACTTTCCCTCCATCCCAATCTCTCACTTCTGGGCTAACTGCTATTCATTACCTCATGCAACCTTCTGGAGGCTCTTTCTGGGCATGTCCTTCCACAGAAACGGACTCCCCTGTCCCCTGTGCCGGACATGACGACGCGTCCAGCTGAAGGAAGGCCCTGCAGCGAAAAGATTGAAAACAGGTCATTTCTGAGTGTTGAACTGTTTCATGTTAAAGATTAATTGTTTTTCCATGTTAGCATGCTTAGAAACATTTTGTGGATACCATGAGGGGTAAAACAAATGCCTTGGTGACATCGTGTTCTTCAAAATGGCTTTTCTTTTGGGGCGGCTGGGTGGCTCAATTGGTTAAGTGTCTGCCTTTGGCTCAGGTCCTGGTCCTGCAGTCCTGGGACCCAGCCCCTAGTTGCGCTTCCCGCTCAGCCAGGAGTCTGCCCCTCCCCCTCCTCATGCTAGCTCCCCTGCTCTCTCCCAAATAAATAAATAATCTTAAAAAAAAAAAAGGTTTTTCTCTTAAGGGAGCCACATTCTCTTAACCCTTCCACCGCCGGCCCCAGGCTCCCCTGGCCTCATCCTTGTCTCACTCTCTTACTGACATCTGAGGTGGGGCTCTTTAACACCTGCTGCCTTTTTGCCATCTCCTTCTTCTTCTTCTTCTTCTTCTTCTTCTTCTTCTTCTTCTTCTTCTTCTTCTCCTTCTCCTTCTCCTTCTCCTTCTCCTTCTCCTTCTCCTTCTTCTTCTTCTTCTTTTTTTTTTAAGATTTATTTATTTGAGGGCGCCTGGCTGGGTGGCTCAGTCGTTAAGTGGCTGCCTTCCGCTCAGGTCATGATGCCAGAGTCCTGGGACTGAGTCCCACATCGGGCTCCCTGCTCCGTGGGAAGCCTGCTTCTCCCTCTCCCACTCCCCCTGCTTGTGTTCCCTCTCACGCTTTGTCTCTCTCTGTCAAATAAATAAATAAATAAAATATTTTTTTAAAAAAGATTTATTATACTTAGCAGACTTCCGCACTGAGTGTGGAGTCTGTCTCAGCCTGATCCCACGACCCTGAGGTCCTGAGCCGAGCTGAAACCAAGAGTCCGATGCTTAACAGACTGTGCCATCCAGGCACCTGCCTCTTTGCCATTTCAACTGTGCAGGACACAGTCATTTTCATGTGGGGGGGCTTGGGCCACCCCACCCTGGGGTGCGTGGAGAAAGTGCTGCTCTCTCATAGTCTAGATGTGTGCTTTCCCATGACTGGGGACCCCTTCTTAAAGTCTAAACACCCCAAAGCTGTTGACACTTTTAATATTTATTGGATGAGAAAGCACATGGAAAGGAAAAGCTATTAATTAGATTTGCATTTTATCAATGATGACAGCATCTACCAGCATTAAAATAATAATACTAGTAAGCAGCTAGTATTTCTTGTGTACTTATTGTGTGCCAGGTATTTTGCTAAGTGCCCTACACGCATCTGTAATGCACCCCCAACCCCACAGGTGGAAATCATCATTACCCTGCAGCATACATAAGGAAACTGAGGCTCAGAGAAGCAGGCCGAGAACTTGGCATGCCACTTGATCTCGCCTCCTTTATTGATTTACTCTGTGCACAATAGCCCCAGCCCCGGGGTTACACTTGGGGCCTCTGGGAGCCGAGGGAGTCAGGGGGGAGTCACAGGCTATGCAGGGAACTAAGGCAGGTGGCCTTGTGCTCAGCCTGGATTTGAGCGCCAGCCAGCGTGTTGGCCAGCACGGGGCCTTTCCTGAACCCAGCGTCGTTCAGCCCCCTGAGCAACCTGTGCCTGAGTTTGCATCTGTCCGGTCTGGTTTGTCCCTGGGTCCCCAGAGGCTGGAGGGGTTAACAGTTGAGAACCTGTTTGCAGATCATTAGAAACAATAATCACCTTGCCAGTAACCCGATCTACTTCCAAAGGAGGGTCTAGTTTTAGCAAACAGATTAAGTGGCTCCGTGAAGTGGAGGGGTGGAGCGGGGTTGCCTAAATTGCATTTCTTCTGGGCCCTTGGAATTGTGTGGTGATCAAGCCAGACCCAAGGGCCACCTCTTGGGCTCACACCCTTCTGGCTGCTTCTTCCCCTAGAACTCTGAACTTCCCCTGGATCTGACACAAGCCCCACCCCCCACGGGGCTGCTCTCCAGGCCCCGCAGTGGGAGCAAGCTGCTCTGGAGGATGGCCCTGAGACCACGCATGCGCACTGAGTCTTTGCTGTGTGCCCCGCCCCCCACCCGCGTGGTCTTCCTTCGTCCCGTCACCTCCCCACCCGCTACCACCGATCCTAGTGTCCTGATGCCTCCCCTTCCCGCGGAGAGACCGAGGGACAGCTGTGTGCCGGAGCCAGCCCTGCTGGTTAAACCTTCAGGAATTTGGCAAGCGAGTGGTTAAACATGGCCATCATTAAAAACTAAATAAACCTATAATTACATAAATTATATTTAAAACAAAGGTAATAAGTACTCGAAAGCCATCACTTGCTAATTACTTTCTTATGGTTCCTTGGTGTCTGCTTTGGGGTTATTCACGTCGGTTGCGTCCGAAGGGTGGAAAGTCTGTGCCGCAGTGTGCTACCCCCACACGTGTCCAGGCCCCCCCATTTCCCGACTGCGTGTTGGTCACTTGAAATCGGCCACGGAGAGGGTGTGGACGCCACAGAAATGGGCAAATGTACAAATCGGGCCTGTGTTTCCCCCACGGCCCCTCCTCCCTCGGGAGCTGGTGGTTAAATATTCACCAGCGTCCCTGTGCTAAGAGAGGGTGACTAACTCGGCAAGGTCACAAGCGTGCTGGACCCGGGGGAGCTCACCGCCGCGCTGCTCTACCTCTTAAAAAATAATAAACATTCTTCAACACGTAGATTGCAAGGAAATAAAAGGGTCGAAGGAGGATTAACGGTTATAGATGAACTTAAAGACGTAGTATCCCACAATCACAATATGTACCCTATTTGGATTCTGATTAAAATAAACTGTGAAAAAAAAATGACACCTATGAGGCATTTGGTCATATGCTTCAGCGCTTCCTACATAGTTGATGATATCCATGAATTATTTTGACTTTTTGGGTGTGATAACGGCATCATTTTTTAGAACACTGGCTATTTCAAATGAAATGACATGCGAGGCAAGATTAGCTTTAAAATTAATAAAAAAAAAAGTGAGTGCGCTTATAGACCAGTGGTTCTCAAAATGTGGTCCCCTGACCAGCAGCACTGGGGAAAATGCAAATTCTCGGTCCCACTGCAGACCAACTGACTCAGAAATTCAGTGTTAACAAGCCTCCAGGGTGACTGTGAGGCCAACTCCAGTTAGAACGACTGGTTTGGATGAAACAAGATTCACCTTGAGTTGATGATCATTGAGGCTCCGTGACATGTGGATGGGATGGGGAGTTGGCCGTATGGGCGACATTTTCTCTAACGAAAAGTTTAAAGAATTAATAGACACAGAGAGTGCAGGTCTGACAGGGAGGGGTCAGGGCTGCATGAGACAGATGGGTTCTCTCGGATGCCTTCACGGTCGCATTGGTACACGTGTCTTTATTGTCTTTTGAATTAGAAATCCAGGTTAATGGCTGCAAGAGCTCCTGGCCTGAAGCAGCCCTTCCTGCCGGTCCTCCTCCAGCCACCCCTAGCTCCTCGGGTTTCTCCCACCAACTCCGCCCCTTCATTTGAAGCTCTCCTGTTAATAAGATTTGATCCTGAAATCTCAAATCTCTCGGAAGAGCAACTATTTTAATTTTCAACTTCCACCTAAAGCTGTGTGACTGAAAATCACCCCCCTCTAGACCTGCTTTATCAGCTACAGACGTGATGCAATTAATTAACTGTATGCAGCTTCTCCCCAAGCGCACTGCTTAACTTCCAGCCCATTGTAGCCCGGGTTTACTTAGCAGATAGGGCCTAAGAGCCGGTAACTGTTTACCTCCCTCTGGAGGGGCTGTCCTGGGCAGATGAATTCATTAGTTGGTGTTTGCAGAGCCGCAGGAAACTCCCCTCCTCCTCCCAAAAAAGCATTAGGTGAGTTTTTATTTTTATTTATTTATTTTGTGTCAAAGTTTCGGAAAAACTGAACTCACATCCAAGTTAAGGTTGTTCGGCCCCGCGCTGGTTGGTTTGCAAACCTCTCCGCCTCCCCCTGCTGTCCACCCCTCCTTTCCTCCAGCCCATTTTTTCCCCCCTCTGTCTCTCATTTCTGCTATTTCTCCAACTGGAAAACTCTCTGGACCTTGTCCCAGAGGATGGAAAAGGTCTGTGTGTCCATTAGATGGGATATTTGAGGATTTTTAGTCTTTTTGGTTTAAATGCCAAACGCTCCCAAATCCTCTGCTTCCTGGTACTCTCCCACCCTCCAGGATGCTGTCCGGTCCTTTTTTTTTTTTTCTTTTCCTTCCCCCCTTCCCTTCCCTCCCCTCTCTTCTTTTTAAAAAACAGTCCTGTTGAGGCTTTGTCAAGAAATTACAAGCACATTTTTTTTCTAGAAACTGTACTTCCCAAAACTCTGGGAGGAGTGGCCATTTTCTCGCAGACATGGAGGCGGAAGCAGAAAGGGGGGGTGGAGAACGTTTGGGAGCAGGAAGGACACTTGAACTCTGCCTCATCTTTTTCAACTGTTACTCCTAGAACAGGACTTCTTAAGTGCACTCTATGGGGCACCGCAGGTAGAATGCAGTTTCCTGGGCCACACTCCAACCAACCAAGTCACAGTTTCTGGGGATGGACTCTGGGGACCTGTATTTCTAACAAGCTCCTCAGACCACGTGGGTGTTCACTGACCTTGGAGAACCCGGATCCGGAGGGGAAGGCTGGGGGTCGTAGCTACTGAATGCTTTCTGGATGTCAGGTTCTGCACAGGGGAGAGAAATAGCTTTGGCTTCGGTTTTTGAAAGGGCAAATTCCAGGTACCCTTTCAAAGAAATGAGTACTTTGTTATTTTATATTCGTGGTGTTTACTGGGTGTTTGGTATATGCCAGATGCTTTGTAGTCCTCGCGGCCACCCCCTCTCTGTATTCTTGTTGTACCCATTTTACAGATGAGGAGAGAGACGTGGAAGAGGTAAGATAGTCTGCTTCCCTCACGCCAATAACCTGTGGTGTCTTTCGACTCCTGGATTTCTGGCTCAAGGCTGAGTGTTACGTCCCAAGCCGGACTGCAGCGGCCCTATTTCCCACGCCGGAAACTGAAAGTCACGACTTCACAGGTATGCTTTTATTTTTACCGACAACTGTTCACAGTACTTGCAATCGGAAAGGTCTCCTTCTATCCTGGGCACGTGTTAGCCTCTTCTCCATAGCTGGTTCTTCCAGTCAGACATGGCGCCAGTCCCGGGCCTACATTGCCGAGCCCGCCGGGCAGGAGACCCCAGTCTTCCTTCCCTGATATTGGGGAGTTATGGACCTATTTTAAAATTATTCCATGATAAAAGTTAATCACAAGTTCCCATGTACTCCCCAACCCCCATTCTCCTCAGAAGCAAGTTCTGTGACCAGTGTAGGGTGCTTCCTTGAAGACTTTTCCTTGGCTTGTGCACATGGGATAGATTTCTTTTTCTTAACATAAATGGAAAGGTATTGTGTACGGCAACCTTTTTCACATCATGACTTATTGTAGACTTCTTTCTTTGCCTACCTTGTTCTTTTTAAATTTTTTTTTGCATTTTTTAAAGTTTTATTATATATATATAGAGAGAGAGAGAGAGACTGAGGGCACGAGCGATGGGGAGAGCTACCCAGGTGCCCTGCATTTTTAAAAAAAAATAGGAGCCTGACGTGGGGCTCAATCCCAGGACCTTGGGATCATGACCTGAGCCGAAGGCAGATGCTTAACCGACTGAGCCATGCATGCGCCCCCCTGCATTTTTAATAGTTAAAGCACACTGAAGAAGTTCAATGATGGGAGGAGAAAGAAGGGTATTTTTAAGGTATAATTAGAAAAAAACCCCGATAATGGTGATTTTTTTTTTAGAGAGAGAAAGAGAGCAAGTGAGGGGGGTGGGCAGAGAGAGCTCAGCTCCGTAAGCAGGCTTCATGCTGAGAGGGTTGGAGCCCCACCCAGGGCTCAGTCTTACCACCTGGAGATTATGACCTGAGCCGAAATTACGAGTTGGAAACTTAACTGACTGAATCACCCAGGTGCCCCTAAAGATTTTTTTAAAATAATTTTTTAAAGTATTTTTTAAAGTAATCTCTACACCCAATGTGGGGCTCAAACCTACAACCCAGAGATCAAGAGTCTCACACTCCACTGACTGAACCAGCCAGGCGCCCCTAGAACGATAGTGATTTTTGAATCCAAGTTTAGAAATAACTTATTTTTAATTGTAGTTAAATATCCATAACATAAATTGGCCATTTTAACCATTTTTAGGTGTCCAGTTCAGTGACATCAAGCATATTCACATTTAACCACCACCCCCATCACCAGAACTCTTTCATTTTCCCTCCCTGGATTCTGTACTCACGAAACAGCAGCTCCCCCTTCCCACCTGTGCCCCACCCCGTCCCACCCCTGCTCTGGCTAACCACTCTTCGACTTTGTCTCCATGAACTTGACTGCTCTGGGTCTTCCTCTAAGTGGGGTCACGTGGTATGTGCCTTCCTGTGTTAGTTTATTGCACTTGGCATCATGTCTTCAAGGATCATCCTTGTGGTAGCATAGGTCAGAATTTCCTTCCTTTTCAAGGCTCACAGGCCCTGGTATGTATATGCCACATTTTGTTTTCCCCCCTTCTATCGATTGTCCCCACCTTTGAACTATTGTGACTGATGCTGCCGTGACCGTGGCTGTGCAAAGATCTGGAGTCCTCGCTATCGTTTCTTTGGGGTCGGTACCCACCTGTGGAATTCTGGATTCTAGGCAGTCTTGTGCTTACTCGTTCCTTCTAAGTACCACATCCCGTTCCATTGTATCTTTCCTGGGTTTGCTGGCAACTTAAATTCACTTTTCTGTACACTCTCCATGGGTGTGATTTTTAATGGGATTTTAGACAATCTTTATATAATCTGGATGTTCATTCTTTTATCTGTTATACACCTGGCAAATTTTTCACATTTAAAAACAACTTTCTACATCATTCCAGATCCAAACACTTGTCCTTATCTCTGATTATTTAAGAACTATTTATTGATGAGAATTTTTATTATTCTAAAGATAAGAGCGTGCGGGCGGCCATCTGGACGCAGCGTAGGGCCTGCCTCACGGAAGGTACTCCGTAAATGTTTACTGAATGACTGAATTACCTTTGGACAGCTCATGGTTTCATCAGTTTCTTTTTAAGGATTCACCGTGATCCGTCCAATCCGGAAGCTAAATTAAATCCTTCGTGATACCTCCTAGCACAGCTCTCCTTGAGTTTAACCTATTCTCTCAACCTCGGGAGAAAAAAAAAAAATTAAGCCAAATTGCTATGAAAATCATAGATCATTCAAGTTTCTGTTATTTGAAAAGCACTGCAGGGAAACGGCCTGCGGTGGGCTTTGTCGAAATAAGAATAGTTAGTGATCAAATAACCTGTAGACTAGAAAAGCGCCGAAAAGGGACCGTAGTTCTTCCCTCAGTCCTCCTGCCTCTTCTCCAGAAAAGAGTAGTATAGGCTTAATATGTACCAAATAATTTGCCGAACACTGCACATCTGTTATTTAATCTTCAACATAATCCTGCAGGGGAACCGTGATCGTGCACATTTGACAGATGTGGGGGGGGGCGTTGCTCAGGAAGGCGAAGTCACTGGCCGGAGGTCACAGAGCTCGGGGTAAATAGCAGAGCTGGGAATTCATCCCTGTCCCTTTGGTGGCAGGAGCTGAGATCTTGACCATTATTCTTGTGTGTGCCCCTGGTACCCCAAGACTGGACCAGGGTTCCTACCTGGAACCATGGCCAAGAGTGGGCCACCTAGCTGGGGGACATGCATGGAAAGGGAGCAGGAAGGTTTGCTCGTGCCCCAGGGCTGGCTGTGGAGTGCAGGTTGGGGTGACTCTATCCATGACCCTCAGAGGCCATAGCTTCCCTGGCCAACCCCTTCCCCCTCCTGAGACTGCTTCCCTCCAGGATGCGGCAGGAACGCCCCAACATGTCATCCCTGGGGAACGGCTCTGTTCATCGGCGGCGGGGGGGGGGGGGGTGGCGCGGGGCCGCCTCCAACTGTAGCCGTTAGAGATCCCTGCCTTTTAACCCTGATCACACGGAGAGTCTGCAACTCCCAGCTTAATACGGGCTTATATTTGTCCTTGTATTGCCCTCTGAACCTTGTTTCTTGTCACACCAGACAAATGTTGACGTCCCCAGGGCCAGAGGCCCTTCTCAAATGTGGCACAGGACCCAGGCGTTAGCTGATAAAGTATGTTTTTAGTGGCCAACCATTTCAGAGCCTCTGAGACCTTAGCGTCAGCTGCAAATAAGTGGTATGAACAACTGTTCTCAGAGAGGACAAGAAGATGAGGAAGAACCTCTCAAATTGAATTTTATATTTCCGGAAAGAATGCTGTGCACCTATTTGTAAATGCCATCAGCCGAACTTTAAGGGGAGACCTCTGCCCCGCCCCCCTGCCCCACAAAGTTCCCGCTGTCCTTTCCCTTGTGCTCCTCCTAACTTCCAGTCTTAAGTGTAGCTCGTTTTCTAGAATCGCCTGCTCGGGGGCCTATTAAGTAGGAAGCGCCCCTAGGGAACCTGGTGGGGGTGGAGGCAGCAAAGGTGAGAACAGGACCCCCATTTTACTGGGAGGCATGAAAATTTAATCTCTCCTTTGGATGACAATTTAAAATAGCATTTGGAATTATCATTCAAATCCTACGGGGTTTTTGTCTTTTCTCGCAAGCGTGTGGATCATTTTAAATACCACGACGCCGTGGGGCTCACTCGTCTGTGATTCACCTGTGTCGTCCTGATTCCCCACACCGAGATCTGCTGTGATTTCTACTTCCGAGGCTGCTCTCATCTTTGAAATGGTCCCCGGGCGATCTGTTGCCTGGATCAGTTACAGAGTCTTCGCCGAAAGCAGCAATGCTCCTTGAAGAGAGAAGCCTCTCTCTCTTTCCCTCTCCCTCTCTCCCTGCTTCACTGGAGTCTTTAACGTACCAGCAGCCAGATGACCTTGCCCCCGTTCACACCCAGACTGGGACTTTGGCCTTGCGGGCTCAGGGGAGAGCCATAACTCACATTAACGGAAACCCTTTGACAGCCTGGGAGGAAGGGAATGTAGACTCGTCTTCTAGCCCTGGGTAACCATCACAGAATCCCTTGACTCTGCCAGATCGTCCCCTCATACCTAGGTGTGGAAGGCTTCTCTTTCTCATTTCGAGGTAAGACCACAGGGGCTACATCAGGGAGCCCCGCATCGTGGTTCTCAGCAGAATGTGGGTAGACCGAAGTTGGTGATTTCTGTCCAGGGAGACAGGAAAGACTGTTCCCCTTTCATTGGAGGTCTTCCTCCCGAGGAGATGCTCAAAGGCTTGTCATTTGCACAGATGTCCTTCTGCACAGACTTGCTCTTTGGCCACGGCACGGATCGGTAACGTCAGGGAAGGCTGTGCCGGCCAAAGTGGGAGCTTCTGGCCACCAGTGGCTATTGACATTTATACTGTTCGAAACGAAATAAGGTTTTGTTTTGTTTTTTAAAGATTTTATTTATTTATTTGACAGAGAGAGAGAGTTAACAAGTAGGCAGAGAGGCAGGCAGAGAGAGGGGGGGAAGCAGGCTCCCTGCTGAGCAGAGAGCCTGATGCGGGGCTCGATCCCAGGACCCTGAGATAATGACCTGAGCCAAAGGCAGAGGCTTTAACCCACTGAGCCACCCAGGCGCCCCTGAAATGAAATAAGGTTAAACACTGCTATTGTTGGTTGCACTGGCTACAGCTCAAGTGCTGGTGGCATCCATACTGGCCACAGGGCACTCGTGGCATTGCAGGAAGTCCGACTGGACAGCAGTACTCGAAGGCTTGCTCCTTTCCAGAGGCTGCCTTACTGGTCCCAGCGGGGGTGACATGCACTGTGGTCCTGAGGGGCCTTCGTGATGCTGGAGTGAGGAGTGTCACTGTGAGAATGCACGCCCAGCACGGATATGGTCGCCAGAGTGAAAACTTAATGATACTTTCAATCGGTGTGTATTTCTTAAATACAGCACTTCATTCAAGGTCGCTCAAATGAACCTCGGAAATCCTGGCCCGTTTCTGTTGCCTTGGAGTTCATAATTTATTTTGACTGAAATGGCCCAGAAAGAGGGGCTAAGGACAGGAGAAATGACAGAGGGACATGGAAGAGATGGGACCTGAGGGACACGTAGGCAGTGAGCTTGGGGATGGGACTCTGACTGGACAGTGTGTGGGGTGTGCGGTGTGGACACGAACTCTGGAATTCATGGCCTTCAGGTTCCAAGTCCAAGTGGGCTGTCTGTCTTCCACTGACCATTCTCCTGCCTCCTCCTTGGAAGGTTCTGGTGTCTTTGGGCTCCCATTACCCCTCCCAGATCAGAAGGCTGAGGGTGGAGGGCAAGTGCCACCAGCCCCTCACCCAGGAAACTTTCAGGGTGCACCTTACCCTGCTTGCCCTCCTCCAGGTCTGGGGGACCCGAACCAGCCCCCCTCTTTGCCCGAGAAGCACAGCCGTTAGGAGGCTCAGTCCTCCTTGGTTCAAGCCTCCCGAGGACTTACCTTTCCTGACCTGGGTGTTTGTGACATGGCATGGGCCACCGTCAGAGAGTTTCACTCCTCATTTCCTGACTGAATCAGGACGTGCCCTTTTTTGGGAGGAGGGAGGTGAGGGAGCAAAGGCATCCACCCAGAGCCTGGAACAGTCCCCACGGCACAGCAGGGAGGGAGGAAGAAAGAACCAGCTCGAGGGCACCGCGGGCAGCTCTCCTGACCAGCAGACGGCGGGGAAGGGAGCCCGTGTGTGTCAGTGTCAGGACTCCTCCCTCTGGATAGGATCCCTCTTCTAACTCTCACCACACTCGTCACAGCGCCTTAGGGCCAGCTTAGTAGCCCCTCGACATGTACACACATGCATACGCATGCACACACACAGTAAGCTGGCCTAGATCTAGAGCCGTCTGCCCAGGACCGCTCTGGTCACTGGGGATGTGGATTAGAACTCTGGTCTTCGAGTTCCTGGACATCCCCCCCCAACCCTCCCATCCCAAGTAAATGCCTGGGAACAGCCCCCAGTTTTTTCCACTTCAAACATGGAAAAGCAAAAAAGAGGAGGCATAACGGTTAGACGGTCCTGGGTAAATTCCGTGGGCTTCGTTTCTAAGATGGGGGGCAATTTTACTAAAACCTTGCATGGAGGGGAGGTCTTCCTTAGCTTATTTGTAAAATACATTAATTGGAGTCTGGTCTGATCCAGAGAGAGGCAAAGAGGAGGCCTATTTATGCCTTTGAAGGGAAATTAAAAAACAAAACAAAACAAAACACAAGTAGCAGAGTGAAGTAGTTACAAGTTATGAGTTGACTGCGTCTAGCTTCATTGTTCCAAGAAAATGATTCAAAAGTAGTGACACGTGAATCTCCTGGTTCCCTGGCAGATTGGAACTAGGGGAGTCTTTGCACTTTCTAGAAAATGTGGTGTGGGCTAGGTGGGACATGAGAGGGGAGAGGTGGGGGGAGAGAATGGGAATAGGAATGCGAATGAACTTGGGCATTCAGGAGACCAGCCCAACTTTAGGGGGGCTTCTTTGTCTCAGAGAACTTTCCTTGTCCCTCAGCTCTTGCAAGCACAGAACACTTCCGATGGTTTTAGGGGTCAGTGAGGGGGAAGGGAGGGAGGAAACATACAGGCGGAGGTTGTGCGATCAGCCCAAGAGCTGTCTGACCAACCCTCCGAGTGCGCATCAGCTCAGGAGGGAAGGCTGCTTTCCCAGGTTGGTCCTGGCTTTAAACTGGGCTCTGAATTTTAGAAGCAGAAAGGGCTGTGGACATACAAATTTGGCTGACAGGAAAGGTCCACAGCCCGTGGGCCCTGGATGGAAGGGCTGGGCCTCTAGGGGCATCTTCCTGGCTGCAAAAAGGGCTAGGCTGCTCGAAAGGTACTCGAAACAAATAAAACGGTGACTCTAAAACGTACCCGTATGTCACATTCTTACAGAAAAATACCCTCTGTAATTAGTTACAAGCTTCAGAGAACAAAATCCAATTTACCTGTCAAAGAGAAAGACTGAGCCGCCCTCCCCCGCACCCACGCAGGCTGCTGGTGTGTGTGTGGGCGGGGGGGGGGGGGGGGGGGGACGGTTTGCAGGCCCTTCCCTCCCCTCAACCCTGCTTTCCCCCTCCCACCCCCTTTATTTGTGAGGACTGGGGAAAAAAAGTAGGAAAGTTGGAAAAATCTTCTAAAGACACACAGTGTTCCAAGCACAATCAGGCCACTAATTACTGTTAAGCCCAAGCCCCTTTTTGTGTTCCGAGGGGGGGGCCTTCAGCGTGTAGCAACCACTCGGGTCTTTTCAGGAGTCCGGGCTAACTCCTGAATAGCAGATTTTTTCCCCTTCTCTTTCAACGTTTGCTTGCTGCCCACCGTTCTTTTCCTTCTGCCTTCATTTTCAACTTTACCTTCTTCTGTCCTTTTTTTTCTCTCTCTCTCTGTTTTTTTTTTTTTTTGGTGCTCCCCCCCCCACTTTATTCTTTTTGCTTTTCTGATAGCATTTTTCTTCTGGCGTGGTGTTTTAAGTCTCTAAATGAAACTTGACTGCCCCCACGGCCGGCTGGAGAAGTACAAAGGCCTCCCATTCCACTGGCTACAGTAGTGCCATTGTGGGTCCTAACAATGCACTAATTGGTGGTGACAATTGTGGGGCTGGGAGGAAGAGGGGGGCGCTCTTTTCCAATCAGCGGGCCACCGGGATAAAAGGAGAGGAGAAGGAGGAGGAGGACGGGAGGCCCTGGTGAGAGGGGGACCCATCCACAGAGGGGGCGCACCACTTGGGGCTCGTGTTGGGCTTTCTAAATTAAAAATACAAATGAAAGAGAAAAGAATTGTTTTGGGAAAAAAGTAGACTCAGACAACTTCAGGGTCCTGGTGGCGGGGAGGGCGAACCCCCCCCTCAGGTCGCTCTGTGGGAAGGAAAATGAGTGGCCCCCACATCTCTCTCCAGCGTTCCAGTGTCTCACTAGTGGATGGAAAAGTGGGAGAGGCAGGTGAGAAAAGGCGCTCCGTGGGACGGTCTAGAGGCAGGTGTTGAGGCTGCTACGGTGGTGACCAGCGACCATGGTGACCCACATTTCTCAGCAAGGGGAGGAAGCTGGAAAGGGGGAAGGCTGAGCCTTTTGCCTGGGGCACATTAGACTCTCACAAAGTCCAGGAGTTCTGGACGGACACTCTGACCTTTAAACTGGTCCAGGAGCGGAGTTGGGCAGGATCGTAGACCAGAACACAACGGTCGCCGAATGTTGCTGCTACAGAAGGTGTGAGAGGCCCCAGGATGTCCCCCCAGAGCCTGCGGGAGCCTCCCAGCCACCTGGCTCCGGCCGACACCCTTCCTTTGCACAGAATGACTCACCTTCCCAGACCAACGTCAAACGTGCCCTCTCCCGGAAGCTCCTCCTGGCCAGGTGGGGCTGGCCCACACCCTCTTTCATGCTCTCGCTCTGGACCCTGAAAACCACAGGACCTGACCCCTAGTCCTCTCTCCTGTGTGTGCTGGGCCCAGGGCTGAGTGCCCTTCTCCACGTCATTTCACCTAAACCTCACAACAGCCCCAGATTGGGAGGAGGATTTTTCTCTCCATCAAGAAGGCAATGGGGAAACTGAGGCCCCTTAGCCTCCCTAAGAGGTTGAGTATTGCACTCAAGGTCACCTAAGTCAAAGCAGAGAGGCCAGGAATCTATCTAACTGTTGCAACAACGGTGCTGGCTCCCAGGCCCTATTTGCTTCCCTGGCCACTGGTCTCTGGAGGACGGAGGCTGTGTCTCTGTGGTATCCGCACCCCCAGCACCTGGCACAGCGCTCGGCACACACAGGGGGCCTCCAGAAAGGTTTGCTGACTGAAGGGGCGGCAGGGAGGGCTGAATTACTGGCAGACCTCCTCGACGTCCCCTTGGGTCTCAGACTTCAGCCTGCATCAGAATCTCCAGAGGTGGAAGTTTGCTCAAACACAGATCCGATGCTAACTCTGCCGCGGGGAATCCATTCCTTCTGTTATCTCAGTCTTTTCGTGGCCTGAGACCAGAATTTTTATTAAGGAGAAACTGAAGTTGAGAAGTTTTGATTATAATAATCTTAGGCTTCTGCCTGCTTTAAATAACAATCTTATCAAGTAGCCATTTATATCTGATAGAAAAAATCAAAGAGCCATCAAACAGTGGCATTTTCAAGAAAATAATCCAGACTGAGTCTTTTAATTTGGGAAGACTTCTCACACGGCCCTTCTCTCCCACAGGTGCTATGTGCCTTTTAATTTTAATTTCATGAATCTCTTATGCTTTAGAGTGAAACGCTCATCCAAGGGAGGATGGAATGAGGAGATTTGAGTTCTCGTGTTTTTGGTGAGGGCATCAAGAGGTCGGGTGAGGTCTGAGGCGCCTTCCCATGAGGACCAGAATGTCAAGTCAGCCCGGGAGCCAATGTCTTGGGTCTCGACATGGGCCGGGAGACCACAGATGGGGGACCCTCTGCCACCCCCACACGTCAAGAGTTCTGTCGGAACCAACCCTTTTCCTTGAGCACATCGTTCCAGTCTGTTCCTCAGACCCTCTGTAAGCCACTAGCGTCGTGTTGGGGACATCACCTTCCGAACACAGAGGGGAAGGTGGCCCCTGACAGGTTCGCACTTGTGTGTTGACGCTGCGGCCTCGGCTGGGAGCCTCGGTTGGGACAGGATGGCAAAAGCACCTTGAAAGGGGGCAAATTGTGATGAGACGTTATGTGGGAAAGGCCTTGTGTGAGAAGCCAGCTCTGGTTAACTGGAGGAGAGAAGCCATTGTTGCATAGTTGTGAGAACTTAAGGAATAAAAACTCCCAGGTCTTTGGAAGAGCAGAGTTCAGGGCAGTTTCAAGGGAGTTAGGTGAATGGAAATCCCCTTTGGTGGTTGTCGTCTTCATGCACACTCAGCTCCTGTCAAGGTCACACTCTGGCTGGCCCAGCTCGGGCTATGAGTCTCAACAGTCACTCTGACAGGCCACTGGGATGACCTGGCATGGAGAGTGGGACGTCCGTGCTTTAAAAACGGTGTGTGTGTGGGGGGGGGGGGGGGGCGCCTGACTGGGTCAGTCGGTAGAGCGTGTGACTTTTGATCTCGGGGGTTGTGAGTTTGAGCCCCACATTGGGTGTAGAGACTACTTTAAAAAAATAAAATCTTAAAAAAAAGTGGAAGGGAAGCTGAGGAGGAACCAGAGTCTTTTACAATTTATCAAGCCTTGGGGTGGGGGCACTTCATGATCTTATCTTTATTTTGTAAATGCTTTACTGTTTGAACAAACAACAAAAGATTTTTTTAAAAAAGATTTTATTTATTTATTTGACAGAGATCACAAGTAGGCAGAGAGGCAGGCAGAGAAAGGTGGGGGGAAAGCAGGCTCCCTGCTAAGCAGAGAACCCGATGCGGGGCTTGATCCCAGGACCCTGAGATCATGACTTGAGCCGAAGTAGAGGCTTTAACCCACTGAGCCACCCAGGTGCCCCCAAAAGATGTTTTTGAGATAATAAGATGAATTTGATTTGTAACAGAATATCAGATAGCAAGGAAACATTGTTAATTTTTTTAGGTGTATAATGGCATTGTGACTGTAGAAAAAAATACTTCTTTTCTTTTCTTCTCCCTTCCCCTCCCTCCTTTTTTCTCTTTCTCTTTCTTTCTTTCTTTTCTTTCTTTCTCTTTCTTTTCTCTCTTTCTTTCTTTCTTTCTTTCTTCTTCTTCTTTCCTTCCTTTCCCTCCCTCCCTCCCTCCCTCCCTCCCTCCCTCCCTTCCTTCCTTCCTTCCTCTCTTCTTTCTTTCCCTTCTTACCTTCCTTCCTTATATATTTGAGATAGTGGGGGAGGGGTGGGGGAGAGAATCTGAAGCAGATTCCCTGCTGAGCCCAGAGCCTGACTCCATGCAGGGCTGAGATCTTGACCCCAGCCCAAACCAAGAGACGGATGCTCAACCGACCTAACACCTAGGAACCCCCCAAAATACACATCTGTCTTCGATGGGTACTAAAGCATGTGGGCGGTAAAATGCCATTATGTCTGGGATTGGCTTTGTGCTATTTCCTCAAAAAAATGAAAAATGAAAAACAAAGCTAGGTGGAACAAACAAGGCCAAATATAATAATTTTTGTCTTAAAAATGTTTCTTTTTATCTTTGAAAATCCTCATTCAAAGCATCCCGCGGTGGGCTCGCATGAGCGGACTGTTGGGTGCCGGGGGACCAGTGTCGGGGGCGGGGTTCAGGCAGGGCTGGTTTTCAGGGCTCACTGTCTGTGGGACCACACACTGACACATGGTCACGACGGACACCGGCTGGCACCCGGTGAAAGCCGTCAGCCAGTGCCTGGCCTCTGCTTTCCCCCGTTCACCTTGGCATGGACTTGAACGTGCATGTATGCGAGTGCTTCCTGAGACACCTGTCATCGGGCCTCTCCTCTGGACACTGGGGCCGCCGACGGCTGCTTCCTCTGTTGCCTTGCTCCTGGGCATCAGTGAGAAAGCCAGCTGGGGAGCTTGACCCAGTTTAGAATTCAAATTCACTCCGCTGCCTATGCAGTTGGGATGTATTTCCTCTGCAAAAGGCTTGAATCTCAGCACAAAATGCCTCTCGCTGGGCTTGGGTATGCACGCGGGGATTGTCGCAGAGAAAGCGCCTGGCTGATTTTCCGAACAGTGTGCACCTCGTGGCACCCTCAGAACTTGGCGTTATTGAGAGCGTGTCGTCACCATACAGTACAGAAGCTAAGGCAATTTGGATGTCCTTGGGCCCCAAATTAATATGTGCTTGGTAGAGTCTTGTAATTGGGGAGGCAATTTTCCATAACACAGTGAGAGAGGCTCCTTCATACATTTGAGATAATTCAGCTCAACGTTCATTTGAAAAAAATTACTGTTCTGATAGCCGCTGTTCAGCTTAAGAACAACAGACCATCCTGGGAGAGCACGAAAGTCACTGAAAGTGATTCTCCTCTCAGTCTGTCTGGGAGCATCAGCATAAAAGCTGTTGGAATTTTCCCCAGACCCACAGCTGTCTGAGATGGTACGAATGGTGGCGTGAACTCCCGAACTCCGGCTGATTTGCATAAAACCGGGGGAATGGGAGATGGGAGATAAAAGTGGAGTGACGAGTTTCCTGTTGTCCAGGTAAACTGGAAGTCACTGCCCGTAAGTCAGAATTCCTGTCCGTGCAGCTATGGGAACACTTTATTCTTCCTGCTGGATGTTTCTCCCCAAACTGAACAAATAGATGCCAACGGGAGAGCATGAACTCTATCTTTCTGCTGTGTGTGTTTTGCCTCGGGCTACCTGGTTCTGTGTACCAGAGGCCTTTGTTATCCTTGGGGAGGAAAAATTCTCTACACCAATCAGAATCCAATACAATATTAAAAGATAAATTTAAAACATCCCCCCCCTTCCCAACCAGGAATGTAGTTTCTCATGATGCTGCTGTAGAACAAATCCCAGACAAGGCCCGGGTAGACCCAAGTTCATCTCTAGTTGCATTCCTGCCCCCTAGCACTACTTGCTGCCCGTAGTTGATTTCGAATTAAGTCATTGCTACCGTGGGTGTTTTCCATGTGATAAGCATTGTGGGCACAGAGGAGATGATAATTTTTCTTTGGAAAAGCTCAGGAGTGACGAATAATTGTTGTCAAAGTCACTGACTTCCGAAAGCGGGGAGAGGGAAGGACTGGCTGTACCTGTTCACCTCTAACTGGCCAACGGGGCTGAGATTCATCAGCTCGATGGGACGTTGCATTTGGAATGATTCCGGGTCTAGTTCTTCTACTGAACCAGTCTTGGATTTCGTGAATTTCCCACGTCTTTCTGGGCAAGAAGCGCCTGGTGCTTTTCCAATTTAAACACTACTCTCCAGTGTTACGAGGGTCAAGTTCACTGGATGGGCGTGAACCGGGAGCGGACGCTGACACGCATGCGTGGGAGGACAAGCGCCGCAGAACCAGGAGGAGTGAGAAAACGAAAGGGAGAATACAAGGCTCCCTTTGTAGCCAGCTTGGTCACCTGCGGCCATGACCTGGCCGCTTCCCTTCACCAGGCTGTCTGGTGATAGTATATACTGGAGAAACAGGGGCTGACCGCACCCTGGTAGAAAATAAAGGGGGCATAAAGGTGAGTTGTTATGGAAACGATTGCAACCCCTGAGCGGCAAGTTCCAAAGTACTGCGTCTGCTGCATCTGCTGGGAAGAAGGGCGGCAGCAGCTGTCAGCTAGAGGGCAACTAAGGCCATGCAGTCCGTCCACATCCCGGTGCCGTCCTTCCGACCGCGGACCACCAGGACACCAAGCAAATGTTTATTTCAGGGCAACTTGCTTCATTTCATCTAGTGGTTCTTAACTTGCAGAACACATGAGAATCACCCAGGGAGCTCTTGTGAAATAAACACTCAGGCCCCATCCAGAGAGATTCAGACTCAGTTGTCTGTGCCGGGGGTCCTGACATTTTGCTTCTGTTTTTGTGTTTCTGATGTGGGAACTGCTGATGAAAGCCACCTTCTCGAGCCATCATCAAAGGGCAGGACAGGGGAAACAATGAAGGGAGATTCAAATCATCATCTCCTGGGGATGGGGAGAGAGGAACAAAATAGCGGCTCTTTCCATCCTTCTGAGAACGTCTTTGCACCCTTCTCTCTGATAATGCCGAACTTCCTGGAGTTCCCCAGCCACTCCAGTTTACTACGGCCGGGGAAATGCCAACCAGTGCCGTGAATCCGATGAATGCCAGCTCTCACTAGATCGAGTGTCTGGTTTGGCTCTGTGAAACATGAACTCATTCCTCTTTATCGCGGATTGTAGCAGGTTTCTTGCGAGGACGAAGTCCAGTTGTTCCTTGGACGGAACGGGCGTGCGCCCCAGTGGGCTTCCTGAGGGAGGAGGTGGAGAAGCTGGGCACGACGAACACGGTGAGGTACATCTTGGGGAGTGAGGCTCAGGGTTCACCTTCGGTAAATGTTTAACCAGAAGCACCTTTACTGGTCTTCAGTGTCTTTGCGAAAGTGAGTTTAAATGGCCTTTTGAAGGTCTCCTAGTGGACAGCTGTTCACCCCACGGCCTCTGGGGTGGCAAAGCAGGGCGAGCCGGGCTGGGGAGCGCCGACGCTCCGGCCCGCGTCTCAACACCAGAGGACGGCCATCTTTCACAGAAACACCTACTCGGCTTTTCACTCTTGGCCCCCCAAACCCGGCCTTCGGGAAGACCAGCGTCCTTGCCCAGTGGTTTACTGCCTGCCACTTGTCTGTCTAATTTGGGGAGCACGGTGGCGAGATGAAAGCAGGGCGAGGAGGCTTGGGGCGGAGCTGTGTGCGGTAGAAGCCCGTCCACGCCTGAGCTCTGGCAGGTCTGTCTCGGACCTGAAGGAAATCGTGCCAGTTTGGCAAACAAGAACCATAATACTACAACCGCATTTAAGAAAAATTACACTATATTCTACGGAAGCAGAGGAAGGGCTGATGAGAGTATCGTGAGTTGATGAGTTTAGAAAAAAAAACGAAATCTGTAAGATTAATATTAAGAGAGGTTTTGTAGTCCTTGTAGCTCACTTTCAATACAGCGTAACTCTTCACTTTGCATTAACCTCCAGAGCTCATCTTGGGCTTTTACCACCCCTGTGAAAACAGTATTTTAATGAAGTTGTTACGAGAACAGAAAGTACTTTCTGTATTGTTTATTGAGAGAGAGATAACTTTATACATTAGGACCTGGTGCACTTAAATTATATGACAGATGACCATAAAAACTCGGGCTCTTGTCGACGACACAACTTTATCTTATATTATTATAGTTACTGATATTTAAAAATGATATAAACAAAAAGATGGATAAGTTATGCCAAAACAAAAGGTAATAAATTCTAGAAAACAGAAACATGTGTGTGTGTGTGTGTGTGTGTGTGTGTGTGTGTGTGTGTTAGCGCATCAGCTATTTGAAATAGCTCAACAAAGAGTGATATAATAGCCCAAACCCAGAATTGTAGTTAATTCTGTACCGCATGAGCAGAACTAAGGGAAAATGACCCGGATCTGATCCGGGAGCCAAACAACGAGTGGAGCAGAACTCTCTGTATCCCGTTCAATGCTCTTCATTCACAAACAACATTTCCCCTCCTTTTACTGTTCCTTAAAGACAGATTTTTTTTTTCCTCCCTAAATCTTGTATGGTAGGCTTCTGGCTATTCAAAATAAGGTTGTGGTAGGTGACTGAAATCAGAACCCAGGCCTCCAGCAGCAAAAGCCAAATTTAATAGCTTGGTGGACTGCCCACACCACCCAGAAACATTTTTTTTTTAAAGATTTTATTTATTCATTTAATGGAGAGAGAACACAAGCAGGCAGAGAGGCAGGCAGAGGCAGAGAGAGGAGCAGGCTCCCTGCGGAGCAAGGAGCCCGATGCGGGACTCGATCCCAAGACGCCGGGATCATGACCTGACCCAAAGGCAGCTGCTCAACCAACTGAGCCACCCTGGCGTCCCCACCCAGAAACATTTTTATCACAATGTGTCCAAGAGGCTTCCCGCTTCCTACTTGGAAAACAGGAGGCGAAGGAACAAAGAAAACCTTTATACAGTAAAAGAAAATTCTGTGTTTCTGTAATTTTTTAACCTGAAAAAGGCTAAGTTCACCGACTTGACAGATTCAAATCTGGAGAACTGGTTTAATTCCTCTACCCGCTGGCCTTGGTGACTTCATGACATACATTCCCCTGAGTTTGGTTAATGAAAGCAAGCAAGCAAACAAATGAAAAGAGTGATTAAAAAAAGAAAAAGAATAAAACGAAGTTAAAAATTATGTGGTTGTGTCTTTTGGATTTCCTGATATAAATGCCCCGGGACCTAGGAAGCCCATGTTTCTGCCGTCCTACTTTAACGATGTGTTCCCCACAGGAATCCGTCCCTCGCGAGGTTAAGGCACCAGGTTAAACAAAGGTGAAAGGCCCGCCGTGCTTGTGGAATGTGCAGGTTCTGAGTGCATCTGTACAAAGAGTGGCCGGCAGGGAAGAAGCGAAGTGATCTGTGTGTAGGCAAAGGGCTTCCAGGGAGTCCACGGAGGAGACTAGAAGCACGAGGCAGTACTGTAAGGCACTCCTACGGGGAAAGACAGGCGGGAAGCCCAGCATGGAGAATGAGCGCAGGCTCCCGAGGTCTTCCAGCTGGCTTTCTGGCCAGGAGGCCTGACCCCGACTCCGGAGGAGGGTGAGGAAGATCCAGGGGAAGGGGAGAGGCTGGTCGACAGCGCTAGGGCCAGGAGAAGGGAGTCTTCGCTGTGCTAAGAGTTGCTGTAGGCGCCTGAATCTTCTACCCTGGGCAACAACTGTGGCTTCATTCCACGCCTTTCTAACAAGGTGGCTTTTCTTTCCACAGGGAGGAACCAAAGCGAAATAGCAGTTGGCCCTTTCCTCGAGTTGAACAATGCCTTCCATCACTTTGGAGGCCACTTGGCGAGGAGAGTGCCCCCTAACACTATGAAAGCCCTGACAACCACAGTTGTGCTGAGGGGGGCATTCTGCACTTCTGACTTTACCTAGAGTTTAATAGTGACTTAGACTTGACCTTGGCCTGCACCCACTAAAACACACCAAAGAAAGCCCTTCAAGTCAGAGGGTCTGAATACAACATAGCATTGTCTACCATTGGGAATTGCCAGGTGCTAAGACTTAACTGTGTCCCACGGCAGAAACCAGCGCTTGTCTGCCTCCTTTAACTGAGTGGGGCTTACTCACCCATCACTAGGCTCTACCTAGAGCAATGAGTTCTACTAGATGCTGGGTTAGGAGAATGGTCCAAGGTGCACGGCACGCTAACCCCCAGCTGGTAACAAGTACCCAGGGAAGGAAAACAGCTCATTTCTTTGTGTTTCACCCTAAATTCTCTACTTTCTGACATTATCTTAGAGTAACACAAGTGTTGAGACAGAGAATTCAAGAAGTAAGAGGGAAATTGTATGCATCTCTCCTTACTGGGAAAAGTAAAAAAGTGAAATAACCTCTGTATTGACTCTCGGCAGTATTAGGATCAAGAGCTGAAGACTGACTTCCTAATCCGGTCACTTCGATCAAGTGTGGCGGAGCGGTGGAGACGAATGATTCTGCCCAAACTTACGAATAGCAGCATTGGCTTCACCCTAAACTGGGAGCAAAATGTATCTCGGCTTCCTCAGCTAATGCTTCTCTTTGCAGGAAGTGTTCAGTGTGGCATCAGTCCAACCCCAATACAGTCATTTACGCGTGGCCTTTTTTTGGCCAACAGGTAGAACAAACCCAGAGGTTTGGAAGCCAAACCTTTTCAAGGAGGCACAGGGAGAAACCCTCCAGTGTGCATGTTCAGTGTGTACACGCACGGTGACAAAACCAGAGGCCAGATCTCATCAAAATGGACTCACTCTAGCTTCCCAAAGGCTGCCGGAGTGAGGTCGACACCAGGGTTCTCGCTGCAGCCCGAAGAAAGTCATGGCACAGTCTCTTTGCAGGAGCCGAAATACCACTGAGTTAGTTGGAAACCACAAATCCCCAACACTACTGATAGTCCCTTTTTGGTGGAGGCCTAGCCTAGTAGAATCAAAAAGCGATTACCCTTTCAGTGAATCAAGCGTGAAAGCTCCGAACAATATTACCTTTTAGTACTACAGATAGGAAAATAAGGATAATACGGTCCCCTGAAAAGCAGGGAAGCAAAGGGGGATGACGAGCATTGACGTGGTTTTCATATAAAGAGGCTTTCAACTTTGGGGAAAATCGGCCCTGGAAAGAACACGACGCGATTCCAGTTGACTGCTTTTAAAGTACTTTGTGGCCTTCCCGCAGCGGTGCAAGTGAGGTCTATTTTGGGAACTGGCTTCTCTACTGCAGCGTTAGATGCCAACATTTTACCAGGGTTGGACGGTCTCACACATGAGTTTCTGGCACCGTTAGGAGGGATTTCCTCCAGCGATCCACCGGGGAATGGGCCTTTCAAGTGAAAAGCGGTTCCCCTGAGTCGGCCGCCAGCTCTAGGAGATTAATTGGCCATTTTCTCATGTGTTTTATGTGCGAGATATTTAATATGGGATGAGAGAGGGAATAAGCGGGGAAAGCAGGTATTAGCTTGGTCTTAGGGAGGTGGTAATCCACGGATTTGCTTTTGTTTCGACAGTTTCTAAGCAGTGGAACAATTACCTAACAGTGCAGCAAGTCATTTGTTTGGGTGGAAAACAGTAAGGGCGTTCATGGGCTCTAAGGCGTTCTGGGCTGGAAAACAACAATTTTGAATTTTTCATGACAGACCCAATTCCGAAGCTGGCTCCACTCTGTCCTATCAGATTTGGGTGGTGGTGGCTGTGTGCCGTGTAGGGGCGTACAAAAGGGAGAGAAAAGAGAAGCAGCAGGGATATAGTCCTGCTTCTGGGTAGCCGATGGCCATAGTACCTTTCATTCATATATATATATGTGTGTGTGTGTATATGTATATATATGTATACATATGTGTATATGTATATATGTATACATACACATATGTGTATGTATACATATACACACACACACACATATATATATTTTCTCTTTTGCAAATAAGCAGAAAGTGATGTGGATAGAAAGTTCTCCTTAGGAGTTACTGGGGAGGCCCGTATTTAGCGGGACCCTCTACATGGGCACCCGTGAAGCCAGAGGCCTTTAGAACAGGGATCCAGAAGCTCACCCCCTCGGTAGGTCAGACCCTAGGTGACCGTGAGGTGGGACAGGAAATTCTGTGCGGAGAGCCAGCGTGCTGGGTGGGGAGGAGGGGCGTCTGCACTTCAGGGCTCCCAACGCAGAGTGCTGGGACGGCCTCGCTGACAGTCAGGATCACGGATACATTAATTACGGCGAAGGCAGAAATAAGCTACGGTGACAGGGAGCTGGGGGCGGAGGAAAAAGGCACTTTGCCATCGGGGCACATCTGTTTTATAATAAGCAGGTCTATAATTCTCTTGTGAAAGATCATGTTCTGCTATCTTCTCTGAGGCTGGAAAATATAAATACTGTGTTTCATGAAGGGGAGGAAAAAGGAGGAGAGGATCAAATTTGTTTGCCTGTTTGCCAAGTGCTTGTTTGAGATTTTTCCACCCTTTATCTTTTGTGTGCAACATTCTCTGTAACTGGGGTGGGGGAAAAGTCAACCTGTTTTTCCAAGAATAAAAGGCTCCGTAAGGTCTCCTCGTGAAGGGGGCCTTGGCCTTTTAGCAAGTTTTTATGCCCTTGGTTACAGCTGCTGGAGAATCGGAAAATAAATGAAGCTTGTGGTCTGGGGCCTAAGGAACTGGCAGTCTGCACAAGTCTGAAATGTCTCGCCTCTAAATGGACAGAGGGATCAAGAGTTAGGATCTGGAAGGAGCGAGGTGTTGGGGGGGGAGGAGGGAGTGGCAATGGGGTTAAATGTATCCCGTACTTTTGTACTTTGTGAGCCACTGATGCTCTAGACCCTGACAGCAGTGAAACTACCAAACCAGGAGGCATTGGAGGCGTCTGCTCAGTGGAAACAGTCTTCTCACTTAGTCTGCTGAACATTGTTTCAGTATCAGTGTATCTTTCTGTTCTGGGAAGAGTTCTGGTGGGAGGGAGGCCGGGAGCCATGACTGCCAGCGCCGGCCCACCTGCCGTGCGGGTCGCAGCCACTGCTACACGGGCTCCTGTGAGGGCCCTGCGCTGGGGGCCCCGCCACACGGCCAAGTGGCGAAGTACTTCATCAGGTTTCCGATTCCTGTGATGTGATTTTACGTTTACGTTAAACGTTCTGTTTCACTTTAAGGTGGCGATTATGTGTGTGTATATATATTTATTGAGACAATATTATTATGGACTCCATTATATTCATAAGCTTGATATTTTCTTAATAGGCTAGCGTGGGTGTTTTGAAGTCCCATGTTACTCTGATTTTGTAAGCAATTTTAAAAATGTGAAAGTGGAAGTGGTTAAATTGACAAAGGTCCAAATGAAAGTGCAAACAAGAGCAATGAGAAATAAAGCATTTAAAATAAATAGGAAATGCCTACACAGGGCTCCATGAAAAGAAACTGAAGACCATCTCATAGAACGTACGCACTATCTCCACCAGTCTACAAACCGATGTACTTAACCACAATCGCGGAAATTTCCTCAAGTCAGCACCACTATAACATCGTTGGGATTACCCATGAAACCCCGGGAAAACTGCTCTTCAGAAAGCTATGTTTTCAACCCACTATGATGGGGCACCGCGGCATCAGGGGCGCTGGGATTCGTACCCGCAGACAGACCGACACATGCAGTCGTTGGCCTCCGAGGTTTTTTCTCAGGAAAAAACCCAAGATGCACCTCCAAAGCAGAAGGAGCTCTCCTCATAAATTAGGGGGTGCATGCTTTCTGTCAGAGGGAGCACACACGCCTCATCTCTGAGCCATTCGGCTCAGCTTAGGTGATCCCCACCTGTGTGGTAGACACCGAGTTGACGGCGTCAGGGACAATGGGTCCTGGAACGATCCAGGCGTCGTTCCTGTGTTCTGAAGATTTTCAGGGGAAACAAACGGTGATGAGGGCTTGCCTCAGTTACTCTGTCCTCTGCGAAGGCTAAAAATAAATAACACAAAAATAACCCGAAGTCCTGTGGTTCTGTAGGAAATGCTTCTTCCTGTGTCCTATGTAATAAAATGGCCCCTGAGAGCCAAAAAAAAAAAGGGGGGGGGTGGGAAGTCTGGACTCTAAAGCATTGGGTGTAAACCACGTTTACCTTGGGAGCAAGCCGCTGAAATTCATGGCGAAGTGTAATTCAGCTATTGGTAGTTTTTTTTTGAGCCCAGAGCTTCACAGACATTTTGGACAGCGATTTACACGGAACATACATACAGGACGTACAGGGATGTGTGGATATGTATGTGAATATCCATCTATATCTAGCTGAAGATGAGACATCCTCTTCTTCCAAAGGGATCTAACTGGCTGGCTAGGAAGCCGCCGGCTGCCGGCTCAGCGAGAGGTCAATCCCTGGGCGCGGGCCCCTGCCCAGTCAGGTGTTGCGGTAGGACAGCTCGAACATGTTGCAAGCCTCCTCCAGGCTCTCGTCCATGTTCAGCCTCCGCCAGAAGGATTTCTGCTTCTTCTGCAGCTCCCGGCGGACACACCTCGGGCAGGGGACGGACTTCTCTTTGCATTCAGAATGGAAGACGGCCCCACAGCTTTCACACCTGCAAGAGCCAACCACGGAGATGATGAACAAGGCGGGAACGAGCAAGACACAAACACCTGAGATCCAGTGGCCTCTGGGCAGCTCAGTGGACAGCAGTTATTCTGAGGAGCCCTGCCACCGGGAAGGGAGAGGACTCATAGAAATGGGCTCTTCCTTTTTCCAAGATGTTCAAGGTTGAATTTCGCTTGGAAAAAAAAAATTTTTTTTTCCTTCTGATTAGAACTGGCTAGGGTGAGGCTTATGGCTTCCAGCGGAGAGAGGTCAGCAGTCAACTAGCAACCGTGTGATGGCGGGGACAATGGACAGAGCTCCAGAAGCTCTGTGTGTTAGCCTCCCCTCCAATGGCCCTGGGGTAAAGTGACAGAGAACCGGAGCGAGGTAGCCCACCCACTGCAAGCACTCTGACTACACAGATAGCCCCAGTGTGACCGCGGTGAAAATGTAGCTCCCCACTTCTGTAAACACAGGGTAAGTGGGTCCCCATTACTCCTTGCCCTCATTTAACAGTCTGGAAAGGTAACATGACACATTTTCATTTTCTGAATGTTATCCTCAGGTCTATTGTCCTGAGTTTTTTTTTTTAAATTGGGAAAATGCCCACCATTGTAAGCCCTTCTTTGTAACACAAGTGGGAAGGGTAAAGCATGAGAAAGTGGGGAAGAGAGTAGTTTTTAAAGAAAACCTGCAGCTACTGTAACTTATAGAGAGGAGCCATTCCAGGTGGATGACTAGTTTGTTGCTTGGCTTGGCAGAAGCCTGTACAGGAGTCCAAATGGCTTGTTTCTGCTGCGAAGTCTTTAGCAAAGAGGAACTGCCGCGCACCATGATGGCTGCCCCGGGAGGCGGCCGGCCAGTGCGGATCATGCTGCCCATCCTTCCATCGCAGAGCGACCAGCAACTCAGGAGCCCAGGGAATTGGTTCAACCAGCAGCAGTTTCTGGAGGGCCCAGCACTCGGCTGGGTTCAAAGATGACTATGCAGGAAGCAGTCCTCAGGGCTCAGCTTGTGCTCCTTTTGCTTTTCCTCTGGTACGCTGGGCTACAGTCCTGGGCATAGGGCGGTCTTCGGGGCGCCACTCCCTAGTGTGCAACAGACTTAGCCCCAGCACCATTCAGGACTCAGAAAGTTTGAAGAAAGGAGGATCCTTCCACTCACCTTTGTACCCAGGGAGCGAGAGACACCGGGAGTGGGGTGGGCTGGGAGGGGAGGGGAGGGGAGGAAGGGCGCATTGATTAGCGGAGAGACCAAAAGACAGAAGCTTCACTGTACCCAGCAGTCTCTGTCCCAGCTCAGCTTTCTGGGCGAGTAAAACAGAGTGGCAGTTACGAAAGCAGGCATAGCGTAACGTGGCCTGACTTGAAATCCCACCTTCAAGCCACTTTCTGGCTGCATGACTGCTACGGACTGAATTGTGTGGCCACCCCCCGCCCCCAAACCAACTGCCTATGTTCAAGCCCTAACCCTTGACACTGCATTTGGAGACAGGGTCTTTCCGAAGTAATTAAGGTTAAATCAGGTCATGAGGGTGGGCCCTGATCTGACAGGATCAGTGTCCTTAGAAGAAGAGACATCAGAGGGCTCTCTCTTCTGCCCCACTGTGTGTCCCCAGAGGAAAGGCCATGTGGGGAGCACAGCAAGAAGGTGGCCATCTTGCAAGCGGGAAGGGAGCTCTCACTGGAAACCTCGCCCTCTGGATCTTGATCTAGGACTCCCGGCTTCCAGAACTGTGAGCGCCCCCCCCCACCCCCACCCCCCGGTCTGTGGTATTTTGGAGGACAGTCTGAGCAGTCGGTGACAGTGACCTGGAGTGAGTCATTTCCCCTCTCTGAGCTTCAATCGCCTTATCTTAACACGCCCCTCCGAGAGGTCTTGTGAGCCTCAAAGGGAACAACGAACGAAGAGTGTAGCGGAGTTCCCGGCCCAGTAATACAGCTAAGACTGCCCCTTGCGGGGTGAGAGGTCCTGGAAACCCGGAGAGCTGCCTCCAGGCGTCTCCGGTGACGCTTACTGCAGTCTGACGGCACCCATGTCACCACGGGGACCTCAGGACATCTTGGCTCTACCCCTTCGTGGCACAGATAAGAAGACTGAGATTCTAAGAAGGCTAATGATTGTCTTGTGAGGACACAGCGAGTTAGACAGGTTGTGACTAGAACCCAGGACTCCCGATAACCACAGTTCCCACTGAGGCCGGGTCGTCCGAGTGAGGGGAATGCGCCATCCTGGAGGGAGACATGGGGGCTTCCAGTCAGAACCTGACTCCTGTTCCAATCACAACCCTTTCTTTGATCCTGGGCAAGTCACTGCCTTTCCTGGTGCTCTGGTCTCATTTTTAAAATGGTGCTCATGGTGACCTTCCTACTCACTGGGGTTCTGTGGGACACAAATGGGTGACCCCATGTGGAATGAGCAGGTGAATGTGATACCACCTTACGTGGTAACTCTCAGACCTGCCTTCTTGATGTTGGAGCCACGCGGGTCAGAACAGTCGACCTAGCAGAATCTTCTCTAGCATTTCCCCACCCTCGGCCCCTCCCTCCTTCCAGGGGGATGGAGGTTAGACCCAGGTCCCTCATGCCTCTTGTCTGGCCAGCTCCTCCCCAGTGGCAATGGCTTTGTCCTCCCTGGGTCACACCTCTATACCTTCCTATCACTGAAGTGACACTAATGGTAGCCTTATCAAATAAATTTCCTCCTTCCTGCCCCCTTTGCCCTGCTGAGTTAGTGATTTACACACCTAGGGATGTTGCCCTAGGGCAGTGATTGATAAGGAGCAAACCATGGGGTTCCTTCAGTACCACTCCCTTATCTCTGCTGATACCGGCACCCCCCACCCCACACCCTGCTTTGGTGAAGAGGTTGAGTCTTACTGGGTATTTCTGGGGCAGCAAACACTCATGGGGGACGGAGGGGCTGAGTACACCTGCTCTTTCTAGCCAAAGGTCAGTAACTGCAAAAAAGTCCGAGATAAAAAATTAATGATTTCAGAATGTAACCAAGTCCTATTTTCTAACCATTTGTAAGCCAGCAGTCATCTTTTGAACTGTATAATGGACAGACTGATCAATGACCTTCCCAAATTCAGACAGTCTATTATTAACTTTCCCCCTGATTTTTTTTTTTTTTTGAATGAAAAGAATAAGGTCAGGAAAAGGAAGGAGAAAGAGAAACTGTTTCTTACATAAAAGTTATGGTGCTTTGTAAGAAGAATGTGCAGGAAAAATAAAGTGTTTGCATTAAAAAATGCAACATATAGGCATGCTCCTCTTTGAGAATATTATTTAAAAGGCCCTTTCACTTTAAAAGAGTTCACTGGCTCCTTAGTGTTTACTGAATTTCTTAACTGTATTTAAAATATGATTTTATAAACTTTTCAGGAACATAGCTTATATATAAGGTAAATTTACCAATGCAATCATCCATGTAGAAAATTGCAGCAGATAATGAAAGAGAAATGTCCTTCAGTGTTCCCAAGTGATAAATCAAATGAAAGCCAGCCAGTTTCATCTTCATTTCTGAGTTCCCCACTCCCAGCAATCAGCAGTCTCGCTGCCCTTCTCATGTTGGCTGTACACCACACAGAGCAAAGACCTATGTCCTCCTTTCCCGTGTCCCAGAGAATGCAACTACAGGGAGACATATTTGCTATTGACCAAAGCCATCCAATGGGTTTTTCCTGAAAACGTCCGTTGCTTCAGTGAATCCAGGGATCTCAACCTCACACTGTTGGCATTTGGGGCCAGAGAGTTCTCTGTTGTGCGGGTCTACCCTACGCACTGCAAGGTGCTCAGCGGCGTCCCTGGCCTCTACCCAGTGGATGCTGGTCAAAATCCTTCCCCCCAAGTTATGAAAACCAAGAGTCTCTAGACACCGCCAAAAGTCCAAGTGCCCCCTGGGACGGGCAGGGAGATCATCCAGTTGAGAACTATTGATCTAATCTATCTGGAGCAGGCATCATGGAGGGAGTACCCAGGGGGTACTTAAAAAGTACCCCTTCCCCCCACACACTTGCAAATTCCATGAGGGGGTCCCTCCCCCGCCGTGGAATTTGCAAGTGTCAGCTGCTGGCTTTTTTTTTTTTTTTTTCTTATAGAAGACTTTTTTTTTTTTTTTTTTTTAAAGATTTTTATTTATTTATTAGAGAGCGGGAGACTGAGAATGAGAGGGGAGAAGGTCAGAGAGAGAAACAGACTTCCCGCAGAGCCGGGAGCCCGATATGGGACTCGATCCCGGGACTCCGGGATCATGACCTGAGCCGAAGGCAGTTGCTCAACCAACTGAGCCACCCAGGCGCCCCTTTTTTTTTTTTTTTTTTTAAAGATTTTATTTATTTATTTGACAGAGAGAGATCAGAAGTAGGCAGAGAGGCAGGGGGAAGCAGGCTCCCTGCTAAGCAGAGAGCCTGATGCGGGGCTCGATCCCAGGACCCTGAGATCATGACCTGAGCAGAAGGCAGAGGCTTTAACCCACTGAGCCACCCAGGCGCCCCTCAGCTGCTGGCTTATACCAGCCAGGAAGGTCCAACATAGTGTTACTGATTCATTTCATTCTCACAAATATATATATATTTTAATACATCATTCAGTTAAAATAGCTGAAACCCACAGGCATTAACCACCCCATGGTTTTGAAAATTAATTTAGAACATCATATAAGAATACCCATGACACAGTTCTGTGCACTGCACAGTAATCCTTAACTTTCTACCAACTCACTCTGATTTTTTAGTTTTCCTCAAAAGCCATCTTGGTGGTTGACCCTCAGTTGCATTTATTTACTCCTTGGCCAAGAACATCTGGGCTGTTTCTCTGTGGTGTTCTTAACTTCTTCATGTCCTATGTGGGCCATCTAGCAAATCGAAACCAAAAACTTCTACTTGCCCCACAAAATAAACTGCTTTTATGTAACTGGGAAGCAGTTAGGTTTCAGCAGCATCTACAACGAAAAGGAGACCAGAAAATATTAAGGAGGCTACTTACTGCAGAGAGGAGGGCTCAACTGGAGTGAGGAGCCCTGAGTTCTTGGCCCAGGTTGGCCCCACTGTCCCTGGAACCTTGGGTAAGTTACTTCATCCCTGAACCTCTCGCTCTCTACAGAAGTAACAGGGAAGTTGGATTATCTAAGGTTCCTTCCAACTTGCAGATTTTGTGCAGGGGGGGAGGGGTGGGAGGGAAAGGCTATTCTGGGTTTTACCCTTCTCTTTCCACATTTTCTTGCCCCGAAGTCTGTGGATGGATGAGTGGGAAATCATCCTTGCCGGCTGGCCACTCCTTAGAAAACCTCAAACTGGCAAGCTGGAACTGAATGGGGTGATCCTTAAGGTGAAGAGCATTACTTTAATTTTATTTATTTGCATTGGTTAATCAAACCATGAAATAGCTTGCACACTAGTACACACAGCTCTGGTTATCAGGAAT
This sequence comes from Nasua narica, assembly GCA_028533885.1. Lineage (NCBI taxonomy): Eukaryota > Metazoa > Chordata > Mammalia > Carnivora > Procyonidae > Nasua > Nasua narica. The sequence continues at coordinate 149,580,340 of CM052810.1, forward strand.
TTGGCCAGAAGGAGCTGACTCTGCCTCTTTCTCAGGACGTCTCAATTAAGCATTAAGGATTCCTTTCCAAGGATTTTCCCAAACCTCGTTAGCACCCTCTCTCCCCAAGAAAAAGCCCAGAATGGTTCAGTGTTGTGGGGTCTTTATTTTGGGGGTGCTATGGAGGCTGGCTTGAGGTGGCAGTCATGTATTGTTGTACGTGGAAGAAATTTTGTGTTTCAATCACTGGGACGGCCACACTGGAGCGAACCAAACCGTATGCATATCAGCACCGCGCACACCATAGGACGTGGGGTGAGGAAGAAGGAACTCTAGATCTGTCTCTTCAGAAGCTCTAGGAGGCAGTGCCATGAACTGTCCATGTGTGCCCTGGCAAACCGGTCCCCTTCCTAGGGTTTGGGGCGGGGGCATAGCTCCACCATTGTGTGTGGGGCGGCAATGCCGATCTCGTTCTCTTAGCAAAGGCATCATCACACAAGGCTCTATATGTTTTATGAACAGTCTTTGACCTAAACATTGCTTACTGACCTATGGCAAGTGACAGAGAGGTTCATACCCTAGAAATCTAATAGCCACAGACACGATGGTCTTACTGCAGCTCTCAAAATCAAGAAAACAAACCTGCTGCAAACAGACAGAGCTCCGTATGTGCAGGGGAAAAGGTTTGGTTCTCAAATACGGCAAAGCGGCATGAATTCCTGGCTGCAGACAGTTTCCTGTTCTGGAATGCTGATGATGTGAGACCAATTAGAGACAGGCTCGATGGCTTTGTCTGTGTCTTCCAGATTCTAGCTGCACACAGGCGGGTCACAGGAAGCTGCTAAAGGCCCCTGCCCCAAGTCGAGGTCACAGAAGTGCTTCTGCTCCGCTCATGTTGGATTCTTCTCCTGCTGCATTTTTATTTTTGGCTCAGGCAATGACCTCAGATATTTCATTAGATTGAAAGTCAGCCTTGAATTTGGCTGGATCTCTGACAAGTGGAAGGACAGGCCTGCAGAGCAGGGCAGTGCTCCGGCTGGTTTCTGCTCGGAGCCCACAGTGGTGAGGGCGGGGTGCAGAAATCAGTGCACGCGATCAGGCATGCGAGTGCGGTCGGGCGGACGGCTACTATGTAAGGCGCCCCACAGAGCCACTAGCTATTACTGGTTTTTCCAAGAAACCAAGACGATTATTGAAATCTCTTAGCTGAGGGAGGTAGTTATTGGGGCCTGGTTATTTTAATGTTTTGGGTTGGTGTTCTCTCCTGTTACTGTGTGAGTGAATGAATATAAGCCAATTACTTATAATTTGCTTCGATGGGAAATCACGGGAGGTGTACGTCTGCATATGTACGTATGTGCGATGTATGTACTTACTGTAGGTACACAGGTATGTATGCTGTTTGGAAGAGTACACAGAGCATGTTACTAAACATTCTAAAGTAAATTGAGTTAAATATGATACAGTTGAACGGATTCTTTCTTTTGTGGGGGAATAGGGTTAAAATAAAGCAAGGTTACACACAATTTCAGGAACGTGCTGATGGCTGGAGACAGTCCAAGTTTCACAGCCTCTGCCTGGAGCACCCCTTCCGGTGAAGCCTTGAGCCAGGATTACTAGAAATTCACACACTCCAGATGTCCTTCTCTTCTGCCCCAAGGGAAGCAAGTGGAATGGGGAGGAAGAGAGCAAAGGGTCTGGAAATGTTGGATTACAGAACTGTTGTGGCTCCATGCAGAGTGAGAAATGGACTACATTTGGGATTATTCATTGTGGATTTATTTTCTTTTTTTGGCTGGGGGTAGGGAGATGGGGGGCAAAAAGGTATTCACGTGGTTTGATTGGAATTGCACGAGTCTGGAAAAGATCTAGCTTCTTTGGCCAAATGTCTGGCAGATTTAGGTGTGTATGTGCTAGTTCTGAATGGTAAATGCAAATACAGCCAGATCGATATTGGACATTTAAATTGGGCAACATCTGTATGCCTTTTGCCCCTGTTTTTTTTTTTTTAATTTTATTTATTTATCTATCTATCTATTTATTTATTTATTTAAGATTCGATTTATTTATTTGACAGAAAGAGAGAGCACAAGTAGGGGGAGAGAGAGAGGGAAGCAGGCTCCCTGCTGAGCAGAGAGCGGATCCCAGGACCCTGAAATCATGACCTGAGCCGAAGGCAGAGGCTTTAACCCACTGAGCCACTCAGGCGCCCCTTGCCCCTGTTTTTATAGAAATTATCCTTATAATACCTCTCTGAGGTAGGTACTATTTTTTTCCCCATTTTTAATAAGTCAGTCAGTCAGTATACGGATAAAATGAAATGAAATAATAAAATAAAGTAACTGGTTTCTTGGGTCCCAAACTAGTAAGTGTGTGATCAACTCTGGCCTTGAGTCCAGTCTTCTGACTTGAAATCTGGCTCTCCTCCCCCAGTTACTAGCCCTGTGGTCCTTTCAGTTATTCAGCACACTCCTAAAGACTTGCTAAGACTCAAATCGTGGGAAGAACAATTGGTATGCCCTGCAGTGATCTTTTTATTTACCTTTTAATCCCCAGAGTTAATTAAGGAAGAGTTTTTTTCCTGATTGCAGACCACAAAGCCTTTGGCTTTTACAAGTCTTGCACTTTTAGTTTGTAAACCAAGCTCAGTTAATAGCTTTGACAAAAGCTTTACTTAAAATCTTGGCTTTGAAAGAGAATGTAAACAAGGGTTAATTAATTCATTTGTTAATTTTGCTATCCCATTGGGGGCAGTAAATCACATTGTCTTTAGTGCCAATGCTTAATAAATGCTTCTTGCTAATTTGTGGATGGTGACAAGAACCCTTCATTAATACTCTGTGTGTATATATATATATATATATATATATATATATATATGAAATTTTAATAGATTTGATCTGAGTGAAATAGGTTATTTGGGGATGGGAAAAACTAATATTTCTGACACTTCTCAGTTTTTTTTTTTTAATGGTTCACCTGGCAGTTAATATAATTCTCAACAAATGTCCATCTCTTTTTGGGATTACTTTAGGAAAGTCTCGTTTATTATTAGAGAAAGTAAAGAAACTACAGGAAGATTTAAGAATTTTCTGTAATTTCCAGAAAAAGCTAGAACATATTATTACTGCAGCCATTAGAGAACCATAAGTAGGAGCAGTGGCTTTCTGTAAACATTTCTAAAGTAGTTCAACACACACCTAAGAGCTGAAGAGATGTTTAGCAACGTCTTGCTACATCTAAGATAAAGGTATGAATGTGAATATGAAAGTGAATATAATAATATTTGGCTAATGTAGATTTAAAAAAAAGCTTATAAATGGACTTCCATTGACTCACCAAGTCCACCTTTTTTATGTAAAACCGAAAAATTTAACTGTCAAATTTTTGAAGTAAGCCTCTTTAAAAGAAATAATTTATAAGGATGATATGTACCTAAGACTTGGAATGGGATTTACTTCTATTTAAAATATCATGTATCAGTTCCTCGTGTACTAAGACTCCTAATGAAGCCAAAATAAAAGACATTTCGGGGATGGGTACAATGCAAAAAATTCAGAAGGTAAACTATACCTAAATTTACGAACATGATTGAGTGCTTAGGAGTAAGTAATATAAATTTAAAAGGAGAAAGACATTCAAATGAAAGACTCAAAGTGTTTTGTCACCACTTTATAAATTAGCTCCCCTAATTTGTCTTCTCTCACCAATACAATTCTCTTAACAAGATGGTATCACATAATTTTCTAATACTCAATGTGTTCTAGGCTAGTGGTTTTCAAAGTGTGGTCCCTGGACCAGCCAGACCAGCATCACCAGAGAATGAAAATTATTGGGTGCCAATTCAGACTTACTGCATCATAAATTCTAGGGTGGGACCTGGCAATCTGTGTTTGAACAAGCCCTCCAGAGAATTCTGACGAATATGAAAGTTTGAAAACTACTGCTCTAGGCCAATTGTCTCCAAAGACAGCAGGGCTGACATATTGGACAGCACTGTTATAAATATTTAGAACAAAAATATGGACTTTGCAAAATGAAAATGAGAAGTGGTATTAATTAATGTTTTTACATTGGGCTTTGCATTTCATAGCTATTAAGATTTTCTCATAGCTGATAGGTCAGAACCTCATTTTACTTTCTTAATTAGAAGTGATATTAAGCTATTCAGATATTGGCCATTTGCATATTTTTTCAGTACATCAGTTCATGTCCTTTGCCCATTGTCTAATGACTTTACTTACAGAGTTTTAAAGATTTTTTTATATTCAGGAAATTAATATTTTGTTAAATGTGTTAAAAATATCTCTCCAAGTTTCCTGTTTACATTTGTCTTTACAGAACTTTAAGCTTTTAACTTTTTAAAAATATATTTAAAAGCGTTTTGCTACCATGGCTTCTGGGTTTGTGTCAAGCTTAGAAAGACCTTCCCCACTTAATATTATAAAAATATTCACCCATCTTTTCTTCTAGCACTTTACGGGTTTTATTTTTATTTTTTAATTTTTATTTATTTATTTTAAGATTTTATTTATTTATTTGACAGAGAGGAGAGAGATCACAAGTAGGCAGAGAGTCAGACAGAGGGGGGGGGAAGCAGGCTCCCCGCTGAGCAGAGAGCCCGGGGACGTGGGGCTCAATCCCAGGACCCTGAGATCGTGACCTGTGACCCGAGCCTAAGGCAGAGGCCTTAACCCACTGAGCCACCCAGCCGCCCCGGGTTTTATTTTTATATCAAAATATTTGATCCATCTGGAATTGATCGTGTTATGAAGAGTATGGTAAAATACGGCATTATTTTTCTTTCTCTAAATGGCTGTCTAGGTCCCAGTTTCTTTTAAGGAATGTTCCATCTTTTGTTTTGCTAATTTGATGTGCACCTTTATCATGTGCTAAATTCCCATATTACTTGGGTCTATTTGCATACTTTCTGAAATCATGTGCCATTGATCTACCTGCTCCCATGCCAGCACCGTACTGCATAGTATATATAACACATTTTTATATCTAATGAAAACAGTCTTCCTTCAGGTAAACAACTTTAGAGGTCAAATTCTATATTGGATATATTAGGAAAGTTTATGCCACTCATCTGAAAGGTAAATAAAATTTTTTTTGAAATGTATATGATCAACTAATTTTAAAAATTTATAGTATTATTTATAAGGCTTATCTAAAATGAAATGCACCTGTGTGAACATCTCAGGGGGCAAGGACTAATCTTGGCTTTAGATATTTGAGTTTTTGATTTTTTTTCATCATTATGTAGTGATAAAGGTATTGTATAAATTTGGTAAGGTAAACTAACAGACTGTTTACATGTTTATAAAATTAGGAAACATGATAAAATTGTTTAATAATGTATATACTCTTAGTAATTAAAATTATCCTACTTTGCAGGAACCTAGATGTGTTATCTTGGAAAAATAACTGCAATACTTAAAACATGGTATACATTATCATTGAACAAAGGAAGATGTGAAGATCAATGCATGTTTAACGGTCCCTTTCATTCAGTACAAACATTATTTAGAACATTTTTACTCTGCATATGAGTAAAAATTGGATCGAACTGATAATCATACTAAGAAAATTAGTTATGCTATCTATGTACACAAGCAATAAACAGACATGTAGGACATCTCAAAGTCACTGAAAACATTCTGTCCTTGAACATGTACATTCCTAAGACAGGAATAGAGTAGAAAAGGCTAGATGCTAGTCTATCAGTAAAGGAAACTCTCAAAGGCAGTAACATAGTTACTCACTGGGGAAAGCCAATCAGAGCCTTTAGCTTAGGCCTGGTTAGCAAAGTGCTATGTTAACTAATAACTAAGCCTTTTCTCTTTCATTTCTCTGAGCGGTGGCCTGGGTAAGCGCTCTAGAACCCTCAGGGAGAAAAAGTGAAGCATGAACCTTGTGGGTCGTGGTGAGGTGAGGTGGGAAGGGTTGAGTATTGCTCTTAGGTACTTTCTAAATATTAAGGTTCCCCTGATTAGGTCTCTCTCTTTTAAATAGGAGATCTTAACTACATTGTCAGGGACGCTGAAGGATGGAAAAGTCATCTTTCTTGCTTGCTGCTTTGACATTCATTTCTGTCCCTAAGTCCTTTGGCTGGTGCCTCTTTCAAGCATTGTATGGAAACCATGCTCCCCTTGAGGTTACCTCAGGCCTCACTATCGCCCCCCTTTCCACCCTGCCCTGCCACCCTGCCCCCACATCTTCCCCATTGCCATGGAAAATTTGCTTATCTCTTTTCATTCTCAATTCTGAAATTTTTCTTTCAAATCGTTGATGTAAGCTGCTTTCCAGCTAAGTCTTTTAATTTAAATTTCCTTTCTCTTCACCATCAAGGATTCTTTCTAGAAAAAAAGTGTTAACTTCCCTTAAAAAAGGGCTTTAATATACTTCAGCTTCCCACTTCTCAAGGCCAAACTAGATTTTTCAGTTTGAGTTAAGTCAGCTCAAGTTAGTGGCTTCCAATGTTGGCTTTGAATCAGTCACTGGTTCGTGACTTATTGGTTTTATAAAAGGAAATTCCCACATTTTTGTTTTTCACATGAATTACAACTTTTTAAATGCTATCTTTTCCTGTTTTCTCATCAAAAGTTTACAAACTTATTTTTGTTGAGAACCTCTCCCCACCATCCTCCTACCAACCATCACCAGAAGTGAGACTAGTTAAAGGTACGTGGTATAGTTTTTTTGCCCTCCTAAGGTTAGTTTGTGCAGTCCCTCAAATTTTAGGCTAGTGCTGTGAGGACAAAGAGAAGGAGAGAGGGGACTGTACTGGAATTCAGCAGCCTGCATCTCCTAGGAGCTATGGCCGTGGTGTTGGGTAGGGGTGCGGGCTTCCCTGGGGAAGGGGGCGGGAGGGGTGTGTGTCAAGGGTTGGGAGTGGGCAGATGACTGCTAAGTCCCTCTCTCACTCTACACAAGTTCTGTGCTTAGACTCAACATAACTGGGTCCAAGCGGCAACTGTAGTAGAGAATGAACATCTCTAGACTGCCTTTTCTCTATTTTAAGCGCTTCAAAAGCATTAGGAACCGGAAGATGATTTTCAATGATAATGGATTAATAGGTATGGATGGCATATGCCGATTTTTCCTGACGCACCATTGAGTGGTTTAATATTCAGAATACTGAAGCGGTTTAATAAAGACATGATAATATACATAAGACGCCAAAATAAAAACCAAAAAAAATAAAGGATTTTTTTAAAGGCCAGCTTAACAAGATCTTGCTATCTATAGTCTCATAATTAGTTAGGTGAAAAAAGTCTCACAATATCAAAAACATATACTGACAAAACCAAGTTACTATTGGCCTTTTGTAATTCTAACGCATAAAACAGTTCATTTCAGAACATACTGCTCAGGCTGCAGAGTCAACATTTTTTGTATGGAAAGGTAAACACTCCTCTCTTCCCTATTGTATATTCAGGTTACTTATTTACAGTCACATGGGGAAGGAAAAAACACACACTAAAAAATGACCAAAAAGTTGTTTTGAAAGTTAAATGATCTGGGTGGCTTAGCAAGACTCAAGTTTTTGACATTAAAGTTTTCACTGGGCCAGAAAAATACATCTATCCCTAACACATGATAGAATGCTAGCCATCATTCAATAAAGTCATGTAGCTTGGTAATGTCTACATTGAAGTAGAGAGTTTCCTTGAAATTGGTTTAAAAGTTATTTAAAATAAAATAAAATACATAGAAAAGCACAGATTTGAAAAACTAAAAATAAAGCAAACTCTTCATGAATTATTTATCGAGCATTTACTGTGTGCTGTACTAAATGCAGATAATTGGGCAGTGAGCAGAAGAGAAAAAAAGTCCATTTCCTCATGGAGCTGACATTATTTCAAAATAGTAGACTGAATCACAATTTGCATTTATATCTTAATCCTTATAGGTAAATTGTATCAAAAATAGTCAACCCTTGCTGAAAACATCACGACAAACTAGCAAACAGACTAATATAAAATGCTAAGCAAAGGAACTGAATGAAGTAAAGTTCTAACTTCTTTGTCAATAAGAGCTTAAAACGGTGTCATAGGCCGGGTAGGCAAACCCAGAGGTGGAGGGTGCCTTGTCAAAGGTCACACGGCAAATCAGTGGAAGAGTTAGGCATGACATCCAGACCTCTGTATTCCTACTCCGGTGATCTTTCTGTGGACTAGTCTGCTGCCTCGACTTTTTAAATGGATCTTAATGATTTTAGAACCAATAAAGTTTTTTTTTCTGTTAAAGTAGCCGCCAATAAAAGTCTATCTATAAACTTATTCTGATATGATGTGATAAAAAGGCTGGATATAAAACTATGTATTTAATGTATTGTCATTTTATTAAAAAGTAGACATGCATGCATACATATGCATGGAGATTTTTCTTCTTTATACTTTTGGTGTACTTTTCAAATTTTCTATAATGCGCGTCAGTTTTATGTAGTCAGAAAATTACAACATGAGTTAAACAATGATGAACATTACCGCCTCTAATCAACAAAAAATTAAGTTGTCTGAACTGCTGAGCGATAAGATGATTACACAGTATTAACCAGCCACCTAACAAGAAGCTCGGTAAGAAATGTGTCTAGGTGGAGATGACAGCCATTTATTCAAGAGACCAAGTGGCTTCAAGAAACAATGGCAGCAGCCTCACTGGCGAGGACTGCGTTTATAAATGCACTGTATTTATAAAGTAGCTTAATGGCATAAAGGGCCAGGTCAGCCCTGAGGGTTTCACACCAGTCTCGTCTGTGTTAGCAGACTTTCTGAAACATTTTGACATGTGAATATAAGAACCACCAGGCCAAGGTGAGATGTTATTTACCAAGTTACTCTTTGATCAAAGTTTAAAAGCCAAAAAAAAACTAGCATTGTGTTTGAGGGGTTTTTGTTGTTGTTGTTGTTGTTGTTTTTAAGTCAAGGAAAATCTTCATGGGCACAATAAATATATTTAAGAGCAGGCAGTCATAGAGCCTAAGAGTAGAACTGCTCCGGGGTAAGTCGCCGCTCTGCTTTTGCCGCTTACAAAACCTGTGAGTTTGCCGGGCTTGAGTTTTTCTGCCCCCCCCCCCCCCCAAAATGTCCGAACATTCTCCACAGGCCTTTCCATCTCTGTTAATTCATGCTTTTAAAACACAGGCAGGGATCTTGTCCTCTATCATCAGTGTCCGAGGACGTGGAGAAAGTTCCTCACTCTGCTCCTCTTCAATACCAGAGAGAGGAAGGAACAATAAGCAGACGGGAACGAATGGTTCCTCAGCAAAGGTACCTAGAAGAGGAGTCCACAGTTTCTCTAGCTGTTTCAGGAATCCCACACCTCATCACAATACGCACTGAGCAGCTGCTTCCCAAGAAAAGCCACAGAAAGGAAATATCATTAAAAACGTGTCTCCGCCTTGGGGGGAGCTGTTCCCTCCCTTAAGCCCGACCTCGCCAAGGCTGTTGTTGTCTATCTACCAACAGGATGTAACAGGACTGCCCAGCGCAGCCCACAAACCTGCTAATTAGGTGCACTGACAGTGTTTGTTTTGGAACCATTTACCAACAAAGGAATGTGTCAGGCTGATTAGTGAGAAAAGGGTATGTAATGTATGTGTGTTTGAGTCCAGATGAGGGCATAATCCAGGTATTCAGTCTGTTTGTGCAAGGACTGACAAAAACGAAGGCTGAACAAATAGGAAGCCACAAGGAAAAGACCAGCTTCTGGGCAGTGCTGCTCTCTCGTTCTCCTCTGGAGTTTTGTTCTGCTCCCCAACCCCTGCCAAAAAATTCCTGCCTAAACATGAAACTCTCTTTCAAGACATGACAAACTATAACTGGCTCCTCGAAAAATGGAAGAGCCTTTGTAAGGCTGCTGGCAAATCTGGGGTTTGGTGGTTTTCTAGGCACCTAAGGAAGCGACAACTTTGGGCAAAGCCATCTCTGCGTTAATCCTCCAGGGACAAATCCAAGGGAACGAGGGCACAGAGCACAGAGCCCTTAGTGGACTGCTCAAGTCGTGCTGAGAAGAACCAGGCACCTCAGCATTTTCGAGGGCAAGAAGTAATTCTATATTTTATAATAGAGCAGTTGCTTTCTCTCTTTTAAACTAAACCTTTATAAAGTCCGATGACAATTAGGTATTTGGAAACTTCGTGTGTGCATGAAGTTTCAGAGGTATTTGGAAACTTCGTGTGTGCATGAAGTTTCAGGAAGGGCAGAAAGTGCCAGGCAAGGACCAAAGTCCGGTCCACAACAAGCTGAGGTGCTCAGGGATAGGGCTGTGTGGACTGCCATGAAATGTAAAATGACAAAGACCAATTCACAAGGGTTCTGGGAGGAGCCTCTATGTTCTTCAGTACAAGCTGGGCCTTTCTGGAATTTGGCCAGATGGATGAATGCAATGCGGCTTGGACTAAGTTCTTTGGGAGGCCTTCTTTTTCCGTAAGTTAATCTAACAAAATCAGTTTTTAAAATGAAAAAGAGGACAGGCCCTGTTAAAAATTCACTTGCTATGGGTTTTTCTATGAGGCCAGTGTTCATTCTCAATAGACATACGTAGGAAATGTTCTTGAAATGTGTGCAAATTGGACATGGTGTCAGAGTATGTTAACGCAACCGGTAAGAGTTTGGTGTTGATAAGTTCAAGTTTCTGAGCGCAATTGTTATTTTTTGGAGGAGGGCAGGGAGTGATCAACTGTTGTACACAAAGAAAAACTGGCAAGTTATGCTCGATCTGCTTCTCCAAACCCTAGTGCTTCAAAAACCACAGAACCCTTTTAGAAGAGCGACAGATGACCTCCCTGCTCAACGGGAGGAACACCTCCCCTGGATGCCTTCCCTGGGGCACGTGAATGTTGGGAACCTGGGCAGGCTGATGTTCACACCATGGAAATACTTTAAACAGGAGGTCAGTTGCTTCAACTTTACAGATAAAGCTTACATAGAAAGCAGTAAACTCAGACTTTCACTGTGCTCCTCTATCTTTGCAGTATTTCCCCCCAGTTTCACTGAGAGGTAATTGACATTTAACATTGTATTAGTTTCAGGTGCACAACACGATGAGTCGATAGGTCTATGTATGGTGAAATGATGACCACAATGTTTAGTTCACATCCATTACCTTGCGTAGTTAAAATTTTTTTCTTGTGATGAGAACTTTTAGGATCTACCACTCCCTTAGGAACTTTCAAATATACGAAGTAGTACTGTTAACCTTAGTCACCGTGCTGAACATGACATCCCCAGAATTTATTTATCTTATAACTAGGAAGTTTTTACCTTCTGACCACCTTCACCCCCTGCCTCTGGCAACGACAACTCTGTGTCTACGAGTTTGGTTTTTTTAAGATTTAACATATAAGCAAGATCATAAAGAATCTTTCTCTATTTCAGATGGTGCAAGTATTTTAAATCTTAACCATTCAGTTTGTTTAAAAAACTTTGCCAGTGTTCTTGGTGAATGCACATGATATGCTAGGGAGAGCCGAACCAAGCAATAACTATTTATGGAATGCCTACTATATGGAACACACCAGATTCAGTGTTAAGTATAATCTTCTTACAGTGTACCTACACGGAAATACAGCCCAAATGGTATAGGGGTCATAAAGACTTGAAGGGCAGTATTTTCTATATTGGAAAACTTGTGGGAATGATTTGTATGTCAGATGAAAAAATTAACAAAGCCAAATGGATCAGACAGAAAGGATGGAACTGATTTATGATAGTTGGTATATTTTGTAAGTTGCATGTTAAAATACATGCTGAGTGTTTTTAAGATGAAATATTTATGTACTTGTGATCTGGAAGCATTTCAACATCTAGGAATGGCATCTTCACACAAACATGGGCAGTAGGTTGGTCTCTTTAGTAGCATTATGTTTTTAATAGCCAGAGAAGATTAGTGGTATGTAGAGACGTCAGAAAGAAAGCTGGATAGGAGGCAATTTAAGGGTTAAAAAAAAAAAATCTAAGTCCTGGGTCACTTTGTGGATATATGTGACTTTTTTTGCTTTTACATTCACTGCTCTTCCTTAAGTTTTAGAGTGGTATCAGTCTACTCTTCAGATTTGTAATTCAGAAGTTAGAGCTTTTATTTCTTATTCTCAATCAAGGAGGGTATGTTTGGTCATTTCTCTTTCTTTAGGATGTGGAATTTTATTGGTGTTTTAACAGAATGTTTGTCTCTCCGAAGGCTGTGCTTTCTTTTTTCTGGGAGTGTAAATGTTGGATTAGGCTTAAGT
>CM052810.1:149592656-149718339 GCA_028533885.1 Nasua narica
CCTTACTCAGGCTGTGTAAGGCACATTGTCAGCTCCCACAGGCACCCCTGGGCCTCGTGACCTGCCTAGCAATGTGCAGAGGAGGGAGCTCCACTGTGGTCTCTCCTCCCTCCCCCTCCCACAGCCCCTCGGCCATTTTACCAAAGAAAGGCATAGCTTACCCTCACCCTAATCTAACTCTGGCCTACTGCTCCAAGTGTACAAACTTTCAGGATGGTACATATAGGGAGAATTCAGAATAACAGTATGAGGGGAGGCTTCTTTAATGACAGAGGGGCATAATTTCTTCACATGTCTTTTAGGGGGTATACTGCAAAAATGGTCTGAAGACTATAGGTACAGAAGAAACAGTGATGGGTAATGGAAAAAGCAGGGATTTTGGAGTCAGATGTATTTGGGTTCCAGTTTTGGCCTTATCTCTTGAGTCAATTTCATTGCCTCCTCTGAACCTAGGCTTCCCCATTATCAAATGGAGGGGACAGGATTCCCTCAGAGGACTGGCCTGAGAAGGAAAGGACGAGCTACGTAAACTGCTGGCCCCAGGACCAGTACATATTAGCGCCACATCCCTACAACCCCAACACTGTCTCTCCGCCTGTCAGAGACAGTGCTCTAAAAATTAATACTAGGACTCTATTTTTAAATGACATTCATGAAGCTTCCTCCTGCATAACAATTAATTCAGTAAGGAAAAGAAAGTCTGAAGAGCCCACCCGTGTTTGATACATGGTCGTAATCCAATATGCATGTTAAAACCAAGTATATTCTAATGCTGAAGTTCATAAATCAGTGCTTTAGAGTTCAACACGGAGCTCTCTAACAGTTTTAGAAATCGTGCAACTGCTTTCTCACCTACAAGGTCCATGACTTCTATGGGTGATGCCTCTTCTTGGAGCTCCAGGTCCACTCCCCAGACCGCGGCTCCTCCGACGCTTCCACACGACTGCCTAATGGCTCCATGTCTCTGAGTAGAGACTGCCAACTACTCGTGAGCGAGGAGCAGCCATGTTCACTGTCTGTCTCCGGAGCTCAGCCCAATGCACAAACACAGTATGCTCAATAAATCATTTTTTCAAAGAATGGATAGTTCCAATGCTTGTGCAATGTTTTTTTTACTGAGTGGTAATCATGCTGTTCAGATGATATTTGACTTTCTGAGGACACAGAGGTACTGACTTTAGCAAGGTGGTCAAGGGTGATGAATACACTAACTGCATCATATCTAAGATTTTTACTTATAGATTTTTAAACATAATAATGGAAAATTTCAAACATATTCGAAAGTAGAGAGAACAGTATAATAACTCCCTGTGTACCTATCATCTAGCTTCAACAATTATCTTTCATTTCTATCTATTGGCTCTCCCCCACTGTCAGATTATTTTTTGCCACCATCAGATTATTTTGAAGCAAATCCCAGATATCACATTACTTTACCTACAAAGATTTCAGTTACATGTAAATTTTAAAAATTACCCCACTATTTTTATTTTTAAAACTCTTTACATTTATTTTTATTTATCACATTTATTTATTTAGCATATCTTTATGGCCATGTTTTCAATCTGCAACTTGAATTTTTTTTTTTAAATGGGAGGGGGCAGGGCAGAGGGAGAGGGATGGAGAGAATCTTAAGCAGGTTTCATGTCCAGTGTGGAGTCCAACATGGGACTCAATGTTACAACCCTGAGATCACGACCTTAGCTGAAATCAAGAGTCAGACACTTAACCAACTGAGCTGCCCAGGTGATCCTGCAACTCAATTTCTGATTAAAGTTTTCCTTTAATAAATTTTTTATTAGTGTTTATTTTTGTCCTTTCCCAGAGTCTTGCATAATCTGTTCCCAGTGTTTAACTGGAAACTGAATACCAAGAGAAAGCTCAATGAGTTCCTGGAAAGTATTATCAAACCTGGAATTCCAAGGAGGCTGGTGATGACTCCTTTGCTCTTAGACATTTGTCCAAGCTTAGAGAGTTGCAACTGACCAAGAAGAGAAATAGAAGATTCTAAACAGCTACATATTCCTTCCTGCTGGGTAAAGGGCTCCCTGAGCCCATAGACATACTAATGTGGTCATTCTGATTATAAGACTCTGGTACCTCTGCCTATGGTCACAACTATCTTAGAGGAGTGATTCTTCCTTCTGGCTGTGATGCGGAATCACATGGGGAGCCTTTGAAGATAGATTCTCAGAGTAAAAAAAAAAAAAGCATCCAACAAGTCTACCAGGAGATTCTGATATGTAGTCCGAGGGAAGCATCTCTTCCTTAGTCATGGGATGAGTCCTGGGACTTAGGGCTTTAAAAAATGTGTGTGCAACCTAGCACCTGATGTTGGTTTCATATTCTCCAATAAAAGGAACCTGGGCTCCTTAGAGACATGGCTACTTCTAGGATTAGGGCAAGAAATATATATGATGAGGCTGGAACATCTGGTAGCACAAGAAGGCGGAAATGATCAAAATAAAAAACTCCACAATGATTTGAGTATCGCAAAGTGATGCAGGAGCCAGCTATAAGAGCTGGATGGCCAAAGCTGGAATAGTTTGAGAAATGAATAAAGTAATCTTAGATTATAACCCAAAATGTAAAGTGAATATGCACATGTCCATGCTGGTACAAATAAATACTTGGAAACAATGGGAAGAAGAGACAAATCACTCAGGCAGAATTCCAAATAATTTTGTACAAACTCCACTTAAAGGGAAGTGGAGCATAACCTTCACTCTTTAAGTGTAGGATGATATGGAAAACGTGGGGGGGAAAGAGTTCCTGTCGTGGAGAAACCTGACACAACACTGCAGAGGTAAGTCATGCTGACAGTATGTACCCAAGGTCCGATGTGATGAGAATGGTACTTTATGTCGGTGGTCTTCCTCCCCAAACCCATAAAACCCAGTCCAATCATAAGAAAAACAGAGGAATTCTACAAAATACTTGACTAGTATTCCTCAAAACTGTCCATGTCCTAAAAACAAAGTCTGAGAAATTGTCACAGTCAAGAAGATCCTAGGGAGACGTCACAACTACAGATAATGTGGTATCCTGGGACAGAAAAAAAAAATAGGTAAAAACTAAGGAAATCTGAAAAATCTATGGACTTCAGCTAATAATAATAATGTATTGATATTGGGACGCCTGGGTGGCGCAGTAGGTTGGGCAACTGCCTTTGGCTCAGGTCATGATCCCGGCGTCTTGGGATCGAGTCCCGCATCGGGCTCCTTGCTCCGCAGGGAGCCTGCTCCTCTCTCTGCTTCTGCTTGCCTCTCTGCCTGCTTGTGTTCTCTCTCTGTTAAATGAATAAATAAAAATCTTTAAAAATAAATTAAAAAAAATAATGTATCGATATTGATTCATGAATTGTAACAAATATACCATATTAATGTAAGATGTTAATGGGAAAACTGGGTGTGGGGTATATGGGAATTCTCTGTACCATCTTTATGATTTTTCTGTAAGTCTAAAATTGTTTTAATAAAGTTTATTAACACTGATCAGCTTTGGTATTTGAGTCAACTGTTCAGTTGAATGCACTGTTTTCTTTTTTTTTAATAGACTTTATTTTTTAGGACAGTTTTAGATTGACAAAAAAATTGAGCAGATAGTACAGAGTTTCCATACTACCCTCACCCCCAATTTTCTCTATTATCAATAACTTGCATCAGTGTGGTAAATTGGTTATAATGAATGAACTAATAGTGATACATTATTATCAACTAAAGTCCACAGTCTAAATTAAGGTTCACTCTGTGTTGTATAGTTCTATGGATTTTCACAAATGTATACTGGGCAGAGTAATTTTACTGCCCAAAAAACTCCTGTGCTTTACCTATTCATCTTTCCTTATGTACTCTGGAGCCCCTGGTAATCACTGATTTTATTTTATTTTTTACTGTCTAAAGTTCTGCCCCTTTCATATGGTTGGACTCAGTATGTAGCCTTTTCAGACTGGCTTCTTTCACTCTGTAATATGCATTTAAGTTTCCTCTACGTCCTTTTGTGGCTTGACAGTTCATTTCTTTTATCACTGGATAATATTCCATCGCATGGATATACCACAGTTTATTTATCCATTCACACATGAAAGACATCTCGGTTGTTCCCAGTTTTTGGTGATTATGAGTAGACCAACTATAAACATCTGTGCGCAGGGTTTTGTGTGGACATAAATTATCAACTCGTGTTATTTAGAAATATATTGTTAACCCCCAAATATGTTGGAATTTTGTAGGTTTGGTTGTGTTACTGATTTCTAGTTTGATTACATTATGGTCTGACAGCATACTTTATGTGATTTCTATTCTTGTAAATTTGTTCAGACATATCTATGGTCCAGAATATGGTCTCTCTTGTTAAATGTTTCATGTGAGCTTGAGAAGAACGCCTATTCTGTTGTTGTTGGATGAACAACATGAATTGGCAAAGACATCAATTACACCCAGTTGACGGATAGTGCCTTTCAGTCTAATGATACTCTTAAACTGATACTCTGCTACGCGATCTGTCAGTTACAGATGGGGGTGTTGAAGTCTCTCTAACAGTGGATGTATATGTATAGCTGTGGGTCTATTTCTTCTCGTAGTTCTCTTAACATTTTTGCCAGATGTATCTTGACTCTGCTCATGCATGTTAAGGACTATTGTGTCTTCTTGGAGAACTGACCCCTTTATCATTGTGTAATGCCTCTCTTTATCCCTTTGTGAAGGATTGGTATTATTTCTTTAAATATTCAACAAAACTCATCTGTGAAGCCATCTGGTTTCTTTATGGGAAGATTTAAAAATGACTAATTCAGTTTTTTTACTTGTTATAGGGCTATTCATATTTCTATTTCTTCTTGAGTCTATTTTGATAATATGTCTTTTTAGAAACTTGCCCATTTCACCTAAGTTGTCTAACTTATTGGAATAAAGTCATTTATGCTATCTCTTTATAATTCTTTTAATTGCTTTTTCCTTCCTGATTTTTGAGTAGTTGTATCTTTTAATTTCTTGGTCAGTCTAACCAATGAGTTGTCAATTTTGTTGATTCTTTCAAAGAACGAACTTGTGCTTTCATCGATGTACTCTTTTTCTATCTTTTATCTCATTGATATCTACTCTAATCTTTACCCTTTCCTTTCCTCTGCTTGCTTTGGATTTATTTTGCTCTTTGTTATCTAATCTCTTAAAGTGGATTTTTTTGGTAATGGATTTGAGACTTTTTTCTTTTTTTTCTGACATATTATTCATGATATGTTTATAGCTATAGGTTTAACTCTAAGTACTATGTTAGCTGCATTCCATGCATTTTGACATTTTATATTTCATTTTCATTCATTTCAAAATATTTTATATTTCTCTTGTAATCTATTTCTCCTTTGACACATAAGTTTTTAGTGTGTATTGTTTAATTTCCAAATATTTGAGGGTTTCTCAGATTTTTTTCTATTGGAGAGATCTTAATTCAATGAGTCAGAGAATATACTTGGTATGGTTTCTAGTTTTAAAAATTTATTGAAAGTTGTGGGGCACTTAGGTGGCTCAGTTGGTTAAGTGTCTGCCTTAGGCTCAGGTCATGATCCCAGAGTCCTGGAATCGGGTTCCTTGCTCAGTGGGGAGTTTGTTTCTCCCTCTGCCCCTCCCCTGTGCTTGTGCTCGCTTGCTCTCTCCTTGCTATCAAATAAATAAATAAAATCTTAAAAAAAAATTTGAAATTTGTTTTATGACCCAGCATATGGTTTATACAGTTGGAAGCATTTTTTAATTTAATGTCTTATTTTTTAAACATTTTTTATTGCAATATATATATATATATATACCATAAAATTCATCCTTTTAAAGCATACAATTCACTGACTTTTAATGTATTTACAAGACCTTGTAACCATCAGCACAGTCTAATTCCAGAACATTTTTGTCCCTCCTAAAACAAATCTGTGCCCATTAGGAGTTACTCTCTTTCCTTTCCCTGATACCCCAGGCAACTACTAATCTACTTTCTGTCTCCATGGATTTGCCTATTTGGGACATTTCATATACACAGAATATAAAACATGTGGCCTTTTGTGTCTGGCTTCTTTCACTTGGCATAATGATTTTGAGGTTCACCTACACTAGCAGCATATGTCAGTTTGATTCCTTTTCAGGCTGAATCGTATTCCATTGTATGGATATACCACATCTTGTTTATCCATTCATCAGTTGATGGACATTTATGCTGTTTCCACTTTTCGGCTATTATGAATACTGCTGTGAACATCTGTGTACAAGTTTTTGTGTGGCTTACATTTTTAAGAAGTCTATAATCTCTAGGCTATGAGTTAAGTACGTGTACTCAGAAAATGAAGCTGGAGTGTGTATGTGTGCCTTTCTGTGTGGGGCCAACCCAAGTTCCTGTATGTTTACAAAGAGTCTTTCGGTTTAAGAAGAGGCCAGAAGGGCTGAGTCAACTCTTAATATCTTAGCTTCACCCTACATGGTTCAGGCCACCCTGGCTACATGCCTTCCCTTCTGTTCTGAACCACAGTGTAAGTGAGCCCTGCTGGGTGGGAAATGAGGCATGATTTCATGGCCAAAGAAGCCAGTGCATAGACACATAAACAGTATATATTTCTATGATGCTTTTGGAATGAAAGGAAAAGTGATATGTATCATTTTGTGATTCAAGAAAAGCAATAGTAAAAACCCCACTCTCAAGTTAGTGGGAGAAGAAAATCATCCATCAATCAAGGAATGTGATGATGCCCAAATATTACTTTGGTTAGAAAAATAATCCCACACAAACTCCCACTTTTCTCTCCTTTGGATCCTAAAACTTTCATCACCACACAGCAGCACATCTGTGGAGAAAAGCATGTGGTGAGCCAGGCAGCTGTTCCCCAGTGTCTTGTAGTTTTATTCCTGGCGGTCGGTCCAGTTTTAGCTTTACTCCAAGACTGCGATTTCCCTTTGCCTATCACTCAGCCCTGAAGTGTTGGGAGGATTTTTCCTCCCTGATCTTCATTCTAGAAATGAATCCTAACACTCTTCATTACCTCAGAAGGCAGAGATAGGTGATGTTTCTTTGCAACTCTGTTATCTCATTCTGGATAAAAAGACAGTGAAGTGAGTTGGAAACCAAAGTGAGAGGAAACCAAAGGGTAAAAAATGTTCTCCAAGAATAAGAGAAATCTGCTATAAGGTAAGAGACAGAGATACAGTACTTGACTAAAAGTTGGCCTGATCTGACCAAATGAAACTGCATGTGACATATTCAGGTGTACTTTTGTAAGACAAGAGATTCTGTACCTGCTTGTTGAAATATCTTCAAAAGGGTAGAGGATCTCTCCATTGTTACAGATTTCACAGATGAACCCCTTCTGGCTACAAAGACTGCAGCTGTACACATGTGAGGTGGCAAACTTAATGACCTTGCCCAAGAATGGAGCCAGCTTCCCCTCTATCACCTGCAGAAAGAGAAATGGGATAGGGAAGCAAATCCATTGAGAAGAGAAGTCTTGCAGACACAGGAGGACTGGAATTCCTTTCCTTTACACAACAGGAAAACCTCTAATTATAATTTCTCAGCAACTCTGAGGAAGAAAAGACATAGCATTTTCACTCCAAAAGAACTCTCTGGTTTAAACCACTGGAAGTTGGAAAATGAAGATGTCGAAACTTCTTCTGTATTCCTCTTTCTCTATCGTGTGATATAGGGAATTGAGGACAAACAAATGGGGAATGCTACTTTATAAACCAACTTACCGTTAAGGTGTGGTGAATTTCCCCAAATAGAAAACATACAAGGTAAATATTAATGTAGAATTTTATGTTGCAAATTCAATAATACCTATCCTCTGATGAGTTAATAGTACAACTTTTTTACCATCTCCCCTAAAACATATAACAAATGTGGAAAAATAGGTTTCCTTTGCTGCTAAGTATGTTAATATAAAGAGATTGCAATTTGACGGTCTGATAGCCACACTGAGCCTAAGGAATTTTTTTTTTTTTTAAATCTCTCAGTGTTTTAGAAAATGAGCCAATTTGATAATTGGGAGATGTTACAGAAAAATTCGGAACTTTGGCTTCTTTTGAAAAATCATCAGATTTACCAAGAGTAGGCCTGCATTCCTATATGATGAAGATCCTGGCTGTGACTAGGGGCTGCTTGCTCCTTCTGAGGCACAAGCTCTAAAGTCCACAGCTGTCCCTTAGAGGTCCTGCTATTTTGCATCTGCCTGCCTCCCACCATTACCATGAGTCTGGAACCAATGGTTAGTCAGATCCCTCCTCACTTAACTAATATTGAATGGGCCTCAAAGACCTCAGTAGTTCCATACTAACAAGAAAATAAAAAATCTCCTTCTCTCTCATTCATGCATATGCATACACATGCCAATTTTGATATAAAACGATGATTAAATTTAATTTGGAAATAGCTAGAAATAATTGGTAATATAGCTGGATACTTTCAAATAAATACAGAGTTAAAATGACAATTTTACATAAAAATAACATCTGAGGGAAATGTAGTAAATCATACCTAAAGAGAAATTATGATGTCAAGGTGAATAAATAGCAGTAGCAGAAAAAAGACTACAAGGAATGTAATAATGTATTTTGCAAAAAAAAGGAAGCTATACATAATACTGGAGATAAAACCTCAAAGTGGTTTTTAAATATCATGGAATAATCTTACAATGTTTTAAAAATGAGTTATAACAGTAGTTAACTCTAAGGAAGGCAACATTTGGAAAACCAAGTCTTTCACTTTGTGTGTGTGTGTATGTGTATGTATAGTTCTTTTGCATTTTAAAAACAGTGTTTTTTTTTTTAAACATTTTTATATTAAGATGCAGAAAGTGAACAGAAAAAAAAGGTTCACTGCTTTATAAGAGTGGATTCTTTTTTTCTTAATAAAGGGGGTAAAAATTATGCTGGCTGTTTTTTGAGTAAAACAAGTACACTTTTCCGCTATTCTTTCACTTAATCTCCTCTGTATTTCCTTCAGGAAGCCATAGGTTGACCTGCTTTTATTTATGTTTTCTTAAGAATCATTAACTTCAATAAACCCCAGTAACATGTACTCCTAATACCACCACATGATACACACTTTCTAAGAAATAACCACTACCAAATCTTATACCAACCACTGGTAAACACTTTCCAATGTGTCATAGGGTTATTTCTAAATTGTGGTAACAATAGTGCAGCTGAGTTTGGTTTTACTTACGTTACTCTTTCCTAAACAACCAAGGTTAATGACACATTCAGAGATGCATTAACAAAATATAGTCCATTTAGAGGAAAACATCAGGATATGGAATAGTCCGGAAACCAGGTGAGTAAAGGTTATTTGGAGGAATTGAGGGTGAAAAGGGAAGATGTGGAGAAGACATGAAAGTTATCATCTAGGATCTAAAGGAAAAAACTGGGCATCCTATGCATAAAGTTTTTTTTTTCTTTTTTGAAGATTTTATTTATTAGAGAGAGAGGAGGGTTGAGTGAGAGGGAGAAGCAGATTCCCCACTGAGTGTGGAGCCCAATGTGGGACTTGATCCCAGGAGCCTGAGATCATGACCTGAGCTGAAGTCAGATGCTTAACTGACTGAGCCACCCAGGCATCCCATAGTTTTTTTCTCTATTAGGAAACTTCCTTGAGATAAAGGCTGTGAACAATCTGAAGGCTTTTGAAATATTTCACCAAATTTATACTGGCAGAAACATAAATTTATTCCTACTTGGAGATTTTAATAAGCTTTAAAAATTAATCTGGGTGGCTCAGTCGGTTAAGCATCTATCTGTCTGGGGTCCTGGGATCAAGCTCTGCTCTCTCTCTCTCTCAAATAAATAGATAAAATCTTTAAAAAAATTAATTTAGGGACTGGTAACTTTGTAATATTTATTCTTTCTACCAAAGAACCTCACCTATATCTCCATTTTATTAAATCTTCATTTGTTATTGCTTAATAAAATTTTGTTTTTTTCCCTGTATAAGCCACTCATACTATTATTTAGGTTATTTCAAGGTTAAACTTTTATATAATATTTTTTCTTATTAGCTATTGCTGGTATTTACAATATATTGACATTTGTGTGTATCTTATATATAACTATATTACTGAATTTTTATGAATGCAAATAATTTTTAGGTGATTCTTTTGGGTTTTCTGAAAGTAATAACTTGGTCCCTTCCTTTCTAATATTATATGTCTTACTTATGTTTCATGTCTTATTTCATCATCCAGTGATCCTAAAATAATTTTACTTAATAGTGGTGTTAGCGGATATTCTTACTATTTTCATGAGAATCAAACTGGAAATTATGTAGTCTACAGTGAATGGTTCATATTTCTCCATCAAACACATATATACTATCATTCACCACATTTATTAATTCCCTCTCCTTTTTAATAATAGCTTGAGATATAATTCACATGCCATGTAATTCACCTATGTAAAGTTTACAAGTAAATGGTTTTTAGTATATTCACAGAATTGTATACCATCATCACAGTCCATTTTAGGACATTTCATCAACGCTTGCAAAAAACCCTGTACCTATTAGCAGTTACTCCCTCTTTCCCTGTAACCTGTCCCCCTTCCCCAAGCCCTAGGGAACTAATAATCTTTTTTTTTTTTTTTTGTCTCTATAGATTTACCACTTCTGGACATTTCGCATAAATAGATTCATACAATATATGGTTTTTTGTGACTGGTTTCTTTCACTCAGCATAATGTTTTCAAGGTTCACGCTGATTCTCTTTTGAATATCTCTGGTGCAAGTGTCCTTTTCCTGTCTTGCACCAGCTATTATCACTCCTCTCTAGACTAATGAAACCATCTTCTAGTTTTATTTCTGGATGCCAGTCTTCTCCCTTTGGTCCATCCAAAGAGACATACTAATCAGTTTTGGACATCATTTTTATCAAGTATCATCTCTTCTTTCAAATCTTGGTGAATTCTTATTTTATTATTAGTAAGAACTCTTCACTCATTCATTTCATAAAATTCTATTGACTATGTCCTAGATACTCAGTATACGAGTGAACTGGACAAGACCTGAGCTTATATTTTTGCTTGGTGTGCAAGTGTCTCCATAAGCTGATTCTACACTATTTATCCAAGCTTATTTTCCATTTCTTACTATGTGTCTTACATTGTGAGAAAATTTTTCCCTGTGTAGAATACGCTTACTTTTCCTCCTGTGCCTTCAACCATGTCGTTTCCTCTATCTTAGGTTTCACTTCTTAACATGTATTTAAATTTCATCTAGGTTTCATGGCTCAGATCTAGTCAGCTTGATCTGGAAAGCCATCGCTGGCTACTTCACCTGTTATGGATCTCTTGTGCTTCATATAATTTACTTTTATATCATATAATTTAATACAGAACTTGATGCTGTTTTATACTCTTTACTATTGTTTCACATGTGATTGTTTTGCTTATCCAACTAGATTGAACATATAAAAAATGGTGATACTACCTATAAAAGGGTATTTTATATGGAGCAATCTAAGAATGTAAATTGCCTCCAGGCAAAGACTGAGTCTCACACTTATTTTAAATATTCCCTCTCTGCCAGGGACATTAGTTCTTGTTGAATGACCAGGGATGCCTTCCTGTTTTTTCTCCTGGGCAGCAGCAGTCCCATGTTAGGGCTGTTTTTGTGTCACAAACATTTTTAATCATTCTGCTGTGTGATTTAGGGAGGAGTATAAGGAGGGCATGGACCTGGTGGCTGCTCAGCTGTTCAGGAACTTTTTTTTGCTTCTTATACTTGAGTAATTGTTCTTCCTACTTGTTAGCTTAGGTTCATGGCCATGCGCCAAACAGCTGAAGATGCTGAAAGTTTTTCCTCCAGAAAAGTGAGGTAATAGTTTATACATTTATTTTAGAATTTACATACATTTCTTTAACATTATAGAAAAGAAAACTTCATACTTAGAATTTTCCAGCGGTACAGATCTATTTCGGAGGTTTGAAGCTTGTCTCTGAATACAACTACTAGCAGCACTGGAAACAGAATCCAGGTCTTCTGGTCTAGAGGTTTCATCACTACCAAGAAGTAGGTTCTGGTATGAAATCTTCTAGGGTGTTTTTTTTTTTTTTTTTTAAGATTTTATTTATTTATTTGACAGAGAGGAGAGAGATCACAAGTAGGCAGAGAGGCAGGCAGAGAGAGAGTTGGAAGCAGGCTCCCTGCTGAGCAGAGAGCCCGATGTGGGGCTCGATCCCAGGACCCTGAGATCATGACCTGAGCTGAAGGCAGAGGCTTTTAACCTCTGAGCCACCCAGGCGCCCCACTCCTAGGGTTCTTTTTAAAAACTAGACATATAGGAGCTCCTGGGTGGCTCAGCTGGTTTATCATCTGCCTTCAGCTCAGGTCATGATCCCGGAGTTCCGGGATTGAGCCCCGCATCGGGCTCCCTGCTCAGCAGGGAGTCTGCTTCTCCCTCTGCCCCTCACCCCACTCTCATGCACGCTCTCTCTCTCAAATAAATAAACAAGTAAAACCTTAAAAAATTACATCCTTTAAAAAAATAAAAATCAGGTATATCTTTGCTTAGGATAATTGCTTAAAAAGAAATCAAGTGTCCTACCTCTGCCACCTCCTCCTGCCTCCAAGAGTCTTACAGCTTTCACTCCCAATTCCTAGCTATCTTGGTGGGGGGTTAAGGTTAGGCTTCATACTCATCATGAAGATGATGGCCTCAAAGAAGACCAAAGCCTGAGAAGCCACTACTTTCAGGTTCCAACTGAGAACAAAGTAGAAAAGAGCTGCCAGGATGCCAATGGACCTGGAAAATGACTACGGGTAGGACAAAGTCAAATGTCCAACAAGCCAACAAGTTGGCCAACAAGGGCAAAGCCTGGGAGAAGTCAGACACAAGAATCCTAAACTGGAGCACCTCCCTAGGCAGTTGTACTGCCTAGAGTAATAACAGTCTTCAACAGGGCCCAGCATGGGGAAAAGTTCTACAAACCGTGTATTTAGATCAGAGTTGATCCAGGGGATTCTGCTATCACTGAGAGCAAGTCAGGACTGATCAGGACAAAGTAAACCACAAAACTGCTTCCTTAATAAAACTGGCCAACGCTTGTTTAAAAATACAAAACGAAACAAAACCTATCGTAGTTTTTGCTTCTTGACAACTTGGCTGTATTTTTCTGATGTGTGGTAGTTTGCTTCATCAGGAAGTCCCCCAGAGAGGCTGACATTACAGAGTTTTCCATACTCCCTCAGAACTTAGCTGTCCCTGGGCGCTGGGAAGCAGCAAAGCCGAGTGGAAAAGGCAAAGCTCACCTGAGTACAAGTTCTAGTTCATCCGCTTTCCAGCCTCGAGACGTTGGCAAATTACTTCACCTTTTCAAGCCTCAGTTCCTCAACTGAAAAATTAGGATAAGATCTACCTTGCAGGGAGGAGGGGCGGATCAGATTTAATAAAATGAAAGCACTGGACATGATGTCTAACTTAGAGCACGTGATTAATAAATAATTGCTTACAATTAGTTTACCGTAATCTAAACAGAAACTTTATGATTAAGATTGATTCCTTCTTTCAAATACTTGAGATTTACAGCAGGGAGGAGAAAAAAAGGCCTTTTTAAAATAAATATGTCATTTTTAAAGGCTTTATTTATTTATTAGAGAGAGAGAGAGTGCGAGCAGGGAGTGGGGGGAGGAAAGCCAAGGGAGAGGGAGAGAGAGAATCTCGAGCAAGTTCCATGTCCAGCGCAGAGTCTGGCCTCAAACTCTGAGATCGTGACCTGAGCTAAAATCAAGAGTCAGACTTAACCGACTGAGCCACCCAGGCACCCTATATGTCAAAAGGCATTGACATGTCTTTCGGTTTGGATGGGATCAGTAGAAATTAATGTAAAGCGGTCAGGTCCATTCCCTTTAATTCTGCTGTTAATAAGAGAATGGGGTTTCTAGGATAGGCATATTTATTTTGGCAGGCAGAATGCTGGGGAAAGACACTAACGCTTCTCAAGCTTGATTTGAATTGCTCATATAAGAGAACACCTTAGCAACACTTGGGAACTGTCTTTCTTAATCTCTTCTTACTTGTAATTAGCACGGGTTAATATAACTTTATAATAATCTGTCAAAAGTCAAAAGGCCTTCCATGTTTAGCATAACAATAACAAGGCTAGTGGTTTCAGCTAACCAGGAGGTCATTTCAGGATGTCAGGAGTGAAGCTGAACTAGACTGAGATGAGGTTTATTTATCCCTCCACTTATTTTCCCCAAGTGGCCAGTCTACGTGAACAAAATCATGACAAAGTAATTAGCAGAGAACATCTGTGGCTCTTCCCCACCTCCCAACCCCCTGCACTTCTTCACCTTCTCCATACCAAACTGCCCCATCGGCTTGAGAAAAGGCAGATGCCCCCAAAAGGGAAAACGAGTTTGCTTCTATTTTCCATTACACTTAATTTCTTGCACTAAGGAAGGTACTAGTCTGAGTGACTTAGTTGGAGGGTGTGCATATGTGATTATTTCAGAGGTATTTTACTGGTCAGGTAGTCAAAGAATACACACTTTCATTTGTGATTTAAAATGAGGTGTCCTCTCATCACATGGAAGGTTAAGGACAAAAGGCAACAACATCAAGCTGCTATCTTCTTAATTTTGCTATTGTTTCTTTTGCAATCTTTCTACAAATTCTTTGTACTCATCGTTTCAGGTACTTCTGGAACTCGAGGAGCCGTCCAATGTCACTTTTCATCCTCCAGCTGGCTGACCAATATACCAACTATGCTTACCCTTCTTGTGTGACTGCAGCCCACGAAAGCTGCCTGGTTGAACTTCCAGCTCAGGGATACACACATTTTCCCCCCTTTCTATTCTGGTCAAGATGGTCAGCATTGGAATTTGAGGCCTATGGCTTTCTTGCAGACTAAGACAACAGACTTTATTTGATTTACTTTCTTGCAGACCAATCAAAAATTACAATTAAGTTAAAAAATAACCTAGTGCTGCCTTCTCCAAACCACAGTTTCAGAAACATCTGCTTATTACTCATGTGTGGCACCAGGAAATTGCAGTGTCATGTTCAAGGTCTGTGGCCAATAGAGATCTGTGGGATTGGGAAAAGGGCACAAATGATTCTTTTATGTCTGTTACCTTCACTCCCTTGGCACCACCACACCATTCAAAATCTACGGGGGGAGAGGGACAGACCACTAGTAACTGGGCAAGAAAAAAGAAACTCTCATTGAATTTCTTTACGCATTGGCTCACTCCTTTCCCCTGATTTGTCAAGTTACCTTCCATTTCAATACAAGCATTCCTCAGCCATTGTGTAACATCTAGATTCTGGACAATTGTTGGGAATACTGTGATGAAGAGGGCTGTTGCACTTAACAAATGGCCCCTCCTTAAAAGTCTAACCAGAAGACCCCATTCATGGTAAACAAAGCCACCTGCCACTCGCTAGTAATAAGCTAGCTTGATGAAATGAAAGAATCAAAACTGTCACACACTGTAAAACGATTTCACATATAATTTACTTTGCATTTGCTTGGCCAGAGGACCATGAAAGGTTGTGGTCACGATTTTTTCTCTGAGTGCCATTTCTCAGCATTAACACGTGGGTACCCTGAAGTCTATGATCTCCGTCAGGTGAGTTCGTGGAGAGCTAGGAAAAAAGAGTCTGTAGGTTCTGCTCAGCTCTGAAAACCCTAACACTCAGTGAGAATATCCTGAATCTTCATTCAATTCTAAATTTTACCATTCTTAGTTGTTAAGTCCTTACAAAGAGAAAATAAAAAGCACACCACCATATTATTTTTCTTAAAAATAGAAAATAACTAGGGATGCCTGGCCGGCGCGGTCAACAGAGCACGTGACTCTGGATTTTGGGATTGGGAGTTCACCCACATTGGGCGTAGAACTTACCTAAAAGGGGGGGGGGGGACAAAATAACTAGTATAATATTTTCCTATCTCAAAAAGTTTGTTAAAACCCCATTTTCCCATAACTGGCCTTTCAGCTCCCTTTTTTTTTTTTTCCTTTCTAAAGAGAGACAGGGACAGCACGAGTGCAGGTAGGAGCAGAGGGAGAGGATCTCAGGCAGACTCTCTGCTGAACGCAGAGCCCGACGCAGGGCTCGATCTCACAAGCCTGATGGTGACCTGAGCTGACACCAAGACTGGTCCGCGCCTAACTGACTGAGCCACCCAGGCGCCTCTGAGGTCCTTATGATGGCTCAGTGCTGGCAGGTCTGTGCATAAACAGAAGACTTCTCTGATCAGCTGCTCCATCCCTCTCACAGGACAGAAACTTTCGCTAACCAAGCACTTCACTGTGGGTACATCAGGAGGTTACCAATTAGCTCTCATGTAAGCCTCTCCCAAACGTGACAGTTTCTACTTAAGACTTTGTAAACTATGTGATAATTTAATCCGGCTGATGTAACTGGGTAAATTTGTGAGTGGTCATCATCATTTCCATCAAATCGCATTCTGCTTCCTGCTGGAAACAGTCTCAGGGAATAGAAGAAAAATAACTTCAATTTCAATTTTCTCTAATAGGTGAATGGCAAAGATGGACCGAAGAACACAAATTTCTTATCCATAAAAATATATGGGCTGGGGTCCGCTTCACAGAGTTTTTCTGTACCGGGTAAAGTGTCTCCAGGGCCACCAGGTCAAGAACTTCATTGGGAGCATCTGCAAAGGGAGAGTACAATGATGTGCTCCACACGTCGTGAGCCCCAAGTCACATGGTCTGACAGAGGTACATATGTTTTTATGAGGAAAAGAGATTAAAGTATTTTAAATTGAGATAGTTCCAGAAAATTCTCACGGTACGGTCAGCAGAATTTTGCTTCTCTATTGAGTTAATTAGTTGTATGTCTGAAATAAATTATATTTAGGTCTCTATTGTTCATTTTGGCTCTAGTTAAGATATTACCGACTCACTGAATAGTAATAAGGAGAAGCCCTAAATGGTCTTTTAAACTTACCTTCCTTACTTAACACCTGAGAAAACTGAGGCCCCGTGGTGATGTGAGCTGCACAAGATCACCCAGCTGGTTGGTGACAGACCCAGAAACCCCCTCCTTAAGCACCTTTCATTACTCTAGGAAGGGGCCTTTCTAAGGGCATCCGAGGTCAGACCGAAGCCTCTGGGTTTGGTTCAGCCTGGGAATTCTGAGGTCCCTGGATGCCTACTGAGCCACCATGTAGAAAGAGAGGATTTCTAAACTAATTCAGTTCCAGCCTGGAAGCAAGATGCACTGTCTACATCCGTATCTACATCAACCCACAATTTTGATCCAAACTGGATCTGCCTTTGGCTTACAGGAAGAATTTTTTGTCCAATATATTTACTCCTTATGTAACAGTTTTCGGTCACATCTTGTGCTGTTTTCTGAATATGGAATATGATTTTAAATGTTACGTTATTCTTAGTTAAACTACTGGGAAAATCACCAGTTAAAGTAACCACCAAATTCTGTGACAAAAATGGACTTAACATCAACTTAAGCCCTAGTCTACTTACCAAAACTAGAGAAGTAACTTCGTAAAAGGAGAAGCAGCTACAGCTGGAAAAAGCAAAGCAAAACAAAACAACTCCCTTTATGCATGTACTGTGGGGGAAATGAGAGAAGTATGGCTTTTCAGGGACCCCCTGAGTAGAGACCAATATAAAACATCTTAACAGAAAACAATAAGAGACTCCACATTTGAAGGGATGCAGAGATATCAGGAGAAATAAAAGCAACATTACCTGATCATGTAAGGATAGGAGAGACAGAAAATGCAGAAAGTAAAGAAAGGAAGGAGAAGTAGGGAAAGGATGGAAACAGAAAAGAAAAAAAAAATAAAAATAGTAAAGGCAAATTGAAACGCTCACAGAAAGAAACAAGGACAGAGCTGACCGAGGGCTGAGAGGGGAGTGAGGCGTCTAGGCTTCGATCCCAGCCTTATCCCCCGTAAGCTGCACAACCCGTTTCGTAAGTCACTTCACTTCTCTGTGCCTCGGCTTCCTCATCCACAGAATAAAGGGATCGCACTAAGTCATTCAAAACTGGAGGATCAATAAGGATCCCTCTCAGTTTGAAGATTCTATGATTTTGTGATTAACCAACAGGGAAAACATCAAAAGAAGCTTGCTGAATACCCCCAGGAATGTAGAAAAGGAATATCTAGGGAGATAGATAAAAGGTGAATTTAACCAGACTAATTAGAAGATACCCAAGGAAATTTTCAAAAGAAGTGAAATAATGTCACCAGCTTTTTATTCCTCTGCTTGCTGAGTGCCATTCAAAGAGGGAGTTAATGCTTTTTAGGAATCATCCCCTCACAGGTGTGCAACCAGATATCAGTTTTCCTGAAGACGTCTGCAAATCCCTTCCTTTCATCAATGCGTTTAATTAGTTAAAGTTTAGATAGCACTTAGGGACAAAAAGCACAATATAAGTGCTCAACATTATTATTACTTAACAGCCTTTATGAGATCAGCAATGCCTAAGATTAAATGAGAAACCAAAATGAGTTTCTGGCTAGAAGGTCATGATCTAGTAAATGGCTGGGTTACTGGCGTGAGGAAAAACAACCCTGCATATAAACTGAAATGGGTGCTCTTTATTAGCTTGCGTGCCATTGTCTTAAGACAGCTGGTAATTTCTCTTCTTTGCCTCAAGGAGTCAACAAGCAGTAAACCACCACTCACTGCACAGTACTGATTATGATTTCATACATCCTGTTTTTCAAGAATATTATCTGCTGTGTTTGTGGCGTCCGTATGCTGGACATCTCTGTACCCAGGATATGGATTCAAATACACATGGGAACTTACTACCCAATAAAAGTGGGGAAAGATAAGTTATTTAATAAATGATGCTGGGGTAAATGGTTAGACATTGTGGAAAAAATAAAACTGAATCTCTAACTCATTTCATAAAAAAATAACTGCAGATACATTGAAGATTTAAATATAAAAAGAAAACCATAAAAGTATTTTAAAACTACAAAAAAATATTAGAGAAAAATGTGATAAAAAATTTACGTGGGGCAAATAGTTTATAATCTTAGAAGCCATAGAAGAGAGATAAATGCAAATATATAAAATTAAAAAATTAGTAAAATACAAAATACCACTTACAAAGTGGCATGACAAAAACAAATGGGGAAAGATAGTTCCCATTTATTATAAAAAAGTGCCAATTTTCTTAATATAGAAAGAGTTCTTTCAAAATAATAAGAAAAACACCAATAATATAAATTGAGGTTAATAAAATAAAACAGGCAATTTATAAAAACTACAAATGGTGAATAACATAAAAACGATGCTCAACCTTACAGTGGAAAAGCATACAAATTAAAATAATAGTGTGAAATTACTTTTTATTTATCAGATTGGCTAGGATTAAAAAAATTGTTGATATAGACAATTAATGTAGCTGTAGGAAAATAAGTACTCTCAGGATACTGAATGGAAGTAAAAATTGGTTCCATCTTTTCAGAAAGCAAGTGACAATACTTCTCAAACTACAAAGCACATCTACCCTTTGACCTGGCAGTCTCATATTAACTAATTTACACTACAGACGTAGTTACACAAGTGCTCAGGGAAATATATGAGGGTGTTTACTGCAGTACTGGTTTTAGTAGAGAAAGAGTGCACCGGTTAAAAGTTAAGATAACTCTGGGTGGCACAGTCAGTTGAGCGTCTGACTCTTGATTTTGGCTCTGGTCGTGATCTTGAGGTTGCAGGTTCGAGTCCTGCGACGGGCTCTGTACTCAGTGGGAAGTCGGCTTGAGATTTCTCTCCCTCTGCCCCTCCCCCTGCTCGGGCTCTCTCTCTCTTTCTCTAAAATAAATAAAATAAATCTTTAAAAAAAATTAAGATAACTCTATACTATGTAGCTGATAAAAGAATGGGGTAAACGTTTATGTGTACTTAATGTGCACATATGCCTAGAAGTCCACAGGATACTATCATGCCACTTTGTAAGTGGTATTTTGTATTTTACTAATTTTTTAATTTTATACTTCCTGCAAGATGCAGGAAGGTAGTACTGCTTGATCCCATTTGCAAAAAAATAAAAAATCAAATTAAATTAAAAATTAACATTTGTAATGTGTAGAAATGTCTAGAAGACAGACCACCTATAGTTAATGAAAGCTACCTCTACAGAGTAGTATGTTGGGGGAGAGAAGGGCAGACTTTAAAAATAGAAATTTGTAATGAAATATCAGAAAGGGAAATTAAGAAAGCAATCCCATTTATAATTGCATCAAAGAGAATAAAACAGGGGCACCTGGGTGGCTCAGTTGGCTGGGCAACTACCTTCTGCTCAGGTCATGATCCTCAAGAGCCCCAAGATCAAGTTGTGCGTAAAGCTCCCTGCTCAGTTGAGAGTCTGCTTCTCCCACTGACCACCCCCCCTACTCTCTCTCATTCTCTCTCAAATAAATAAATAAAATCTTAAAAAAAAAATAAAATACCTTGGAATAAATTTAATCAAGGAGGTGAAAGACCTACTAACTGAAAACTCTAAGACACTGATGAAAGAAACTGAAGACACAAATAAATGGAGATATTCTGTGCTCACAGATTGGAAGAATTAGTAATGTTAAAATATCCATACTAACTGAAGAAATCTACAGATTCAGTGGAATTCCTACCAAAATCCTAATGGCATTGTTCATAGAAATAGAAAAAACAATCCCAAGATTTGTATGATAGCCAAAGCAACCTTGAGAAAGAAGAACAAAGCTGGAGGTATCATGCTCCCTGATTTCAAACTATATTACAAAGCTATAGTAATTAGATCCATATGGCACTGGCATAAAATAGACACATAGATCAATGGCACAGCATAGACAGCCTGGAAATAAACCCACATTTATATGGTCAATTAATTTACAACAAAGAAGCCAAGAATATACAATGGGAAAAGGACAGTTTTTTCAATAAATAGCACTGGGAAAACTGGACAGGCACAATCAAACTAGACCACTATCTTATACCATACCAAAAAATTTACTCAAAATGCATTAAGGATTTGAATATATAAGATCTGAAATCATAAAATTTCTAGAAGAAAATATAGGTGGTAAGCTCCTTGACATCAGTCTTGTGAGGATTATTTTTTTGCATATGATACTAAAAGCAATGGCCACAAAAGCAAAAATAAACAAGTGAGACTACATCAAACTAAAAATCTTCTACACAAAAAAGGAAACTATCAACAACATAAAAGGGCAAACTAGTGAATGGGAGAAAATATCTGTAAGTCAGATATTTAATATACAAAATAATAAGGAACTTCTACAACGCAACAGCAAAAAAGAAAAAAAAAAAAAGAATCTGATTAAAAAACGGGCAGAGGTACACCTTGGCCAGGGGCTGCACTGGGCAACTTTGCCAAGACTACTTTTGATGCCATTTCCAAAACCTACAGCTCTCTCACCACTGACCTCTGGAAAGAGACTGTGTTCACCAAGTCTCCCTATCAGGAATTCACTGACCATCTGGAGAGACCCACACCTGAGTCTCCGTGCGGAAGATCCAGGCTCCAGCTGTAGCCACCACATAGTTTGGTTTTTTAAAAGATTGATTGATTGATTGATTTCAGAGAGAGAGCACATGCACACTCGCAGGGGGAAGGGCAGAGGAAGAGAATCTCAAGCTGACTCCCGGTGGAGCCCAATGCGCAGCTCAATCCCAGGACCTTGAGATCATGAACTGAGCCAAAATCAGAGTCAGACACTCAACCAATAGAACCACCCAGGTGTTCTGCCACCACATCGTTTTATACAAGAAAAATAGAGTGAATTAAAGCTTGTTAAAAAAAGAAAAACAGGCAGAGGATCTAAATAGATATTTTTCCAAAGAAGACATACAGATGGTCAAGATGAAAGGTGCTCAACATCACTAATCACCAGGGAAATATAAATCAAAAACACAGTGAGCTATCACATTGTATTTTTTAGAATGGCTTTTTTTTTTTTATTGAAAAGACAAAAAATAACAAGTGTTGGTGAAAAGGGGAACCCTTGCACACTGTTGGTGGGAATGTAATTTGGTGCTCCCACTACGGAATATGGTATGGAGGTTCCTCAAAAAATTAAAAATAGAACCACCATATGATCCAGCAATCCACTTACCACTTCTGGGTATCTATCTGAAGAAAGTGAAAATACTAACGAGAAAAGATATCTGCACTCCCATGATCACGGCAGCATTATTTGTACAGAAACAATCTAAGTGTTCATCGATGAATGGACAAACATACACATACACAGAGGAATATTACTCAGCCATAAAAAAGAATGGAATCTTGCCATTTGTGACAACATGGTAAACCCAAACCACCTCAAGCTCACAGAGAGAATAGGCTGGTGGTGGTTGCCGGGGGTGGTGGTAAGTGAAATGGATGAAGAGAGTCAAATAATACACACATCCTGTTATAAAATAATTAAGTTATGGGGGTGTAATGTACAGCATGATGACCATAATGAACACTATATTGCATATTTGAAAGCTGCTAAGAGAGTAGATCTTAAAAATTCTCATCATGAGAAAAAAAATTTTGTTAATGATGTATGGTGATTTGTGCTGTGGTGACCATTTCTCTCTATACAACGGCGAATCATGGTGAATACCTGAAACGCATATAATGTATGTCAATTATACCTCAATAAAAAAGGAAAGAAATCTATCACAGACATTAAAAGGTGACAGATAACTTCTTAGAAGTAAAAGAGGGGTAGTAAGAGTAGGGAGGGAAGAGAAATTTGGGTGGTAACACTGGAAAAACAAATTGGTGACTGTGTAGATGATGTTTGCAATACAGGGTTAAATGTTATTTTGATGTTTGCAAACAGCTTTAAGCCCCCCAGCTGTCTCTTCTTGTGCCCCACACCTGGGCAAGCTGATGGGCAGCCCAAGTGCTCTCCCTTTAGCACCTGCAGATTCTCACCCAGGCCCACCCCCAACCACAATAAAAGCCCCAAGCCAGGCTACTTTCCTCTCTCCAGCTATTTTGGACATGTTGGAGGTTGCTCTGCTAGTCCCCAAGGCCTCAATTTGTAAGTAACTAGCCTTTTCGTACTTTCGATATGTATATATAGACAAAAATTCTGTTTTTGGATGTTTAAATAATGAATGTGAGTTAACACTTTTATAGTAAATGTTTAAGTTGGTAAGAAAACAATGACAGCTCTACAAAGCATGGGTTTAGAAATATATAAATGAAATTTGCACATGCATATACGTGAACATTATAAAAATGTAGAAGACCTTCCTTTTTTGGTTTGTATGGCCTGTGTTTTCGCTTGTCTCCGACAATATGTTCATTTTCACAAAAGTTCTTGAAAACTGCCTATCAGTGAAACTGTCATGACTGCATTAGACTTGATGCTTGTATCTAAGGAGACCTGTGTATCTAATCAGAATGTTCCCTGACTTACAGGGGTTTTTAGGTTTTGGAAGGTAACACTGCCCTGATATTCAATTAGAATGACTTATAAGATATGTGGAGTGTCAATAGCCCTATCTAATACCAGGCAATTTAAGGTCAGGTGTTTGTTTACATAATTATCACTGAATTCTAGACATTTAATCTTATCTCTTTAAATACCTAACCGGGAGTTAGTAAGTAAGCAATCAGGATGCATATTGCATTTTCTACGAATCTCACTTAAATGTTTTCAGTGAGCCCTTTTGCGGCTCCGCTTTTTCGATCCTGCCCTCTCAGAAATGACCTGACCTCATGGCTCCCTTCCCTGAGGCACATTATTTGATCTTGATCACCTGGCTGGTCCCTAAACATCTATAGTTTTACATGGGTGTTTTTGTAGTCAACAGAAGGAGAAGCAGTATTGATATCATATATTTTTTTATCCACGCCCCAGGCATTCAGAGGTCACAATAATTGCATACCACCTAGGGCACTGTGCAGGGTAAGTCTGTTACCCAACTTGAACATTTTTACCAGGTAGTTTGGTGTCAATCCAAGCAAAAGTCAATGAACTAAGTTGCTTTAGACTTGGCCTTAAACAAAAAAATGAAAACTGATTTTACAACAGGATGACATTCAGAGATAAGATCAGACTCAAAGAGAAAAGCATTTTGAATAGCAGGCCCACAGGTGACATGTTCAGAGTTGTGGCAAAATTTAAATGGAAATGGGTCCTAAGAAAGGAAGCCCTGTAAAGAGCCAATTTTTTAGAGGGAGGAGGGCAGACCGTCTGTGATCTGGTCCAACATCTAACCTCCTTCTCCACACCAGTAGTCTGCCTTTCTCCCTTCCAGCGTCTCTATGCCAATAGGCCAGAAGAGAGAGACTCTCCCCCAGGCATTTGCTATGGCTGGTAGCTCTAGCTGAGGGGAAACTATCAAGCAGGTCAGAGTTTTGAATAAGCTGTAGAGGTTTCGGCTTTCTTTGGGCTCTCTGTTCTTCAGGAGCATGGGTAATTGAAAAAGGATTTTACCTCATTCCCTTATTCTCTTTTATTTTTTTAAATTAATTTATTTTTCTTTTAGTGAAGAGCACTCAGCTAATTGGAACTCCAGGCAATTGTAGAGTAGCTTAGGTCAACTGGGAGAAGAGGCTTCACTGGCTATCTCTCATACATATATTTAAATTAAGGTATCACATATAGAAGATAAAGTGCACAGATCTCACGTACAACTCAATGAATTTTTAGACGTGTGTGTGAAACTACTATTTTCCTACCTGCTCTCTTGGCCTCCAGCCCCAATCACACCAACCCATTCTCTGTGCCATCCTAAAATACAGATTTGACCAAGTGACAAAAATGACATCAGCCGTTGCACCACGCCCACAGTAGTGACCGGTTAATCTGTTCCAGTCCCTGCCGTAAGCTTTTTAATTCATTTTTTTCTTTAAGCTAATGCAAGTCAAGCTCCTGGAACATTTGCAGGCACACAGTGAGCATTAAATAAATAATTATTATTACACACAAGAACCTTAAAAGGTCAGTATTTTTCTCATTACCAATTTGTAGGTGATAAAACTGAGGCTTAAGAGGCTTAACGCAGGGGCGCCTGGGTGGCTCAGTGGGTTAAAGCCTCTGCCTTCGGCTCAGGTCATGATCTCGGGGTCCTGGGATCAAGCCCCTCATCGGGCTCTCTGCTCAGCGGGGAGCCTGCTTCCTCTTCTCTCTCTGCCTGCCTTTCTGCCTACTTGTGATCTCTCTCTCTCTGTCAAATAAATTAATAAAATCTTTAAAAAAAAAAAAAAAAAAGAGGCTTAACGCATTTGCCCAAGGTTGCTCAGCTTGGAAGTGTAGAGTAGAGCTGGACTCCCAGAGCCCAGTGCTAAACACTATACTTCAGTATGTTCCTAGAGCTGGTCTGTCTTTCTTTCTCTCTCTTTCTCTTTCTCTTTCTTTTTCTTTCTTTCTTTCTTTCTTTCTTTCTTTCTTTCTTTCTTTCTTTCTTTCAGATTTGTTTGAGAGAGAGAATGTGTGTGCACGCATGCACACGAGTGGGGGGAGGGGCAGAGGGAGAGAATCTTTAAGCAGACTCCCATTGAGCATGGGGCCCAACATGGGGCTCTATCCCACAACCCTGAGATCATGACCTGAGCCGAAATCAAGAGTTGGATGCTTAACTGTCTGAGCCACCCAGGTGCCCCCAACTGGTATTTCTTTATTGAAAACCCCTCGAAGCTTCCTCACCCCCTGCAAGATAAGGTCTCGACTCCTTAGCATGCCTTCCGAGGTCTTCCCGCAAGCTAGATACATCCTGTCTTTCCAAATTTGCTTCTAGTTTTTATCTACTGGGCATCCGTCTCCTGCTCTCAGAATGCCTACCTACCTCGTCATTCCCTGAAAAAGTTTTGATCTTAATAACTACTACTTATTGCTATCATCATGTATGAGTTCTGGATGCTTTCTATATTTACCTCCTATTCTTACTGCAACTGCCCAAAATAAGTGGTAGCCTACTCCTTTTCCAGTTAAGTAAATGGAGACAGATTCAGGGGCTTGTCTCGTGGTCAGAGAGCCACTATGCACCAAAGCTAGAGTCTGAACTCCGGCCCGTATGATTTCAGTGCTTTGTCCTGCTCTCATATGTGGCCAAATGTCACCTAGTTTCTAAGGCATTTTTGACTCTAGCTACCACTTGACCCCGTCTTGCTCTGCTGCCTTGCACAGATGTCAACAGATCACTTGTTAAGGAGGTTAACGCTCCATTTCCACTTCCGGCCTTTCCAAGTGCTTTCAACCTTTGCATTTGAAAAGCCGAAATGGAATCTTTCTGGAAAATTCCTACTGCAGGCCCCAGGGCCAAACATTTAAATGGCAACTCTGCCCAAATAGAATGGCAAGTCTGTGACCGGATGAGGTTATGGTTTAATGGCATGAACCTAGAGGGCCGAGGAGCTGCCGCCAGGTCAACCCCACATCCACTTCAGCAGAGCCTCCAGGGGCCGTGTGACTCATGAACTCCCGGGACATGTACAATTCCTGAGGGATGAGCTAGGCAGCTCTCCAAACAGGAGGACGATGGAGGATGAATTCTGTGGGCAGCCAGAAAGAAGGCCAGACTGGGTGATTTTTGAACTGATCTTGAAAAGCATTTTATCACTGGAATAGCTAACATTCCTATTTGAACATTTGGTACATGTTCCGCCCCTTCTGGACCTCAAAAATGAATATTGTGCAGGCTGTAAGAGTCTCGTTACTCGACAGGACGTGGCTGGCTCTGCAACTCTCTCCTGACAAGTTCTAGCAGCATTTGGCTGGGACCATTCCATCAGACTTGTATTTAAGATTATAAAATAATTTTTTTTAAGAAAAGATTTGTTTATTTTAGAGAGGGAGGGGCAGAGGGATAGGGAGAGAGGGAGTCTCAAGCAGACTCCATGCTGAGTGTGGAGCTCGATCTCACAACTGTGAGATCACAACCTGAGCAGAAACCAAGAGTTGGACACTCAACTGACGGTGCCACCCAGGCGCCCTTAAAAGAAGTTAATTCTTTAGTTGATTAATCTTACATAAACTTAAACTCCGCGTGTTTCTTTTCAAGTCCGGAGCTAAAAATTCTCACTGTTAAGAAAAAGTACAAAAATTCAACTTGGAATCAGTACAATTGTTAAAATAATTTAAAAAGTAAATTGAGTTGACAAATTGATTTCAAGGTTGATCTGGAAGGATAAAAGGGCAGGCATAAGTAAGACAATTTTATAAAACAGGAATATGCGGATATATTTGTGCTACTAGATATAAAAATATCATAAAATTCAAATGACCGATATTCAATGAATATTGAAATTCAAATGCCGACTAGACTTGCTACTGAGGAAATAGACGTGATTGCTCAGAAACAGACCCCAGGACACACATGTAATTAGATTATGATGAATATGGCATCAAAAGTCAGCATGGAAAGGACAGATTATTTAAAAAGGAGCTGAAATGACTGCTTAACCATTTTTTTGGGGAAAAAACCTTTATATCCTCACTTATAGCATTAATAAAAATCCCAGAAACTTAATAATTATTAAATGTACAAAATTATCTTAAAAGATAAGAAAATGCAAATTATTACTTATCTGATTGAAACATGGAGAAAGGCTTTGGAGGATTTTTTTAAAAGATTATTTATTTATTTATTTATTTGACAGAGAGGAAGAGATCACAAGTAGGCAGAGAGGCAGGCAGGGGTGGGGGAAGCAGGCTCCCTGCCGAGCAAAAAGCCCAATGTGGGGCTCAATCACAGGACCCTAAGATCATGACCTAAGCTGAAGGCAGAGGCTTTAATCCACTGAGCCATTCAGGTGCCCCTGTAGGATTTAAAGCCACAGAAAAATATCACAAAAGGGAAAAGTGGACAGATCTGAACACATTAAAGTTGAAAACTTATGTTTATCAAAACATCATATATAAAATCCAAGGGCAAACAACAAACCTAGGAAAAATGACACCTATTGTATAAGGAACTCATGCAAACTAATTGAAAAAACAGCCTGTCCCAAATGGGCAAAAGATATGATCATTTTTTTTTTTTAAGATTTTATTTAGGGGCGGGGTGCCCGGGTGGCTCAGTGGGTTAAAGCCTTGCCTTCAGCTCGGGTCATGATCCCAGGGTCCTGGGATCAAGCCCCGCATCAGGCTCTCTGCTCAGCGGGGAGCCTGCTTCCCCTTCTCTCTCTGCCTCTCTGCCTACTTGTGATCTCTCTCTCTCTGTCAAATAAATAAAGAAAATCTTTAAAAAAAAAAAAAAAAAGATTTTATTTAGGGGCCCCTGGGTGGCGCAGTTGGTTGAGCGACTGCCTTCGGCTCAGGTCATGATCCCGGACTCCCGGGATCGAGTCCCACATCGGGCTCCCAGCTCCATGGGGAGTCCGCTTCTCACTCTGACCTTCTCTCTCTCACTCTCTCTCTTTCCTAATAAATAAATAAATAAAATCTTTAAAAAAAAAAAGATTTTATTTATGTATTTGACAGAGACACAGCAAGAGAGGGAACACAAGCAGGGGAAGGGGGAGAAGGAGAAGCAGGCTCCTCGCTGAGCAGTGAGCCTGATGCGGGGCCAGATCCTAAGATCCTGGGATCATGACCTGAGCCAAAGGCAGATGCTTAACAACTGAGCCACTCGAGTGCCCCAAAACGTAATCATTTTTAAAAATGTAGTAATAAACATACAAAAAAAAGTTTAGCTCCCAAATAATAAAAAAATAGATATGCAAAGTCAATAATGATGAGGAATCTTTTTTTGCCTTTAAAATTATCAAAGGGGTGTGTGTGTGTGTGTGTGTGTGTGTGTGTGTATAAAATATCAATGGGTGGGGCACCTGTGTGTGGTTTAGTTAGTTAAGCAGCTGCTGTTGGCTTGGGTTATGATCCCAGGGTCCTGGGATAGAGCCCTGCATAGGGATCCCTGCTCAGCAGGGAGCCTGCTTTCTACTCCTTTCCCTCTTTCTAATAAACAACCAAACAAATCTTAAACACAATGGCTAATGTTGAAGGGAGAATTTGCCATGTTGGCAGGTATTGATCTAGTAAACTATATCCAGAGCTTTTAAAAAGTTCAAATCCTGACTATAATAATTCCTCGTCTGACTTTATCTTAAATAATCAGAAGCTAAATGATTTTATACAAGGATGTATATCCTAGTATTTGTAAATCAAAATTGGAAACCCTTAAATGTCCAATAAAAAGGACAAGGCATTAAACTACAGCAGTGGAATCTTCTACAAGAAAACAAAAGAGCTAGTGCCTCTGAAAATTATTTAATAAGTTAAAGCAAGATAAAAATTTATATACTGTAAAGGATGAGCCACATTTTATACCTAACACTTGCATAAAAAAAAGACCTAGCCAGATGTATATGTAATTATTAACTGTGCTGGTGGACTAATAGCAATTAATGATAGCAGCAGCAGCTAACCTTGGCTAGGTAAGTGATCTCCTTTAATCCTCACATCACTGTGAGATCTTATTTCCCTCACTGTACGTGAGGATGCTGAGCAGTGGACCTGGGACTCAAATTCTGCTCTACCAAGGGCTGGGATCTGAACCTCTCGGCCATATTGCCTAATGGTTACTTTCTCCCTAGTAACTGTACTTCCACATTCTGTGACATGAATATACTTTAATAATCTGGAGGTAAACACAACTTTTAAGAAAGTGAATTGGGTCCAAGAAGCCCTTGGAGGTCTAGTGTACTTTCCCATGACGGCCTGTGGTATGGGAGACTGTGCCACAGTGAGACCTTCCACTCTTGTCCTTGGCTCAGGGCGCTCTCTTCAATTTCCTACCTCTTTCTCCTGCTCTTTCCAGAGTACATCCTGGAGTCACTTGGTGATGGTGGGAAGCCCGTGGTGCATGATGGTGCCACCCCAGGGCTGGTCTGGCCTAGTCCTTTTCTTTCCTCTGCCTCTCTTTTCCTTCCCTTCTGCCTATCCTTAGACTTCCTAGCAGCCCCTGGGAATAAGCCTGGTTCAAAGTTCTGGTTTAACAAAACAAAACAGGGCATCCTGGGGTTAACTCGGCCTTTCACAGTTCTATGATTAAATTGCATTTTTCAGTGGTTCTGCCTTTAGACTCATACCCTTTTAAAGAGAAATTTAAGGAGAGCAAAACATAGGAAACAGTGCCAAATGCCAATAACATATTTTAGTCGTTTGGGGAATGGGCAGCTTTAGAAACCGCAAATTCCCACTTATGCAAGGGCTACTTGAGCTTTTTTCTTTATTGCTTAGTGACAGAAGCCTGGCTTTAGACCATGGTCAGAGTTGTTCTCCCTTGTTTTCTTTGTCTCTCTTCCTCTGAAAACAGTTATAAAAGGCCTGAGTTATCACAATGAGAGTTGCCTAAGCTTAAAGCTCTAATCAAATAACAAAAATCATTTTCCATTGATGCAGTTAGCTCAGATGAAAAGGCAGATCCAAGTCTGTCTCGGTACCTGTTATACCTGCTCAACAAGCTGTCCGTATGGAACCCTGCACTCTAAGCTTGGGAGGCTCCACACATGTGACTTCACCACCACTTGGCAAGGCTTTGGTACCATGGACTTGGCTAGGTGCTCTGTCTCCTTCTACCAAAGAAAGTGAAGAAAGGGGAAGATATGAATATTGTCTTCTGATTATGCTGTCCCGAACCATAGCTGGCACAATATAAAATGGAAAGAAATCCCAAGAGCTCCCTTCTGTGGCAATCAGGGGCTATGAACACAAACATCAGAGTCCAGTGAGGAAGTTCTCAGCCCCCATCATCAGAACTAGATTATGGCGTGGCCCAGCCAGTCCCAGGACATTAACTGGCAAAGTGTACTACATTCTCACCAAATAAATTGGAAATAAGGTGCCAGTGAGCTCATGTTTCCACAGCTACTCCTTAAATTACTGGCAAATGTGAACTAGTCCCTTTAGAGGATTAGTAGGTAGCAGTGGAAATTTTAAGAAACTTTTTTTTCTTTAAAGATTTTCTTTATTTGACAGAGAGAGACACAGCGAGAGAGGGAACATAAGCAAGGGGAGTGGGAGAGGGAGAAGCAGGCCCCCCACGAGCAGGGAGCCCAAAGCGGGCCTTGATCCCAGGATCCCGGGATCACGACCTGAGCCGAAAGCAGACACTTAAAGACTAAGCCACCCAGGCACCCCAAGAAACTTCTTTATATATTAAGTACTGAGCATTTTGGTGGTAAGCTCATGTTCAGAGAAACTGTAAGTCAGGGAAAGCATCCTGGAATGAAGCAGCTGACAATTATCTGAACAATCAATTAACATGGGTGTAAGATTAATTTCATTGCACAAAAGTTAGTCAACTGATTCTGTAAAAATTACAAACAAAAATAAGAATTATAAAGTTGGAAAAAGATACACCTATCCTCAAAAAATACTAGCCAGCAGCACCTGGGTG
Source organism: Nasua narica (assembly GCA_028533885.1). Lineage (NCBI taxonomy): Eukaryota > Metazoa > Chordata > Mammalia > Carnivora > Procyonidae > Nasua > Nasua narica. The sequence continues at coordinate 149,623,983 of CM052810.1, forward strand.
GCTAAGTGTGGTTAGCCACCAGGTGGCTAAGTGTGTGACTCTTGATTTTGGCTCAGGTCATGATCTGAGGGTTGTGAGATCAAGCCCTGTGTTAGGCTTTGTGCTGGGAATGGAGCCTGCTTAAGATTCTCTCCCTCTGGCTCCCCATCCCACCTCGCGCTCTCTCAAAACAAAACAAACAAACAAAAACCCAGTGAATCTAGCAACATATAAAAAGAATTAAACACTATAACAAATTGGGATTCATTCCAGGAATGCAAGGTTGGTTTAACATCTAAAAGTCAAACAACGTAATAGACCATATTAATAGAATAAAGGATAAAAACAACATGATCATCTCAGTAAATGCCAAAAAAAAAAAAGAAAAAAATTAGACAATCCAACATCTCTCTATGATAAAAACATTTGACAAACTAAGAAAAGAAGGGAACTTCTTCAACAGATATATACTATCCATGGAAAAACTCAGTTCAAAGTACATTTAATGATGAAAGATCAAATGTTTTATACTTAAGATCTGGAACTACACAAGGATGTCTGTTCTCAACACATCGATTCAACAGCTAGGACAACAGTGATGTCCCCAGCTAGGACAGTTGGGCAAGAAAAAGAAAAACTGATAATGATGATAAGATCTGGTATATGAAAAAACTGAAAACATTTTGCTGACATGAAAGCCAGGAAAAAAAAAAAAACTTAAGTATATTTTGATCAAGACTTTGTAATTCTATCCATGTATGTTGCTTGTACTCTTGGAAAGGCTGTGACTAACACCAACCAATTCAGAGTTATGGAAACACTTATCAGGAATCCCATTCCAAATAAGTTAAAAAGGTGGTGCTACTTTTAGAACATGTAATAAGTTCTTCATTTTCAAGAGAGACAAGTATAATGTATTTTTATTGATGAGTTTCTCTCCCTTTTTCCTTATCTACTAAACATATTAAATACTCTTTGAGTACATACTCAAAGTATGTTTAAAGTGTACCAATGAGTAAGATGCTAGATTATTAGCCTGCTTGGGCATCCACATATTTCAGTCTGGCCCTGCTTTCTGCAGGTACTCTGGGTCATGACTACTCCCAAGTGAAGAAAAGATGACATTAGTCTGATAGGTCTGTTCCAGGTCCCCTTGTATTGGATCATGAAAGACTCCATATGGACATAGGGCTTAGCTTCAGATCAGAATAAGCCATTGCCATCTGCTGCTGAAACCAAGGTCACTGGGCATATGAAGATGAGAATCTGCCTGTCTTCTACAAAGATCCTTTAAGGTACAAGGAAAGCGATGTAAGGGACAGGGCTACTCAGACGTCTTAAGAGGTAGTGAAATAAAAACACGAAAGCCAGTAATATCCACCAAGTCTACAGAGTGATCCAGGGGCCTGAGACTGTCTCAGGTCCGAGAGCTCTCTAACTAGTTTGTTTTCTTCGTGAGAGCACTGACTACGGCAGCTATCCTGTTGACTTGGGGTTGCTGGCCAATGCTGGCCTTCAACTTGCCAGATCTCCCCTGGCTAACTCAGACCTATCCTGAGTCATCTTTAAATTTTGCTGGAGTCTTTGAACTTTGCTTCTTGTCTGTGCTTTAGCCTTACAATTAACCCTTCCAACTCTAGTCTCCTTGACATTGGGCATTTGGGGCCTCTTCTCCCTTTTACAACTCTTTCTGCATCTCCAAATGGCTTCCTTCTAGATCAACTCTGAAATCTCAGAGTAAAATAATGTGCTGGTCAAAGCATGAATTGAAAAAACAGAAAAATGACTTTTCTTCTTAAATATGTCCAAGATTTTTGGCTTCTCTATTCTCCAGAGTCCCAGAAACAACAGCAGCAACATTACAGAAAAACAAAGAAACCAATGATTATTTAAGTATTTCTCAATTGTGCTATGAGCTTTCCACTTGGGAAGTACAAAATGAAATAAACATTTTAGCAAATATAAGTATTCCAATGTACTGGGTGCTCACAGTAACTTTCAGAGGTGTCTCATATTTCAAAAATTATTTTATTAATAATTAGCACTACAGTCTTGGTAGGAAAACTATAAACCTAGAGAACAGACATGAGCGATTTTCATAAGCAGGATCTCTTTAATAATTTCCCTGAAGAAAATGCTTGAATGCACTTTAGAAAGAGCTTGGCATGATTCCATATCACCCTTCCTGAAGTATTCAAGACTGCTAAACAATGAAGAGGAATCCTACCATGAATAGTTACTGAACAATGGCACCCAAATTTCATGTTTTCTGGATCAGCACAATTTTTTAAGTTTCAAAGTTTTACTTCTTCTAAGTAAGGATATTAAAGACAATCTCTTGACTATCATTATCATTTCACAAGAAAGTAATGGGATTTTAAAACTAAAAATGTAGATATAGTATGATTTCAGAAAAAAATATTTTTAGCCTATATGGTGGTATTAAAAATTCCCCACATTATATTATTTTTCTCCTTTCTGGAAGACCTAGTGAAAACTTCACCCCAGATGAGCCCTCAATCCATGGAGGGAAGGTGGGGATCTTTTTGATAAGAGCACAAGGAATTTCTCAATGTTTGCCAAACCCATTGCTTTAAAGTTAACTTCAAAATAGAAGTATCAGGACAGTATTTCCCAAACTTCAATCATGTGAAAACACTTTCACAAACGTTGTCATAGCTGCATTCCACCTGTGATATTTACTTAATGCTTTATTTAGATGGAGTCATTTGTTGACTCAAGTAAGTTTATTTAAAAATGGAAGCCTTATATGAATACCATAAATGGAAACCAGTATCCCTTGCCATAAAATGAAGATAACACAACTGGCTGGAAGACCCTGCGCCTCCTGCCAACTCTGTTTAAAAAAAAAAAAAAAAAAGATTAGCAGGTGTTAGGGGTTCAAGTCACAGCAGCACCAGAATAAATCTTTGTTTAATTTAACCTCAAGGACAGAAAGAGAACTGAAGGGAATAATTTTCTCATAATGCAATTAAATGTCATTTAACACCATGTCCATGTACTATCTAAAGCATCTCTTGTACCAACCAATATCGTTTTGGTAGAAATTCCATGGAATCAGAGGTGCCCTTGCACAGTAATTAAAAGCACTGGTTGAACTGGCCTTCCTGAGTTCAAATTCTGAGACTTTTCCATGTACTAGCTGGTGACTTTGAGCAAGTTATTAACCTGCTCCGCCTAAGGTTTTCATCTAAGAAATGGGCTTAATCATCATACCCACTTCACAGGCTGGTTGTGAGGGTCAAATGCAGAGATACATGTTAAAGCTGGCAGAACTGTAAATAGCACAGAAAGAGCTCAAAAATGTTATTCTTAATATCTCACACTTTGAGGAATGTCAAATTAGGATACTGAAGGCCTATATTAAGTTGCATCAGGAATATAGTAATATAATAACATAGTTCTGGAGAGAACAGAGAGCTAGGGAATAAGAACGACCATTCTTTGGTAATTTGGATTAAAAGAATAACTCCATACACACGCACCTATGGTAATTTATTGCTCATTTGGTTTGTTTCCTTCCATGCCCCATTTTCTTGGCTAAGAGCATTGCTGAGTGATATATTTTTGCCTTTAAGACATAGTACACAATGCCTTTGACACAGAAGGTCACGCCATACAGGAAGGCTTACAGGATCTTAACTGTAAGTTACTACTTAGGTAAACAAGGCCACCTAAATATATGAGGTTTTTGGTTATGAAATCAGTGTCCCCTCTACTTGGTGTAAACAATAGAATTAACATAGGATTTAACCCTCAGAGTGGCTACACATTATGATTTAATTCCTATTGCGAAATATAGTGAGGGAAGACTTACTCATCAGTAAATCATCAAATAAATAAGCTAACATCAAAAAGCAGTCGTTCTAGGGGGCTCCTGAGATGGATTAGTTGGTCCTGAACAAGAAAGACGTATATTAACATATCCTAAGCTGTTGCCTTTCATGTGTTTCATCCCTTTTGTCCCTGGAACTATATTTAGTACAGGGGGAACAACAGCGCTGCCAGGGCAGTCAAGTAGAAAGAGAGGGTATTAATTTAGTAGCTCTTGGTCAAGGTCGGGTAGGGCAAGAGATAGTGACAAGTACACGTTGAGTTTGTTAAACTGTAAGATAAGGTCATTTGGGAATTTATAGCAATCTCCAGACCCTGGGTTGGGTCTCCCTTGATGGTGGCCTTATTCACAAGGATCTGGATTTTAAAAATACCTGTCTTCTTCAGCCCCTGTCCATTTCCCAGGGAGGGGCCGTTTCTTCCATCTCTAGGACCTTAATAACACCTTAGGTGCTTGATAACACCTTTATTGCCTCTTCCTCCTCCTTATTCAGCTCTGGCTGTTCTTCCTCCAGTGTCCCCGGTTGAACGCATCAGGTTTTCCCTTTTGCTGTCATCGTCCCCCATTTGTAAGTGGCCTCCCTTTTCTCTACAGACCCCTGGATTGTTAGGTTTCTTCTGATCAGGCCAAGTCCTCATCCTCATGTGCTCGGCTTTTTCAGGAAGGTTGCTCAGCTTTTCTACTGAATTCTGCATCAAATGTTAACTATTCTTTCTTTAAAATGTTATCTGTCCTTTCCCACTTCTCTTCTTCCCACACTGTCAAAGGACAGTTTTTGTAAATTCCTTCACTCTACTTTTATTATGTCTGTAAGCAACAGAATGTTCCAGATGCCGGAAGTGGAATGAAGTCACATCTTCTAATTTCCCTTTGTACCTTTTCCCTAGGACCTACTCCTTTTAGAAAGCTTAGCTTGAGTACTTTAGGGAAGACCATGAAGAACAGAATAAACTCAGATGCAATACAAAAATTCCTTTCCCTTTCCTTTACTGAGTTTGCACTGGTCCGGGTATCTAATCAAAAAGAGTGCCCAGGGGCGCCTGGTTGGCTCAGTTGGTGGAGCATGCAACTCTTGATCTTGAAGTTGTGGGTTCAAGCCCCACGCTGGGTGTGGAGATTACTTTAAAAAAAAAAAAATCTTTTCTTTCTTCTTTCCTTCCTTCCCATTTATTTATTTATTTATTTTTAAGAGTGCCCAGGGTTGGAGCTCAATAAACCTTAACTACTAGCAGTGGCTCTAGTTTTTAGTGAGTTCTACACCTTATTAAATGGTCTCTGTGTTCTGGGATAAATGAACACTTTTGGATCTATTTGATTACAATGATCTGAATGGGTCATTCATGAAAGTTTAATAGTGTCCTAGAAATGTCACCTTACCACCGAAATAAGGAGCACAATTTCCACGGACACTCGTGCAGAGTCTGCAGAAGGCCAGGTGGAGTGCAAGTGCTGGGGGTGCTAGTGAACAACTCAGGCAAGGCCCGTGTCTTCTGGAGCAATGACTTCCTGGGAGTATTTAAAGGTCAAGGAAACCAGGTTAAAACCATGCTATTAAGGAGGAGGAGAGCAAGTCGGTGGTGGATATGCCACTATGTTAACAAAAGCTCCACCTCCCTGAACTAGGATACACATTTAAGAGTGGGCAGGTTTAAAAAAAAAAAAAAAATCCTAACCCAACCCCAAAGATAATGGGAATCATCTGTTCTTTTCTCATGTGCAAACCTATAATTTATGGAAAGATGGGAAAGAGAAAGTCCCTGAAGAGACCTAGCCAAGTGCTGTGGTGAAAATTCAACTGTATTCAAAGCTCAGACTGGAAGAGGGGGGGGTGGAGAGGAGCAAGAAGCCACAGTAAAAATAACATGTCTTAAGGCAGTCAGCTCCCTTTCTTCTCCCCGTGCTCCCAGTGCCATTCCTGGGCCATTCCTGGGCCAAGCTGCCTTCTTCCCTTGCTCCTGCCACCCCAGCCCTTCCCCATTCACAGGTTATCAATTTTTCCTCTGTGTTTTTCATTCATTTTTAAAGAATTCCAAACTAGCTGTAGTAATCATAGATCTGTCACAGGGTAATGTCAGCGGTATAAATTATAGGGCATCTTAGGAAGCAGGTAGTTAACATCACATGAGAATGTGTGTTAATGAAATGGAGTTACCAGGAATTTTTAAATTATGAAAAGGAGACCGTTTCCTTAAACATATGATGTGTATAATATATATTTGTACACCCTTACGTATAAAGTAACTTACTATCATGAATATGCTGTAAGACCTGATAGTAGAAAAGGCTAACATTCATAAATGCAATGTTACTGGCAATATCACTCCACCAAACTGATTTTTTTTTTTAGTTTTATCTCTATATCATGATGACTACATGTTATCTTTTTTGATGCTTCTGTTGGCACTCACACTTTAGAAACAATATTATAAAGCTATGGGTACTAATAAATCAAGTATCTTATTTTTTATTTTTTTATTTTTAGAGAGAGGGAGAGAGGCAGAAGGAGAGAGAAAATCTTAAGCAGGCTCCATGCCCAGCTCGTGAGCCCAATGCAGGGCTCGATCTTACAACCCTGGGATCATGACCTGGGCTGAAATCAAGAGTTGGACTCTTAACTGACTGAGTCACTTGGGTGCCCTTAACTACTATTTTAAATGTATTTTTTTAAAATGCCAGTATTAGTGGTTTCCGCTGGGCCATTTGAAAAGGCATTTTTGTTACACTTAATATGCTCACATACTTCAATAAAAGCTCAATATATATATTTTTTATTGGCTCCCTTATCAGTCATAGTGGGTAAATTATTATCCATGTCAGAGATGGAGAAATTGGGATCATCTAAACTAGAAAAGATTGGTGGGTTGAAAGAGGATGTGAAATATACATCAAATTGTCCAGGCAGGGAATCCCCTTTGTGTCATTTCAGTTTCTTTCCCTCCCTCCCTCCCTCTCTCCCTTCCTTCCTTCCTCCCTCCCTTCCTGCCTCCTTTCAGATTTTATTTGTCAGAGAGAGAGGACAAGGGGAGCGGAAGGCAGAGAGAGAAGCAGGAGCCCGACATGGGGCTCGACCCCAATGTCCTGGGATCATGACCAGAGCCGAAGGCAGGCACTTAACTGACTAAGCCACCCAGGCACCCTCGTTTCAGTTTCTAAGGTCTGTTGAAATGTTCATACTATTCGTAGATAGCTTTAACTGTTAGAATAAAACAGAGAAAAAAAGCACCCCTGGTCACAAGGTGCATAGTAAAGCGTCATTACAGTGTGTAAATCAACCGAATTGTGTCAACAGGACTGTGAGGGACTCTTAACAACGACAGCCCCAGAGTGTTCACTAACCGTGGCCATTCCTCAGAACACTTGACGGATCTGGGACTCCTTTAACCTCACAATCTTATGAGGGAAATACTTTAAAAATCCCCACTTTACAGATAAGGAAACTGAGGCATAACCGGTTTAAGTTATTTGCTCAAGGTCACGCAGCAGGTGAGGGGCATGGCTCAGATGCCAGCCCAGGCTGGTTGGTGCCAGGCTCCACGCCCTCGACCATCACACTACACCGCCTTTCAGAGGGCGCGCCACAGCCAACAGACCGCGGTCGCCCGAAAATCAGTCGTCCAAACTCAGGACTAAACAATCCCAAAGAAAAACAAAAGATTAAGTGAGATCTTCAGTCTGCAAATGCTCACTTATGCAGTAACATAGCTCGAATTAATGCTCAGCCCCCTATGGGGGCATTCTCATCCCTGTCTTCCTCTTCCTGTAACCGATTCATTCGCTCTGTATTTACTGGGCACTTCCCCTTGCCCAGGTATTATTTTTAGTAGTGGAGTCCAGGATGAATAAAGACTTGCATTCAAGGCTGAATCTCCACTTACGGACTGTTCTTATTTTCATTTATTTATTTCTTGAGTAATCTCTACACCCAACGTGGGGCTTGAACTCACAACCCTGAGATCAACAGTTGCATACTCTACCAAGCCAACCAGGTACCCCATGTGGATTATTTTTAAAGGTCGTTACAAGCAGGCCTAAGATCTAAGTCAGGTAACATTTTATCGGGGGCGTGCATAGCGTAGTCTTGGCAAGAATCCTACAACTGTACCCTCTCTGCTCCCAGCCTGGGAACTGGGCAGGCGCCTCCAGATCTTGGGTAGGAGGGGTTGCTCACTTTCTCCAAATGTATCCTCCTGTCCACTCAGAGGACCCCTTCAGCATACTGCCCATCTAGAATGTGTCTTGTCTTATACGTATTTTAAATCCACCCCATCACAGCGCATAGTACCCAGCACTCAACAAATACTTACAAGGTCATGAAACACCATCCCGAAGTCAAGGAGTGCTGATGCTTTCCTGCGGTGCTCATAATCTTTTTTTTTTTTTTTTTTTTTTAAAGAAGCTAGTATTCTTTTTATTGTGGTAAATATAACATTTACCGTTTTTAGGTATATCTCATAATCCCTTTGGATTGGTTACACTTCATTGATTACTTTTCAGAATTCTGCAGCTTCTCCTCCACCGTTAACCATTTCACGGGTAATAAAACGGCAACTGAGACAAGTAGTTGCTTTTCCTAACTAGCACACCCGGCCCCATTAGTATCTTGGAAAGAGAGGACTTCAGTCCTTGTGGTGCCACTACCCTCCCTGCCCTCGATGGATTCAGAAGCTAGCTCCAAGGTCTGAAGTTTCTTTGCCTTCCTCATCTTAAGCAGCTGAAGCAACTTGTCTCTCCACCTCTTTCATTATCCCATTCTGTCCACCCCATCAGTGGGGTGGAGACTCACAGCTTATAAGTGTGCTGAAGAAAACCCCAGAGGCAAGAAACGAGAATAACTTGCTCGCGCTAACAAAACAAACCAGAATACATAGCAGGGGCCAAGACCTCACAGTAGCTGAGTTCCAAATCTTCCCTTATCCCAAGGAGACAGACTGCCTGCCTCTCTATTCTAAGCTCAGGCAGTGTGGCTTAAGCAAACTCCTAGAAGGAATTCAAGCCTCAAGATCCATTTTCAGCTTCTCCCAGATCCCCATGTGCCTTTTTATCCTTACTCCATCTTGTCCAGCCAAACGTGAAAGCCTGTGTAAAGACCATTACATGTCTCACTTTGAAAGGACTTACGTGCCCTTATGATCTAGCTCCTGGCTAAAATCTTTGGTCCCATGGAGACACAGAAAGCAGCAGCCAGTTGGAAAACAAAAAAAGAGTTGTTATCTTTATGTCAAATTAAACTCAGATCTGCTTAATATCTTGGCCAACTTATGCCACAACTATCTTGGCCCTTTCCGCCACCCCAAAGCCTTTTGTGGCCAAAATGTACCATTGTGCTGCTGTTTGACGCTGTGCCAGCAGCCTTCTGTGCCAAAGCCAAGGAACACCCTTCCTTCTTTGGGTTGTGGGGTAGCAGGGGAGGGTTTCTAATTCCTTTTGTGACCACTGACTAAGAGCCGAGTGGTCAACAATTTGGTAAATTATATACACACCTAAAATGTCAGCTGCATCAGATTTTTGTTCTCTATTCTTCCAGTAGCTGAAAGGAACCTTTAGGCTGAAGGCAATTCTAGAAGAGTTAGGTTTTCTAACCACATTCTGTGGGAGGGATGCTAGCAGAACTCCAGGCACACAGGATCTTGAGCAGCAAAGAATCATCTTTGATAAGGGCGTATGCCAATGATTTAAACCAATGGCAAGGGATGGGAATTAAAATCAGCCAGTTATGAAGGCACGTGTACATGCACACACATGCACGCACACGCACACACGAAGAGAAATAGAAGCTCTACCACAAAAGTCCTTTTTGGATGCAGACTAGCTATAAATATATAAACACACACTGAGACAGGTCAGCCATAGCTATGGATATAGAATATGCTAAGTCCAAACTTAAAAAAACAAAAAGTAAATTCATAGTATCCTAAGTCCATATGTAATCAGCATGCTTTCCCTTTGGGACTATAATATATTCTGTGTGTTGTCCAGTTCTTTGTTCTGGAATTTTGCTGTTTTTGATGACTACTGGTCACTGGGCTGGAAAGAAGGAAAATATTTTGACCACTACAGCGGCGGTTAAAACTGACCTGTAGGGGCTATGGACTATTTGGGGGAATCTGGGCAGGAAGCTGGGCCTGACCACTGTGCTCGCAGCATCTTACGGACTCTCTTGGGCACTGGTACTCTTGAGACTAGTGATGGGTGCATTTACATAGTTCCGTTCCCCTCTTTGCCTTCCATTTCCTCCTATCCAGTGGTCAGACCTGGTGGAGCTTCAGCAATGGTAGGGCTTGCCTTGCTGTCAGGTGGGTCTTGGTACCAGGATGCCTCTGGGAAATGATGTTAGCGCCTGTGGGATATAGTACGATGTGGTGGGTTAGAGGTTTAGAGTGTGTGCCCATTGGAAAAGGGAATCCTTCAACTGCAGGGGTAATCGAGCAGCTGGTCATAGATGTTATTCTTTGATTTAGTAAGTCTGAAATACTTCATACAAAACTGAAACAAAAGAAAAAATGTGCTAGAGCAGGACAGCTTGGGTTTGAATTTTAGCTCCTCCGCCTTAGCTAGATGACTTTAGGCAAGTTCCCCTCATGTGTAAAAGATGGGTAATAATAGTGCCTGTCTCAGAGGGCGACTGGGATTAAATGAGATAATCCATGTAGGTTTAGAACACCGTCTGGCCTAAAGTAAAGCACTCTATAATAAAAGTCACATTTTTTGAACATGTAATAAAAAATAGTTATGATTAGTTAGTTAGGTCTCATTTTATCAAGACTTTAAGCACCAGAGATTTGTGACTTGGCAAAGGATGAACTATGGTCGCCCTGGGTCGTAGGTTTTCTGAACGTCCCTCTCCTCCCTCCTTGACCAAGTGCATGAAATGAAAGGCCCCTTGCCCTCAGTGAGGCTGAGCCTCACCAACTCTGGGGTGAAGCAGGCAGACTGAGGGTCCTGGCCCTTTCTCACTCCTTCTGTCAGACGATCAGTCCCTGCCCCCAGCTGGCAACAGGCAGAGAAAGAGAAAGGTGAAACTCGAATCAGTAGTTTTACTACCTGGGATTGCCTGGACCTTCTCTCTGCACCCCTGACCTCTGCTCCAGCCGAGAATCCATTCAACAACATCCTTCCCCAGTTTCCCTTTTTCTTTCTCATAAGCCTTCCCTTATGATGCCCAATTCTTTCATTGTCCTTTACCTGACTCTACTTGTAGCCCCGACACAAACGCTAACACCTAGTTCACCAGATAACCTGACTGATGCTGCTCACTTTAGGAGCAAACTCACTAGATGGCATATTACCTTCTGCATATTTTTATTGGCCAACTTTTGTGTGCTGGGCACTATTCTGCCGTGAGTCGTAAGGTATGAAGTTATTTGTCTATTTGGCTATATACAATTAGTAAATTTGACTCGTTTTGTAGGCTGCCCTTCAGATCCTATTTGTGAAAAATGCTTAAGACTGCTATTTAAGGATCTTTGGCAAATGGAAATCTTGACATTTGTCCCTTGGAACTGAAGGAGCGGGTTTCTAGCTTTCATTCCAGGTTTCTTGCGATGCCCAGAGTCCAGTTATGAAAACTGGCAAGGAAGTCCTAGAAAGTAGATAGGTAAATGTAGAGTGGCTTCTACAATTCAATCACTTCTCAAGGACCATGGAACTAGGCTCCTAGAGCTGGAAGGGGCTGTAGAAACTGTTTAATTCAACCTTTCCACAAATAAGGAAAGTTAGGGCTCCAGAAATAAAGTAGTAAAGAGAAAGAGATGCTCTTGCAAACAGATTGTACAAAGCCAAAGCAGGAGGAAAAAAGTGGTCCAAGCTGGATGTACTGTGTGAAATTGTTACTTAGAGATGCCCTATATCTTTAACGCGCGGGTTAACAGGGTTGCGAATAATCCCTTTAGGGGTTAAAAATCCATTTAAAAAAACAACTCCGTTTTTGTAAAGCCATAAAAAAAGGACAGGGATGGGGATATTTTTGGAGTTAAGCTGTGTTTCCACTCCTAAGATTTAATGGAACGCATGCATTCAGGGAGATGCGTGGAATTTAAACACAATTCAACATCAGTTAATTGTAAGAGTAAAGGTTCTTCAGTCCGGCTCCCTTCCACCTGCACGTTAGAGGAAGCTAGAAAGCCAATTACACTCACAGCAGGGCCTCTCTCCGACTGCAAAGGAAGAATGCACTGCAAATTCTCCGTGTGCTTTACAAGCTAGTAAAACTATAATTGCAGGTGGGAAAGAAACATGGGTTCTCTTTGTTTCTGCCAACAGCTCAGTCTGGTAAACTCCACCCTTCTCCAGCCATGGAAACAGTGTGGACTCAGTATTTTTTAAGCTCAAAAAGTGTACATTCTGTGATGCTACAAAACTTAAGGAATGCTTTTTGTTAAAATTGAAAAGATGATCTGTGTATAGCCCACCAAAAGGGCACGCAGTCTTCTAAGTGGTAGGTGCTGAAGGTGCCTACCTTTGGGGAAGCCGAAACCCAGCTTCTGGTTCATGTGCGGAAGGCCTCTTAGCAAGACCAAAGAAAGCTGGTGAGGCTAGGAGGCCAGTGTGTGATTCTGACCTGTTCTATCTAGTCCAGCCCTCCAGGGATGTCTCACTGCCTGGCCAGGAACAGGGTCGGGGTGGGAGGCTCTGGGAGAGCAGTTCCCCTGTGGGGCCGCTGGGGAGGTCCGGTCTAGGACCACCCTGGAGGCAGGAGGAAGCCCACCCAGGGTTCCTCTGCTTTCCCTATCAAGGCACCGGTCCATGCAGTGACAGGATAGCTGCCGCTACAGCAGGATCCTGTGGCCGAGAGCCCACGCAGAATCAGAGAGGCTAAACAGGTAGAGCAAACAGGACTTCTGTGTGGTGGCTGCCTTCTGGTGTCCGCAGATGCGGTGTCTTGGTGCCGCCCGAGAAAGCCACAGTGAGCCATTTACGAAAGGTCGCCATCCCCTAGCCAACGCTAAGCCCAGCACTTGTGCCACTAGTGAAGCTGGTGGCTCCTGAGCTCCGTGTGTCAGTGTTCTAAGGGCCTTACACGTCTTCACTCCTCTAAGCCTCAGAGCAACTTCTGGGGGAGGGGACTGTTATTCCCAACTTCAGAGATGAAGTGCTTCTTGAGCTATGAAGAGAAGGGACTTGTCCAAGGTCACCTAGTGAGTCTGGAGAGAGCTGGCATTTGAATGTGGGCAGCCGGGCTCCAAGTAAATCACCCTGTACCATCCAGCCCCTCTGCAGTGCCCAGCGTCAGTATCATCCCCCTTTTGGAGACCTTTGCTCCAGGCAGAAACTTCATCCTACGTTGGCCTCACCCTGGCCTGCTGGTCTCCTAAGGGCTCCTGACAGCCATCTTAATTTTGATTTCTATTTAATTTTCCACCTCACAAAGCAGTGCCAGAGAGAGGGAATCTGGTGATATCTTTTGAATATGATTTATTAACCAACAGCTCGAGGAAATGGAGGGCTTCCTTGCTGCCACCTGACCTTTGTCTTGGGCCTTCCTAATGTTTGCAGTGCTGCCCTGACCTTGCAGAGTGACCTGGAATAGCTCGCCGGCTTCCTTGTGTGTGTCCACTTTCAGAGCCCGGCTGTCCGCCTGGGCAAGTCTGTCAATTAGTATCTCAAGGGTTTAGGGTGGGGTCCGGAGCCTTGAGGAGCACAATCTAACACCAACCTCCAAATTCCTTCTCGTAACTGAGCATTCATTAGTTTGACGGAACAAAAGCAGGCATTCTCTATTATAAAGCAGAGGTCACAACCAGTGGCTGTGTTTTGTTTGGCCTGCAGAGCGTTTAAATATTGAGAAATTTCACATAAAAATACGGATTTCCGGCTTCTCTGGAAAATGGGAAGAGATGACAACTCTGGGGCTACTGAAAAACAGCTGTCGCCTTCAGAGGGGGATGCTCTCTGGTTTCTCATCACGACCTGAGGTCTCCACATGGGTCTGCCTCGGGCACGGATGCCACTTGCCTGGCCCCTGCAGGAGCCCTGTTCCAAGCCATCTGGGTCTCCTTTAGATGCAGAATGGCATGGTTAGGCTGCCCCTGCAACGTGCTTGGCATACCAGTACAGAACTGGGAGAGAATGTTCTCAGAGGGCAGGCGCTGCGCCTCTTCAATCCTGGCCCCAGACCTGGCACAGTAGGTGCTTGGTACATAATACACCGTCTGTCACTTGCTTCTCACATGGATAGATGAATGAATGACTGGCTCTCGGGAAAGAAGTGAAGTTGAGTGACAAGAAACCTGTTCAACGGCTAACAGAAGTCTCGGCTTATTAATGCTTCAGCAGCTTTCTGAGTGACTCGTACTGCTCCCTATGCCTTTCCTTGATTTGTTGGGCTATAAAGATCTTCCCTGCTGTCACAAATGATTTTAATCTTGTTTAATATTCCCAGAGCAAATGTGTTGATGGTTCACTAGGATTTAGCCAGAAATTTAAAAACAAACAATAACAGAGGCTGCCCCAGTCAGCCTCCTAATTTTTCCTCAGAAAGATGGGGGCAATATCACTGAAAAGGAACAAGTTCCAAATGTAGACCAAAGTGCAGGCCACCATCACATGCAGCCAATGGTGTCCTGAATGACACGTGCGCTAACGCTATCGTGTAAGTCTGCCATCCTGCTCCATCCCCGCGGCAACATCAAGGGAACGAGCTCTGTGGAAATGCTAGAAACCTCCTGAGCCTTCAACACCTGGCTGGACAGCATTCTCACAATCCCTCTGGCCCCTTGAGGACCAGCTAAAAATGTGGTAGAGTGGCTGGCATGAGGGAGGCATCAAGGGGTAAAATCCTGCTGGATGTCATTAGGTTGAGCACAGTCACGGGCAGCCTCTTCCAGAAGTTCTTGGCACAAAGACAAAGTACAGAGAGTGACCATAACCAGTAAGAATCACTAGTCTTTTTCTAAGAAAATGAGCTCCCTCGACTTGGGGGCCAGCATAGCTCTGGGCATCTAGTGTGTACTTAATTAACATCTGAATGAATGAATAGGGAGGAGACACCCAGCCAAGGGTCTGGTGACTGAGAATTGGGCTCCTGTTTCAGGAGCACAGGTGGGAAGAAAAATTATAAACTCCACACTCTGTGTAGCTCTAGCCTGGAGACTTCTTCACAGATTTTTTTTTTTTTATCACATTCATTTCTGAAGAAAGTAAAGTGATTCTATCATACCCATTTCACAAATGTTTATTGAGACAATTTATCAAAATAATCCTGAAGCATGCAGACAGAATGTCCTTCAGAAATGTCTAAGTCAGAAATGAAAACTTTTTCCTGTTTTCCTACATGACAGAAACACTGTAGATTAGGTCGTTGATGGGTCTGAAACTACCAAGGCCTAAAACTTCTCTTCCCATTCTCTTCTCTCCATTTCTGCCCATAGGCCCTCACATTTCAACTTAGAAGGCTTCCTAGAGGCTGTGATCTAACAGTTGAGTTACTGGTGTTCCAGTAACCACTGTTGCAAAACAACGTACCGCAAACCTATTGGTCGAAAACAATCATTTTCTCCGATTCTGTGGGTCAGAAGTTCAGGCAGGATGTAGTAGAGATGGCTTTTCTCTTCCCCATGCTGAGAAGACTTTCAGCTAGAGGTGGGAATCCTTCAAAAGTATCTTCGCTTCATGCCTAGTGGTTGAAGAGGGCTGTCAGCTAGCATGACTACATGCAGCCTCTCCTTGTGGTCTCTGTGTAGGGGCTGGTTTGGGTTTCCTTACAACATGGTGGCTGCTTCCAAGTGTGAACAGCCAGGTTGAAGCTGTATCACCTTTTATGACCTAGCCTTGGAAGCCACATAGCAGCATCCTGATATCACTTCCATGGTTACAAGCCCAGCCAAATTTCAGGGAAAGGGAACACAGACCCCGCCTCTCGATGGGAGGAATGTCAGAGTCATGACGCAAGGAGGGCATGTGGGATGGGAGATGCTGTGCAGCCATCTTTGCAAACTATGATTTATTTCAAATGTGGAGAATGTGGCAGAGTGATGGCTCTCTGACCTGTGAGGCAAAGACCTCACCTGGCTTGCACTGGCACAGTTTGCTCACAAGGCAGCCCATGGTGAGGCCCAGGTGAGGAGCAGCAGGGGCCTCCCGCCAACAACCAGCACCAACTTTTGGCCCCTGTGGAAGTAACCCACCTTGGTCCTCCAGCCCCCGTTAGGGCTTCTTCCAATGACTGCAGCCCCAAACAGCATCTGGACTACAACCTCCTAACAGCGTCCGAGCCCAAACTGCCCAGTTAACCTGCTCCCAAATTCCTGACCCACAGAAACCAGGGGAGAAAAGGGTTTACTTTTGTTTCGGGGTCATCTGTTATACGGCAATAGATAACTAATGCACAGACTTACGCCCCACTGAGCAACCACCGGTGTGGGCAGCTATTTCTCTGACCGCGTGACAGCTTAGCTCTGATGCCAATCCACTCTTGCCTGTTCCTCGGGCCCAACGACATTTGTGTGTGAAGTGGCAGGCTGCGGGGCTCGGCAGGGAGGCTCTAATTCCACCAATGCTAAGATGGACACTAACCTTACTCTACATCTTTAAGTAAAACGTCTGGTAAGTGTTCTAGCTGTGTTTTTATAAATGGGAAACGACAACAATAATACAAACCCCAAATCAACAAACAACAACCAAAAAACCCAGATGGTTGGAAGCCAAAGCAGAAGCAGGGCCAGGAAACTGGATTCCAGGAAAGTGATTTCGGCACGGACTGAGCACCGTCCAGTTCCGCGGCTGCCACCTCATCTACTATCATGGTGTCTACGCTTGAGGGGCGCCCCTGTGACTTCTGAAATCCTATCTCAACCAAGCTCCTTCTCAACGGGAGGATGGGGCTCTCCATCCAGCACTTACAACACACAGTCCTCTTCCTGGCCTGGGTTCCAAGAGGAGCAGTAGAAGGAGGTAGCCCTTAGCTACTCCCAGTTTCTGCCGCAGCCCCCGCCCTGCCCACCTTCCCCGATCCTTTACTGTGCCTGTGGACGTAGCTGGGTGTGGTGCCTCGATCTGCAGACAGACAAAGTGTTCTCGGAGCGAAGAAAGACTAAGCAGCTGGCATAAGGAGCAGTCTGTCTCACCACCCTGTTAATCACCTGCTTTCGCCTACTCGGCTAACTGGCCCCATCACCAAAACACTAAATAACCACCAGTCAAGACTCCAAAGACTGAAGGCCTCCTGCCGAGGAGTCAGAAGACCCAGGTTCCAGCCAGGCACTTAGCAGTAGCTGCCATTTCCCCCAGGATCTGAAACCCCCTGGAAGACTGAGCATGAGGTCTGAACTATTCAGCACCTACTCAAGATATACCTCTCCTGAGAAACAGCGACTTTCCATTTGCTCAGGGGCTAGCCTGCAAATTCTTCAAAGAATAATGTTCAATTCCTTCCTTTTACCCCTGGTGCACATGCTCACTTTTGAAAAATCTGCTTATTTAAAAGGCATGATTTGTGCCCCCCACCCAATAACTTATGGTCCTCTTTTCTAACTCACTGATAAGAACAACTCTGGCTAAACTAGCTAAAAGAGATTTAGTGAGGTTTTAATGGAGGCCTCATTCCTCTCTTGCCCCAGATTACCTCAGAAGTTTCTGAAGGCAGTGACGGCTGTGCCGGACACAGGCCCTGGCCATGGAACAACACAGGCAAGCTGTCACACTTTGTTTTTCTGCTTGTTAAATCCGAATGCTCCTAATTAGTTACCCTGCCCGCTAACGCCTGGGTGGACAATGGCGCAGGGATCAGGGGTGCTGAGAGGCTATGAATACAAGTTCCTCAGGCTGCTGAGGCTTGGAGACTGATGACTTGGTTGTGGGCACCGAGGCGCTGTGTTCCTGTGGACTGTGGATTCAAAGATGTCAGCCTCGTGTGAATAAAGGTCATCACCTGTTGCTTCTTCGGTGAAAGGGCAGCTGTGCTGGGTGCCCACTTAGGCTCGGCCTTTGTGTGCTGACTCTGTGAATAGCGCCCACAGAGAATAACTTTCTCTGATTGTTTGCTTGGTGGGGCAGGGCCGTGCAAAATTACTCACATACTTCCTCAAAGAAGAATTCAACAAAGTCTGTTTTGAAAAAGTGGCCTTGAAATCTCCTAAGCATTGCCTTTTGGTGATTGTATTCGCTAGCTGGAAAACTAGCTAGCTAAGCTTCTTGGTAGGACCACCATTTGTGTTATTTTTTCCCCCCCATGTGCCCATTTTGATAAATGTTTAGGTCACAGAGATGACAATTTCTAAGTCCTATGGGTGTGAGGAACTAGTGGAAAAATTAACTGAAAAGTTGGCTAGCTGTTCAGGAATGTTTAGTGTTCAGGAAGTTTGTAACAATGAACAACATGCCATTATCCCAATATATAATAAGTGTAGATTTTTAATTTGGTTTTAGAAGTCTGTGTATTGTTGTTTCGCATAGCAGCACTTCTAATGTTTTGTTTAGGGGCTAACATTAAGTTGGTTTGTTTTTCTTTGGGGAGAGTGTGCTAATAACTTTGGGATAGTGTATGTATTCATCCATCCTTCCGTCCATCCGTCGATACACTGAACATTTACATGCCCAGTTGCTATGTGTTCCCTGCTTTAGCATAGAACAAGCAGTTCAGACCATTCTGGGCAACTCTAGGCAGGCAGTATGCATTTGATTTACCCCTCTCTCTCTTTATGGCTCTTGAGTGCTATGGGGCCTCCTCTACTGGCATCCTTCCTACTTCACATCTCGTTAGTAAGTATCCCCAGTTCCAGACTGTTCTATCTTCTTTCATCATCACGTCTGTTGAAATTTATCTCCCCATGAATACCATCCTGTGCTTTTAACTTATTAATAAGACAGAAGGATTTGTGTCAAAATAATTTATTCTTCTCAGGTAATATTTTGTATTAACTGGAATCTAAATTGCCTTAACCTGAAGGTAAGGCCTAGTTTGGAAACTTAGGGCCCAGGGGAGGTGACTGCCCCACAAGACGGCTGTGTTTGTTGGGAGGTAGGTGGTAGGCGGTGGAGTGGGTGGCTAGGAAGGGCTACTCTAAGCAGCTGCCTCACCCATGGGATCATCCAGTATCCTTTCTCACGAATCACGTACAAATGGAATCATTCAATGCTTAGTTTACATATGCCCCAAAGGTAAGTAACACCAGAAGATTTGGTCATTAATATACATTTTAGGTTTTGTCACAAGAGCACAGGTAGCCAAAACTTAGAAGTTAAATCTAATCTTTCCTTTCAGTAAGTAGAAGGAGCTTGAGAAGAATTCTATCACTTACACAGTCCGAGGAATGAGCTATTAAACCAGGGTTCTGATTTGCTCCTTAAGAGCAACTATGAGCTCTTGAACATTAACTTACATATACTAATGTATTCTACTGGTACAGTGTGGAATTTTCTTATCAGGAATGTAAGTAAGGAGATGGTTTGTCACATACTTTACAGGGAAAGGAGAGAGCTAATACAGAAAGCTAGTGGATTGAGAATTATAGTATCGTTCCTACTGTCTCATCGGGGCTTATCTTTTTATTGTATTCCTATGTTAGTCTTCCCATGGATTTGTGATAATGCTGGATAGACAGAAATAACAAGATAAAATTCTATTTTACTTCTCCCTCTTTAAGTATCAAAGCAGGAGAAAGCTTTTAAAAAGCAGTGCCTCAGTTTCCCCATTCAAAACATGCCTCAAGACTGTCCATTCATTCACAGATGCTTAGTCCTTGACTGCCAAATGCTTTAGAACTACAAAACAGAACACTGCATTCACACCTCCTACTCCAGAAAGTTTGTTTATATGATTTTATTTTGTAAAAAATCAGCAATATGTTATGTTAGATTTACATTCAAAGAGGATGGATTGGGTCCGTTTTTCTAACCGTATCTACTCTGCTGAACAGAAATTCACCTGAAATTCTAAACTGAAGAAATGACAGGCTCAAGTCCGTGTCCCTCTGAGCTCCTAGGATTGGGAAAGACTCTGCTCCCATCTTTTGCCTGCCTTGGACCCTCTACGAGACAGGAGGAGTACTTGGTTCTGTCTTTTTTTTTTTTTTTTACAGAGAGAGAGATCACAAGTAGGCAGAGAGGCAGGCAGAGAGAGGGTGGCGGCGGCAGCGGCGGGGGTGGGGGGGGTGGGGGGGGTGGGGGGGTGGGGGGTGGGGGGGGGAGGGAGCAGGCTTCCCGCTGAGCGGAGAGCTCGATGTGGGGCTTGATCCTAGGACCCTGAGGTCATGACCCCAGCCGAAGGCAGAGGCCTTAACCCACTGAGCCACCCAGGCGCCCCGGTTCTGTCTTAAGGTTACATGTTATAATGCTGCCAACTGATGATAGGTAATGAGTTGTTTGACCACTACCTTTATGAGGAGCTAATAAAACCCAGAGAGCAACTTAATGACTAGTAAAATAAATAAGACAATTAGGGACTCAGCACCAGCATCAGCTACAAATTTTGCCAATAACTGGCACTCACTGGCTAGTGGGCAGGCGACTACAGCTCCCAGAACAACTGGAGGGAGTTCCTTTTGCTAAGCAATGTCTGTCTACTATTTGTTTCCTCACATCCAAGTGTATAGGAGCAAAGGAGAACACCTGCAAAAAGGCCACTAAATTCAAATGAGAAGTGGGGAGAAAATGGTCCTGAATGAAACATCAGAAGTGTTAAGGTAGCTTGAAATTCTTCAGCTAAATGGTTGAATCGGGCCTATCTCCTAAACTTTGGGATTGTCACTTACAGAAATGAAAACAGATATAAGAAGGGAGCAAACTTTTTTGATATCAGAATTCTTTTAGCATCTTTACCTTAGGTATTATTAGTGTTTTGTGTACTACCTTATTTTAATATTACATATACTTAAATTACAAATCCC
The DNA here is from genome assembly GCA_028533885.1 of Nasua narica. Lineage (NCBI taxonomy): Eukaryota > Metazoa > Chordata > Mammalia > Carnivora > Procyonidae > Nasua > Nasua narica. The sequence continues at coordinate 149,644,638 of CM052810.1, forward strand.
CCTTCACCATGTGTATTCTTTTTTGTAGAATTGATTTTGATTTTTGGAGAGGAAGATGTCCACATTTTGTTTTTTAAATAAGAGCTAATGGGAAAAATCAAATTCACTTAAGAGGAATTTGTAGAAAGCAATCTATGCCTTTAGGAAGGACATTTATATTATCATTATTCAAGATCTATAACTCTTCAGTTACTTGTGTTAGCTTATCTTCTACTCCCTTGCAAAATTTATAAACAAAATGTATACATTTTTCTATAGTTATTTTATGTGATCTGTTTTTATAGAGGCCTTTATTTTAGGAGTGTGGAGAGTAATGAAATGGGGGTAAATAACTTATTCTGAAACTCCTGAAGCTGACATGAAAGCAGACAACCCAGGAGCCAGACATAGGCCAAAATGGCACAGGACAACACGGGGCTGGCAGCTGGCTCCGTGAGTCAGGCTGGATTGCCTGCTGTCACAGAGCAATAGTACGGTTTGTTCCTCTAGTGTTCCCTTCTCTTACATATTCACAAGAACAGTTCGGATTTGCCTGAAATGTACTCAGAAACCAAGGGAAAATGGGGCGGAGGGGCCCTTCAGTACTGATAGCCTAGATGCAGACAGATCAAAAGCTAAATTCAATTTAAACCACCTCAGGCAGAAAAAGTAATTGAATTAAACTTCCTCTAAATATGATAAGTTTGGGGGATCTTAAAACCAGGCACAAAGAAGCAGGTTAGAGTGAGCTGTTGCGTATTAGATGAATGCACAGAGCTCTGGCTGGTCCCTCACCCCCACCAGGGAGTCTGATGAGCTGCTGATTGCCTCTATCACTTTACTCCTGAGGCTGAAAACTGATTAAGCTGCTTATGGGGCTCCAGGGGCTAATGGTCTGGCCCACCAGGAATACTGCTGTCACTGACTTAAGTAAGCTGTGTGGCATATGTGGTTTGATTATTACAAGGGGGGAAACTCTGCAAGGCATAGGAAAGCTTGAAAAAGCAGGATTTATCACGCCAAATGGATACACTACTTTGACATCCTAAAATGAATAGGGAATCTCTCTGATTCTTTCTCTTCATCTGGTATCAAAACTCATTTTTGAAAGGCTTCCGCAAAGACTATTCACTTTGGACCCCACCCATTCTATTTTAAACCACCCTTAAAAGAATACGTCCGTGCCTTTAAACATACTTCTCAGGAGGTTCCTCAGATACTCTGATCAGGTAGAGTCCTAGAAAATAGGTGAGTGTATAATGGATATTTTAATTGAGTCTTCTCCTTGCATGCCACTGGGCAATAGTAATTAAAAATGTACCTATGCCCACCCCAGTCAGCAGATCACCGCTGCTTGGTTATGTAGTAAAGGGTATGCAGGACCACAGAAGTGGGAGGAACTGATGATGTGCGCAAACACATTAAACTTGATGCACATGAGAAAATTAAAACACTACCGTTCTCTCAGACCTTTCCAACTAAATGCTCTAAAACCACTTGTACCATTTAAAATAACTTTCCTCCCTCAGAGTGTACAAAGAAAACACAAGTCTTAAGTTAAAAAACAACACTTAAAGTAGTTTATAAAGTCTTGAAAAATGACTGAAGGATCTGAACAGTTTTTAAGTTGACCTCATTTCCTTGGGCAAAACACCCGGGGAGGAAAACAACAACAAAAGAATAGAATCAGAGCAGTATGAGATACTCTGAAAGTTGCCACAGTCATTTTTTAATTGACTCTTGAAAGAATAGATATATGGAAAGTACTGCTTTCATTTAGTGTCTAAAAGCTTCTGAGGGAGTTGTTGATTTAAATGATTCACTGAAGCTTAACACATTCAGAACTTTGGGCCGAACAGACAAAATGTTGGTTTTTCTTCCTGGTTGCTAACCTGGTCAATCATTAAAAGGACAAGCGCTAATAAAAGTTTTAAAAGATGATTTTGACTCTTATATGCTCTCTTGTGTTTTATTAAACTTTACAGTCCTCCAACTGTTTGACTTAAGCACAAGTCCAAGAGTTTCCTAGAGTCATTGCCTTTTAGATCTTTTTTCCCTTGTATAGTTTTTTTTTATTGAGATATAATTCACATACCATAAAATTCACTCTTTTAAAGTATGCAATCCAGTGGGTTTTGGTATATTCACAAAGCAATGTGCACCCAATGTGCAATCATCACCACCATATAATTCCAGAACGCTTTCATCAGCCCCAGGGGAAACTCCGGGCCATTAGCAGTCACTCCTCATTCCTTGCTCTCCCCACGTGCTGGCAACTAGTCAACTATTTTCTGTCTCTATGGGTTTGCCTATTTTGGACATTTCGTTTAACAGAATCATAAAATATATATTTTCTGTCTGGCTTCTTTCGGCATGATGTTTTCAAGGTTCACTCATGTTGTAGCATGTACCAGTACTTTGCTCCTTTTTATGGCCAAATAATATTGCATTGTCTGGATATACAAAATTTTGTTTATCTGTTCCTCCGTTGATGAACATTGGATTACTTCTACCCTTTGGCCTTTATGAGTAATGCTGCCCTGAACATCTGTGTACAAGTTTTATGCGGACACAAGTTTACAATTCTCTTGGGTATATTCTAAGAGAGGAACTAGTTGTTGGTTCATACGGTAACGCTGTTTAGCTTTTTGAGGGGACACGAAACTGTTTTCCAAAGTGGGTGTACCACTTTACATTCCTCCCAATAACGTATGAGAACTCTAGTTTATCCACATATCCTTGCCAACATCTCTCGTTGTCCCTTAGGATCTTTTTATAGGAAGGTTTTTTTTTCCCCCATTCTGAGTAGAAATTGATTATCAGGGCTTGTGAAGAAATTACCCCAATGATGGCAGAATTCAGTGCCTGGACCGTAATCAACTCGGACACTTTCCCAGTGAGAAAGCAGAAGCGAAATGGCCCTTCTGAGCGCTCACCTGCTGTAGATCAGCGAGGGAATACAGGTGGATCTGTTGAAGGAGGTATTCTCGGGGGAAAATTCTGAAAACAAGGACAGAAACACAAATGAACTGCGGTGCTGCCACAAAACAAGTTTTGTCTCTTTCAAGATCCCTTTCCACCAATACTCTTCCTCCCAGCACTCTGAGAAATCTGTTAACAACACCCCTCTTCTTCTTAACGTAGATGCTAAGATGGAAGTAAAAGTTTGATCTTTGACTTTTTTTTTTAATTCCTAAATGAGTTTATTTCAGGACAAAAAGGAGCAATGCTCTGTTTTGTTTTAATTGAATGTAGTTAATATATAATATTCTATTAGTTTCAAGTACTCAACAAAGTGATTTAACAGTTAATATATGTTATGAAGTGATCACCATGATAAATCTACCATCTATCATCATACGAAGTTGTTGTATATTATTAACTATATTCCCTGTGTCGTACACCGTATCACTGCTTATTTTTATAAGTTTGTATCTTTTAATCTCCTTCCCCTCTATTATCCCTCACCCCATGCCACTCCTCTCTGTCAACCACCATATTATTCTCTGTATCTTTAAGTCTGTTTTATTTTGCTTTTTTGGTTCCACATGTAAGTGAAATCATATGGTATTTGTCTTTTTCTGTCTTATTTCACTTAGTATTATACTCTAAGTCCATCCATGTTGTTGCAAATGGCAAAGTTTCATTCTTTTTTTATGGCTGGGTAATATTCTATTGTATGTATATATTCCCTCTTCTTTATCCATTCAACTGCAGATAGACATTTAAGTTACTTCCCTATCTTGGCTATTGTAAATAATGCTGCAATGAATATAAGAGTGCATATTCTTTTCAAATTAATTTTTTTCTGTGGATAAATACCCAGAAGTGGAGTTGCTGGATCATGTTTTTAGTTTTATTTTTAATTTTCTGAGGAACCTCCATATTGTTTTCCATGGTGACTGCAGCAAATTACAGTCCCTTTTCCCCACATCGTCACCAACGCTTGTTACTTGTCTTTTTGATACTAACCATTCTGACAGGTGTAATAGCTCATTGTGGTTTTGATTTATATTCACCTGATAATTAGTGATGTCAAACATCTTTTCATGTGTCTGTTGGTCCTCTATGGAGAAATGTCTTCAGATCCACTGCCTATTTTTTTAATTGGTTTGTTTTTATGATATTGAATTGTGAGTTCTTTATATATTTTGGATTTAACCCCTTATCAGTTATGTCACTTGCAAATCTCTTTTCTCATTCAGTAGGTTACCTTTCCATTTTGTTGATGGTTTTCTTCACTGTGCAAAAGCTTTTTACTCTGATGTAGTTCCATTTGGGTTTTGTTTTGTTTTGTTTTGCTTTTTTTGCCCTTGCCTGAGGAGAAACATCAATGAAATACTGCTAAGACCAATGTCTAAGAACCTACTGCCTGTTTTCTTTTAGGAGTTCCATGGTTTCAGGTCTTACATTTAAGTCTTTATTCTACTTTGAATTTATTTGCTATTTGATATAAGAAAATGGTCCAGTTTTATTTTTTAGCATGTAGTTGTCCAGTTTTCCCAACACCATTTATTGAAGAGAATGTCTTTTCCTCATTGTATGTTCTTGCCTCCTTTGTTGAATATTAATTGAACATATAAGCATGGGTTTATTTCTGGACTTTTCTGTTCTGTTCCATTAGATAATGTCTGTTTTTGTGCCATTGCTATAGTATTCCTTTAAAAAAAATTAATATGACAGAGAGAGATACAGTAAGAGAGGGAACACAAGCAGAGGGAGAGTTGAGAGGGAGAAGGAGGCTCCCCACCGAGCAGGGAGCCCGATGTGAGGCTGGATCCCAGTTACCCTGGGATCAGGACCTGAGCTGAAGGCAAACGCTTTATAACTGAGCCACCCAGATGCCCCTGCCATAGTATTCTGATTACAATAGCTTTGTAATATAGTGGGATATCAGGATGTGATACATTCAGCTTTGTTCTTCCTTCATAAAATCGCTTTGGCTCTTTGGGGTCTTTTGTGGTTCCATACAAATTTCAGGATTAATTGTTCTAGTTTTGTGAAAAATGCCATTAGTATTTTCATAGGGATTCTGCTGAATCTGTAGATTGGAGCTAGCAGATTTGGACAGTATGGACATTTTAACAATATCAATTCTTCCATTCCATGGTACATCTTTCCATTTATTTGTGTCATCTTCAATTTCTTTCATCAGTGTTTTACAGTTTTCAGTGTATAGGTCTTTCATTTCCTCAATTAAATTTATTCCTAGGTATTGTATTCTCCTTGATGCAACTGTAAATGCAATTGTTTTCTTAATTTCTTTCTGATAGTTTTATTAGTTTGTATAAAAATCCAAGAGATTTCTGTATATTAATTTTGTATCCTGCAACAGTACTGAATTCATTTATTCAATTTTTTTTTAGTGGAGTCATTTGGGTTTTCCAAATATAGGGTCATGTTATTTGCAAATAGTCACGGTTTTACTTCTCTTTTCTAATTTGGATGCCTTTTATTTCTTTTTCTTAAATGACTGTTGAAGCTAGGACTTCCAATACTATGTTGAACAAAAGTGGTGAGAGTGGCCATCTTTGTCTTGTGTTCGATTTTAGAGAAAAAGATTTTAGCTTTTCACCATTGAGTATGTTAGTTGTGGGTTTGTCATATATGGCCTTTATTACGTTGAGGTATGTTTCCTCTATACCCACTTTGCTATGTTTTGACCATAAGTAGATGTTTACTTTTGTCATACTTTTTCTCCACCTATTAAGATGATAAATATTATATAATTTTTACCCTTCTTTCCATTAATGTGATATATCAAGTTGATCTACTTTGTGAATATTGAACCATCCTTGCGTTCCTGGAATAAATCCCACTTGATCACTCCATATGATACTTTCAATGTATTATTGAATTTGGTTTACTAATATTTTGAGGGTATTTATGTGCATATTCATCAGCAATATTGGTCTGTAATTTTCTCTCTCTCTTTTTTTTTTTTTTGGAATGTCTTTGATTTTGGTATTAGAGCAATCCTGGCCTCAGAGTACATTTGGAAGTGTTCCTTCTCTTCATTTTTTTTTTAAAGATTTTATTTATTTATTTGACAGAGAGATAACAGCACAAGTAGGCAGAGAGGCAGGCAGAGAGAGGGGGAAGCAGGCTCCCCGCTGATCAGAGAGCCCGATGCGGGGCTCGATCCCAGGACTCTGAGATTGTGACCTGAGCCAAAGGCAGAGGCTTAACCCACTGAGCCACCCAGGTGCCCCCTTCTCTCTCTCTATATATATTTTTTTGGAATAGTTTGAGAAGGATGGGTATTAACTCTTTAATGTTTGGTAGAATACACCCATAAAATCATCTGGTACTAGTTTTATTTGTTGGGAGTGTTTTGATTACTGATTCAATTTCATTATTAATAATTGGTCTGTTCATATTTCCTATTTCTTCTTCATTCAATCTTGGAAGACGGTGTGTTAGGAATTTACCCTGACCTTTGATTCTGATATAATCTAAGGTGCTATGGAGTACCATGTAGTTGCCCAGGGATGAGGATCAGGGCATCAAGTTTCTTGCACTAGCTGTGTTTCTCACAAGGTGTGTCATCTCAGTCAGGTATTTTCATAGGGATTCTGCTGAATCTGTTAGATTGGAGCTAGTAGATTTGGATAGTATGGCCATTTTGACAATATTAATTCTTCCAATCCAGGGTACATCTTTCTATTTATTTGTGTCATCTTCAATTTGAATTTATTTAGTATTTGATATAAGGAGCCAGTAGATTTGGCTTCATCTTCTTCACTGTTTTATAAAGATGAATGAATACAATGCCTTTAAATATCTTTCCAGTTCTGGGCCTAAATTGATAGATTTTGGAGTTGAGAAAATTGGTGTGGCAACCTGTGTCTTTGTCTAGAAGCTTCTATGGCTTTCACTAATGGGGACAATGGTGCTGTATATCACATTAATGAACTATCCTCATACATATATAGTGATAAATTTTAGGACATAGGTACAGATGGGAATTATGGGATGAAATATTTCACATTGGGAGTCTGACAAAGTCCAATATCTTTAGCTGCTGTCAGTTCACAGCATCTGGATAAATGACACTGAATGGGGAACAACGATGAATTATGGGCAAGCAAATAGGTACCAAAGTGTTTATGGTCAGAACCTTCCCCCACCAATACACATACATTCCCCAAACAAAACTCATGGTGCTTGCTAGCATTTTTTTCTGTCTTATGTAGTACTATGCAATCTTCTTGTACCATAAAGGGAAGAAACAACCAATTTATTCAATTAGCATTTATGATTGTCCACTATATACCAAGCACTGTGCCAGGCACTAGGTAGATAATTACAAAGAAGATAGTCCCAGTACTAAGTTCAAGGCCATTAAGTCAACTGAGGAAAATATATATAAACTGATCATTGAGAATGATAAGTTATGTACAGGACATATACTTTAAGAATGGTCTAGCATGTTTGATCCCAACCCTGGCTGTCTATTAAAATCACTTGGGGGTGCCCGGGTGGCTCAGTTGGTTAAGTTGTCTGCCTTGAGCTCAGGTCGTGATCCTGGGGTCCTGGGATCAAGCCCCACATTGGGCTCCCTGCTCAGCAGGGAGTCTGCTTGTCCTTCACTCTCTGCCCCTGCTAGTGCTCCCTCTCTTGTGCACTCTCAAATAAATAAATACAATATCTAAAAAAATAAAAAAAATAAAATCACTTGGGGGAGCTTTTAGAGAGTAACAGGGCATAAGCATGTGTAGAACCCAGAAATCAGTGTTAAAACAAAACTCTGCTGGTGATTAGTGCAGCCGAGGTTAAGAACCATTGGCCTAATATCTAGCTCATTGGGAAATTCAGTCTTTCAATTAAGTATGCATTATTGGACAAATCCTAAAGACTAATTCATTCATTCTTCCATTCATCTTTTTATCTGTTCAACACTGATTAAGCACATCTATGTGTCAGTCCCTCTACTAAGCCACTGAAGAAAGGGCATTGAACCTATTAGATAAAGTCCTTCCCCTATGGAGGCCTGTGGTAGGCCTATGGTAGTTTGCAGTTCTCCTGGGAAGTATGACAGGCTCTGAAGAATTATGCTGAAAAGCCCTGTTTCATCCACAGAAATGAGAACGGACCAAGTGGCAAGGCCCTTATATTCTGGGAAATACCGTATAGTACCTGTGGCCGGGCTCCCTTCAACTCTAATGCTTCAGGGCCACACCTGTGTCAGGAAGCGGGCGCACATTCCAAGCCCAGCTGGACAGGCTGTAGGGCAAATGCCTACTCCTCCAAGTGAGAATAAGCTTCCCTACTACAGAGATGCTCCCTGTTGTCGAAAAAACACACATATAAGACAGAGATGATCGAGAGATCTAGTCCTCATGGCACCCTATAGTATTAAGCACCAGTAACAGTAAGGGGAGCCCACTGTGACCTGGGCACTTGACACACATCATTTCATTTAATTCTCACAACTGCCCTGCACGCTAAGTACAACCTCCATTTTACATAAGCAAAAAAGCGGATGCTCAGAGGCAAAGACTAATTTGCCCAAAGTCACAAAGCTGGGATTCAAGGCCAGGACTTCTTGACTTCAAAGTCCTGTATTCCTTCCACTTTCTTGAAGGTGCGGGTAGAGGAAGGAAGGAGGCAGGCTGGCCATCTAATTTAGCTACACGATGCATGTCTCTCCCAGGTAGATGTTTATATCTGTTTAGGCCAGTAGCAATATAGAGCCACTGGTGCTTTTTAAGCAGGGAAGTGACACTGATATACTTGGTCACGCCCACTTTCTGAAGGCAGTAGAGAAGGTGGACAGACTGCAGGCAGGGATAGTCCTGACAGGTATTTGGGAGTCTGTTCTAGGGTAACCACAGGAGGACGGTGAAAGCACAGGAGGAGACCTCATCGGACCTCATCGGACTCCTTGCTCAGTGGGCAGCCTGCCTCTTCCTCTGCTTTGCTGCTCCCCCTGCTTATGCTCCATCTGTCTGCCTCTCTCTCTGACAAATAAAATCTTTTTAAAAAAATGGTGAAAGAGGAGAAAGGAATCAAAGGTGACTGATGTATCTAGCTTGGGTGACAGGATGGTGATGTCAGTGGCCTCTACAGGGCAGGCTGTAAGGGAAGGGGACAAAGAACTGAGTTTCATATGTGCTGACTATGAAGTGCTTGTGGGGGGGCAGGATGTATGGCCCTTGGAAATAAGGGCTAGAGAGATGTGGAATACTCAGAGGCACTTCCGACATCAGCACAGAGGTGACAGTTAAGGCTGTGGGGATGGATGGGATGGACCTGGGAGGGAACAGGAGGGGGCTGAACAGTTTACAGAGATTCTTTGTTGTTATTTGTTTACCTTGTGCTGCCTGGAATTCTCTCAAGTATACACTTTGGTGTTCTGCAATTTTTCTCCTGCTTGAAAAATTCTGTTTTGAAAATAACCAGGATGTTCACATGTACTTGGGTTTCTAACATTTCCTCTATTTGTGAAATGTTTGTACCCTCACATCCTTCACTTGGTTACCCCTAATGTTAACTCTTACACAACCCACAGTGCACTGACCAAAAACTCAGACATGAAGCATTATGTAAATTATGGACTTTACTCAGATTTCACCAATTGTTTTACTAATGTCCCTTTTTTTTCTATTCAAGGCTCCAATCTGGAATACACCCTTTCATTTATATATATTATATATATATATGTAAAATTTAAGCATTTGCAAGAAATTGAGTTCGTGCAGAACAGATGTGCAGAAGAGGAAACCTCAGGGAGTCTCAGAGTAGGGCACCTAGGGTAGTGAGGTACGATTATCTAATATGGGGACACAGGACGTTTGAGCACGGTTCAGTGGGAGGAATAATCTTCCAACAACAATTGCCGAATAAACCTGTAGATAAAGTACAACAAAAGCAGTGTGGCAGAAGTGCTAAGAAATGGAGACAGAGTGAATCAAGTAAGTAGGCTGGAAAATCATTTCAAGATTAGCTTCTGCCTCTTCTGTTGGCCTGTACGAACGGAGGTCAGCTGGACTGGGAGAAGGAAAGCGACTCTAATGGGCTGCAGTAAGAACAAATGCAGGGTCGTGTTCTCGCAGGGCTTTGCCACTTAGTTCTTTCTGCTCTAAAATCCTAAAGCCTCTATCACAGAGTACACTGGATCTAAAAAATAATTATAAACTTACAAAACCAAATCATACTGGTATACCCCTACTAGAGTACTACAGCCTATCTAACTACAGCCTATCTACTAACAGGTACCCAGTTAACATTTCCTGAGTGCGTGAAATGAGCCAGGTGTTGTACGAGGTGCTGGAGATGAATGGGTCAATGAACACGGTTGATGAGCAACAAAGAGATTTTCCAGATTCTCCTTACTAGGCTGGGTCCTTCCTGCTTCCAAACACTGTTTCGTTAATTAACTCCTCTTCTCACAATAACTCACCAACTTTGAGCACAGTCTGCTAATGTTATCTATGTATTTATTTAATGTTTCCGTGTATAAATATATTTCACGTGTTTGTTTCCTCTCCCCCAGGAAGCACCTTATCTCTGGTCTCCTCTCTACAACTTGTCCGTGTCTACCTCTATAATTTACAGGTTAGTCATAACAGACACAAAGAACTAGAAAATGCAATATATGTAGAAAAGATAAAGGAACTGAGCTTAGTGTGTCTGGAGAAGATGCGTCCAGGAGATATGGTGGCGGCCCTAAAGTACACAGGCTTTTAAGACTGGATAACGCCAATCAGCTTTTCTTTTCCCTGAGGACGGAAATTGTAGCACAAAAGCACTGAAGTCAAATATGACAAGAAATTTCCCGAGAGGGAAGACTGAGAGGTATTAAAATGCATCTCTTATAGTGACGCTTTTCAATGTAAATAAAAAAAGGAAGTATCATTCACAGCTCTTAGTGGTAGGGACATACTCTGCTTGGAGGAGGTAAGGGTTTCAGAGGCAGGGCCACATGACTTCAGGCTTACTTCCCACCATCGGTTGGCTCCTCTTTCCCACTGCCTGCCATCCGCAAGGCAGAAAGTTTGTAAGACGCTCTCCGACTATCTCCTTTAGGCAGACCATCAACAGGGGAAGCGCAGGGTGAATAACATAAAAGCCAAGCCCAGGAAAGCACCTGCAACTATTCATCTGGGTGATGCCCAGGGCTTTTCCCTACTGTGGTGGAGAGGTACCAGCTGGCTCCTCCGACCAAGCTCTTTAGGGAATGGCGGGGACAGCAGGAACTCCCAGGGGCGGTTCCCCTTACATGAGTCCTAAAAGGGGTTGTGGAGAATCTGCAGGCCCAATGTGTGCTCAGGGACCATTAAGTTGCCTCAGGCCGAGCTGATGAGGCAGGACAGGACTCTGCAGGGCATGCAGAGAGGAATTCACAGCCACTCCAGGGACTGCTGGGGGTGCCATTCATGTCTGGGAGGCGAAGCCTAAAGTCCCTTAAGATAGTCATGTCAGCATTAACTTTACTAGTAATGTATTCAATAAAGAATAATTATTTGCATTTTGTCAGAAAATACAACTTGCGGTCACTGTATCTTCCAATGAATTTAATGCAAATGAAAGCCAACCTTCTAAACTTTGGGGCTTGTCACTGTGGTAAAAACAACAACAACAACAACAAAAAACAACCTAAAACCAGAACCTAAAACCCAGGGGCACCTAGGTGGCTCAGTGGGTTAAAGACTCTGCCTTCGGCTCAGGTCATGGTCTCAGCTCAGAAGGGAGCCTGCTTCCCACCCCCCCCCACCCCGCCTGCCTCTGCCTACTTGTGATCTCTCTCTGTCAAATAAATAAATAAAATCTATATATAAAAAAAAAGACAACCCTAAAACCTGCATATATTTCATTGCAATAAATAGTCGCTGGGTCCATAATATGTGACAGGCATTGTACCAGATCCTGGAGCTTTGGAGAAGACATGTTTTTTTTAAACATCAAAGAATATGCAGACAAGTAGGAAAGGCAGGCAAGTAAGCCAACAGTCCAGTTCACAGTGCAGAGTGCTGAGATCTGCAGACATACACAGGTAGGTGAGGGAAGCCTGCAAAGCACCTGGTCAGGAAAGGCCACCAAGCACTGCCCAGAGGTAATCTGAAGTGGAAGGAAGGGTATTCTAGGCAGAGGGAGCAGCATGTGGGAGAGCACAGAGGCCAGGGAGAGTACCATGCTTCTAGTGCTTCTAGGGGACCAGCCGTATGGGCAGATAGAGGGAGCTGTGCATGTGTACAGATGGTGAGGGGGAGACTGCAGGGCGTAAGCTCAGGAAGGCAACATATAGCCGGACATGACAGGTCTTGAATGCCTTGCTAAGCATCTACCACAGAAGAGATGGGGTACCGTGGAAGTGTAGGAGAACAACGTGGTTAGATCTGTAACTTAAAAAGAAGAATGAAAGCAGAAGGAGATGGGGAAAGAGACAGAGGGATGGATCACTTTTTTGGTCAATTAGGTGAGAAATGATGGAGGCCTGAAGATAATTTAAATGGTTACTCCGGGGTTGCAGAGAGTGGGTCTACCAGGAGATCGATTTCTCTAGTAGAATCCACAGGTGAGGATGACTAACAGAAGTGAAGGCCAGGAAGGAGCTTGGGATCGTTCGGTTTCCAGCTAGGTCAGGAGGACATTGGCAGTTCCATTTACTGGCACAGAGAATAAGGAAGAGGAATTGTCTTTGGGAAACAGGGATTCAGCTGGGGCAGATGACTGGAGCTGTCTGTCTGTAGTGTGACCTGGGAAGAGTCGTCTATGAGTCCAGGCGGGAGATCTGCGAGCCCTTAGCCTGGTGGTAGGTGAAGCCACGAGAAGGAGCCCTAGCCTGGGACAATACACACGGAAAAAGAGAAAAAATGGGACCCAGGCAGAACAGTATTATTTAGGGAGTAGATGCAGGAAGACTGGGAAGGAGCAGTCGATAGGTGGGGAGCCAGCATCAGTGAAGCCAAGGAAGAAGAGAATTTCAAGAAGGAAAAAGAGGGTCTCTGGCATTCAAGGCAGTGGAGAAGTCAAATAATATGAGTATGGCTGTCACAAAGCCTGAGAAGTTTCTGCTGGATTTGGCAAACAGGAATCATTAGTGACCCTGGACAGGATGATTTCAGGGGAGGAAGAGGAAAGCCAGACTGCAGAGGGGTGGACAACCATGGATTACTCTTTAAGGAAGTTAACCTTAAAAAAGGAGAGGGGGGCGCCTGGGTGGCTCAGTCGGTTGAGCGACGGCCTTTGGCTCAGGTCATGATCCTTGAGTTCCGGGATCGAGTCCTGCATCGGGCTCCCAGCTCCACGGGGAGTCTGCTTCTTCCTCTAACCTTCTCTCCTCTCATGTTCTCTCTCAAATAAATAAATAGAATATTAAAAAAAAAAAAAAAGGAGAGGAAGTGCTCCATGGCTAAAAAAGGATGTAGGACTAAGAAGGGACCCCCTCTTTTTTTTTTAATTAGAAAATGTATTATTTCAAATAAACTTTTTAATTGTAGTTAACATATAGCATTAGTTCCAGGTGTAGGACAAAGTGATTCAACGTTACATACATCACAAAATAAACACTGCAAGTCTAGTCACCATACACAGGCATTACGATACTGATTGTGTTCCCTGTACTGCACTGGACATCTCTGTGACTTCTTTATAACTGGAAGTCTGTACCTCTTAATCCTCTTCACCTATTTCACCCAGCCTTTACCCACCTCCTCTCTAGCAACCACCAATTTATTATTTGGGTCTGTTCTCATTTTTTGTTTGTTCATGTTGTTTTTTAGATTCTACATATAAGAGAAATCCTACGGTACCTGCCTTTCTCTGACTTGTTTCACTTAGCACGTCACCCTCTACATCCATTCATGTAGTGACAAATGGCAAGGTTTCATTTTTGAAGTCAGGTTATGGCTGAGTAATATTCCACTGTGTATATCTGTATCTATATATATCAGTTTCTTTATGAATTCATCCACCAATAGACATGTAGGGTGTTTCCGTATCTTGACTACTGTAAATAATGCTGCAATGAACATAGGGGTACTTATATCTTTTTGTGTTAGCATTTTCATTTTCTTCATATAAATCCCCAAAGTGGAATTCCTAGATCATATGGGTTTTGTTCTATTTTTAATTTAATTTAATTTTTGGAGGAGCCTTTATACTGTTTTCCATGGTGGTTGCACCAATTATGTTCCCACCAGCAATGCATAAGGGACCCCTTTTTTCCTACATCTTCACTAACACTTCATTTCTTGTATAGATACTAGGTATTCTGAAAGGCAAGCCATCTTACATGACTTTGGTTTGCATTTCCCTGATGATTAGTGATGTTGAGTATCTTTTTATTTGTCCGTTTGGTATCTACCTTTTTTGAAAAAAATATTTATTTTAGGTCCTTTGTACAGTTTTTAGTAAGGTGGTTGTTGTTGTTGTTTAAAGATTTTATTTATTCATTTGACAGAGAGAGACAGCGAGAGAGGGAACACAAGCAGGGGGAGTGGGAGGGGGAGAAGCAGGCTCCCACCGAGCAGGGAACCCAATGAGGGGCGCGATCCCAGGACCTGGATCATGACCTCAGCCGCAGGCAGACGCTCTCAACGACTGAGCCCACCCAGGCACCCTGGGTTGTTTTTTTTTTAATAGCAATGAGCTTTTTTATATGTTTTGAACATTAATCCCTTATTGATCATATCATTTGTAAGTATCTTCTCCCATGCAGTAGGTTACCTTTTCATTTTATTGATAGCTTCCTTTGTTGGGCAAAAGCTTTTTTGATATTTTCCTAATTGTTTATTTTTGCTTTTGTTGTCCTTGCCTGAGGAAACATCCAAAAAAATTTCTTCTAGTGTTGATTATAATATAATCTTATTGCTGATTTTACTTATTTGAGCCCTCTCTCCTTTATTCTTGGTGAGTCTGGCTAAAGGTTTATCAATTTTGTTCATCTTTTCAAAGAACCAACTATTAGTTTCATTGTCTTTTCTGTTGTTTTCTTAGTCTCTATTTCATTTATTTCTGCTGTAGTCTTTATCATTTCCTTCCTTCTATTAATATTTAGTTTTGCTCGTTCTTCTGTTTCTAGTTCCTGTAGGAGTAAGGTCAGACTACTTGAGATTTTTGTTTCTTGTGATAGGCCTGTCTTGCTATGAACTCTCCTTTTAGAACTGCTTTTGCTGGGTCCCATCCCAAGATTTTGGAATGCTGTTTCCATTTTCATTTGTCTCAAGGTATTCTTTAAATTTCCTCTTTGGTTTCTCTATTGACCCATTGATCGTTTAAGTAGCATGTTGTTTAGCCTTTAAGTTTTTTTTATTTTTCTTCTTGTAATTGTTTTCTAGTTTCATACTATTGTACCTGAAAAAGATGTTTGATAGGATTTCAATCTTCTAAAACTTACTGAGATTTGTTTTGTAGACTAACATGTGATCTATCCTGGAGAATGTTCCATGTGCACTTGAAAAGAACATGCATGCTACTGTTTTGGGATGGAATATTCTATATATATCTGTTAAATCCATCTGGTCTAAGGTGGTCATTTAAGGCCACTGTTTCTTTGTTTTCTGTCTGGATGATGTAGATACATCAATATCCACTGATGTAGGTGGGATGTTAAAGTCCCCTTCTACCACTGTATGACTGTCAATTTCTCCCTTTATGTCTATAAATATTTGCTTTATATACCTAGGTGCTTCTATGTTGGGTGTACAGGTATTTTCAAGTGTTATATCATCTTGCTGGGTTGATTCCTTTACCAGTATATAATGTCCTTCTTTGTTTTAAAGTCTATTTTTTCTAAAAAAAAAAAAAAAAAATTAAAGTCTATTTTATCTGATATAAGTACTTGCCACTTCAGCTTTCTTTTTGTGTCCATTTGCGTGGAATACCTTTTTCTATTCCTTCACACATTCAGTTGCTATGTGCCTTTAGGTCAGAAGTGAGTCTGACAGAAGTGAGGCAGTATGTAGATGGGTCTTGTTTTCTTATCTATTCAGTTATCCTATGTATTTTGATTGGAGCATTTAGTCTGTTTATATTTATTAATGTATTAGTTTGCTTATTTATTTAGATATATTTATTTTAGAGAGAGGGAGCACATCCTAGGGGGGAGGGGTGAAGGCAGCGGGAGAGAAAGAACCTCAAGCATACCCTGCTGAGCATGGAGCCCGATTCGGGGCTTGATCCCACAAACCCGAGATCATGACCGGAGGCAAAACCAAGAGTCGAATGCCCAACCAATTGTGCCAGCCAGGTGCCCCTAGTCATGTACTTATTGCCATTTTGTTAACTATTTTCTGGTTGCTTTTGTAGCTGTTCTCTGTTCTTCCTTCTCTTGCTCTCTCCCCTTGTGATTTGATAGCTTTCTTTAGTGTTATGTTTGGACTCTTTTATCTTTGTTTTTTGTGGATCTATTGCAGGGTTTTTGGTTTGTAGTTACCAAGAATTTCATATATAACACTCCATGTATATGGTAGTCTATTTTAAGTTGTCACTTAAGTTTGAACATGTTATAAAAGCACTACATTCCTACCACACACCCCCATTTTTTATATACCTGATATATATTTTGCATATTTTTATTTCGTGTGTCCCTTAACTAATGATTGTATATATAGTTTATATTATCATTTTTGTCTCTTATGCTTTATACTAGCTTTATAAATGGTTGACCCACTACCTTTACCATGTACTTGCTTTTACTAGTGAGATTCTTTTCCTACATAATTTTTTTTTCTAGTTAAGGCCTTTTCCTTTCCACTTAAAAAAGTCTCTAACACTTCTTGTAAGACTGTTTTAGTGGAGATAAACTCCTTAAACTTTTGTTTGTTGGAAAACTTATTATCTCTCCTTCAGTTCTGAATGGTAAACTTGCTGGGTAGAGTATTCTTGGTTGTAGGCTTCTTCTTTTCAATCTATATGCCTGAATATATAATGTCACTCCCTCTGGTCTGCAAAATTCCTGCCGAAAAATCACCTGATAATTTTATGGGTACTCCCCTGTATGTAATTAGTTGCTTTTCTCTTGCTGCTTTTAAGTCTCTCCCTTTAATTTTTTGACAATTTTAATTATTCTATGTATTGGTGTAGCTCTCTTTAGGTTCATTTTGTTTGGGGCTCTCTGTGCTTCCTAGACCTGAATGTCTCTTTCTTTCCCCAGGCTAGAGAGGTATCAGCTATTACTTCTTCAACTAAGTTTTCTGCCTCAAAAAGATTCTTAAAGTTGGGAGAGACTTGGGCACATTTACATGCTAAAATGAAAGAGCTAGTACAAGAGAACCTATAGATACAAAAGTAGGGGTAACTGACAGAACCTGGCCCTGGAATGGCCTAGAGAAAATGGGATGTGGACCCAGCTGGAAGCTCTTTCCAATATACATATCTGCACACATATGCCCATACACCTCTCCTGTATTTTCTTAATTGAATCGCTTCAGGTTTCTACTAAAATGTTATATAAAAGGTAGTTACTAATTTCTCCAATGTTCACTCTAAAAGTCAACATATTGGGAACCAGAAGGTACAGACTACCTGAAAGTAATCTAATTTAGCAGTCCTCTGGCAAACAGGATCTTTGCTACAGAAGGGTGCTGCCTTTTGCTTTCTGACAAGGCTGCTGTGTTTAGGGTTTTCTGTGATTAAGTGACCATACTGCACTGCAGGGCTATTGACCATCAGATCTGACAGTATTTCTCCAGCAAGCCAACCATGAGAAGAGCCCTGCTCATGCCAGTGCAAGTTCATCTGGTCAGTCCCGACATCAGAGCCAAAGGACAAATGTGTTAAAGAGAGTCCACTCCACACATCGCTCACCCATCAAAGGGAACTACACCACTGGCAGATAGCACAATCAAATTCTCAGATACCAAAGAACAATGAAGAAACCTGCTAAAGAATCATGGAAATCAAGTAGTACAATCATTTCTAATGCCAAAGTTTTCTGCTTTACCAGGAAAGTAACTTAGGCTTCATTTATAGATTGCTCAAATGACAGGAGAGAAATTATGAAAATTAAAAAAGGAAAAAGGTCCTATATGATTCAGTCTTTATATTATGCAGCTGGCACTTGGGGTTAAAAATGCAGAGATAATTGCCTATGAAATCTAAGACAATAGTCTTTACAAAAAAGGTAGGGGTCCTCATTCCATTTTGTACTTAGGACACTGAGTCAAATAAGTCAAGACTCATTTAACCCAATTAATTTCTGAGGACTTCGATTCAGTTCCCACCAAGCTCTGAGGCTGAGGAGAGAAGAGGGACTCGGTCAGAATCTGAAGTAAGCAGACACTTTGCAGGATTTTGAAAGATTTAATAATATCACCATGTCCCTGAAGCTCAGTTCTTGGAGGTGCACAACTGGCATTTAAAAACTCAATGATTAAAATGTGAAAAAAAGTTTAGAATGGAAATACGTTAACACATGTAAGAGATAGGTTTTAAAGACCCATCTACACACACACCCCACCACCACTGAAGGAAAACCTCCAATTTTAATTCTAAGTCATAACTGTCTAAACAAAGAATATGGATAGAAATGCATAAAGAATAACTTTAAAAAGAAAACCATTTATTCATATAGCATTACTGTGTTTCTCAAGAACATGTGGTCTGGGTTGGGTAATTTGTATTGAGTTGAGAGGCTTGCAGTAGCACCCACACCGAAATCAGTACAAAGCACTGAAGCATCCCCGGGGAGTCGCAATTTGGTGTTCTTGATATGAGCTGAAACTCTTCCTGAAATCGTTACATTAGGCTGAATGTGGACAGGAATCGTATGTCTAGCCATACTCCCAGCTAATGGAAAAACAATTTTAAATCAAAGGCAGATATTTCGATAGCAACCCATGTGGAAGAAACAAGCTTCGATCATTTCTCTAGATACCTCATTTTGCTAATCTCATTGGCTGGAAAAGTAGCGAGATTGCATCAGACATTATATCTTGGCAGATAGTTATGGGAAATAAGGGCCTCATTTACCTGCTCATTCAAAAACTGTGCTTAAGTTTCTTAGTAACGATTTAAAGCCTGGAGTAGGAATACTTGGGAAGTAATTTTGGTTGTGATTATTCTGAGGTCTGATTATAAAAGTGACAGACTGTATAACAGTTACAGATCCTAGCTGAAACTCTTACAGTATTTTTTAACAGTTCCAAGAACATAGCATTTATCTAACTGCACTGTTTTATTTTTTGTTGTCCCTTAGAAAATGATTTTAGATAATTGCTGTATATTTCATTTCCTCTTGGAACAAAATCACTTTTTAACTTTCTGAAGGATTTCAGTAAATAAAAAGCTGTATGTACATTATAATAAAATACGTAACTTGCCAGAATTCTTTTTAGTTTATTAATCTGTTTAGTTTTGAATGACACTGTCTTTTGCAGACAGTCTGTAGCTCCCTTTTAGAGTGTTGATATTGGCCTATGATTTGCTAAATAAGATCTCTGAAAAAAATGAAGGAAGGGGGAGGAGCTTTTAGATCAGGAGGTTAGTTAGACGACTTGAAATCCTTAGATGTTCTAGAAGTCATCCAAAGGAAAGGGAATTCTTAAAGTAAAATGAGAACAGCTACTTTCTTGTGTTTTAGTAGTTTTTAAGTCCTGATAGAGTCATAATTTGTTGAGACTAAAGCCCCAAATGCAGCTAATGATACTTTTAATCAGCTAACTTGAAAAACAAAGCCACCAAATCTGGCTAATATTAAATCTTGCAAAGAACAAAGAGCCAGGGTGTCTGGGTGGCTCAGTGGGTTAAAGCCTCTGCCTTCAGCTCAGGTCATGATCTCAGGGTCCTGGGATCAAGCCCCTCCCCGCATCCGGCTCTCTGCTCAGCGGGGAGCCTGCTTCCCCTTCTCCCTCTGTCTGCCTCTCTGCCTACTTGTGATCTCTCTCTCTGTGTCAAATAAAAAAATCTTTAAAAGAAAAAAAAGAACAAAGAGCCATATTCATTTACTGAACCTAAATGTTATTTATACACTTACAGTCCTGCTAATGCTTATTCTTCTAAAATTCAACATTAACTAATCTTTGTTGGCTAGCAAGCGTACAATTAGATCTCAAATTTTGGTGATAAAACAGTCCTCACATGCAGGTCAGAGACATGCCAAGTCATGTCTGTGTAGATTGTGTTTTAAGAACTAGGCTGCCCTAAGAGATATGTCTTAATAAGCCAGCCTTCTAAATTAAGCGTATTCAATTCCCAACAGCATGCAGTCTTTTCTCTTTGTAACAGATAACCAATCCCTACACCTAATATGTCTGATTTTGAGAAGGGGGGAAGTGGGTAGGAGGAGAGGATGTGTTGCTATGAAATGATCTCTCTCAGCTTATTATGCCTGCTCTTGGGTATACCAAATAATATCCTCATATACTTTTTCCAAGATCAATGGTACGTATGTAGGTATGGTCACACATCAAAGCACCATTTTTGTTTAGTGAATCATGCTTAAGACAAACATTTAGTGGCATAAAAAGGTGTTCATAGTATACCAAGTACAACAATTGGGTTAAAAGTAGTATCTACAGTATGAAACCATTTTAATGGGGAAAAAATAATCTATGGAGGAAAAAGTCTGAAAAGATATGTACCAAAGTGGTAAGATAATGGATGGCTTTTTTATTTTTGTTTTTTATAATGACCAGTATTTTTTTGTAAAAAGGAAAAAAGTAAGTTTGACCAAAGTAAGTGGGTGGAATCTTGGTAACACTATTTTATTCATTTAGCTAATTTGTTCAACAGATATTGATTAGCCCTCACTATACATCAGGTATGGGTCTAAGCCCTGAGGATAGAGCAGTAAACAAAAGATAAAAAGCCATGACATTTTGTAGCTTAGATCCGGTGGGGAACGCAGGCCACTGCATATGGCTGCAGAGACTGAGCAAAGCCCAACCTTCATATCCATGCGTGATGGCCCAAGAGACAGAGATAGACAAAATACCATGTCATTTGGTAACATTAGGACATGGGGGGGGGGGAGAGGGAGCGTCAAGGATACTTCATTAGGGTGACAGTTGTGTAATGTCCTGAAAGAGGTAAGGAAGCAACCCTGCAGTTACCTGGGGAAGAGGAAAACAAGGACAGAAACTCTCACAGGAGCCTGCTCAAAGACCAGAAAACGTTGGTGTGACCAGAACAGAGGAATGAAGGGACAGGTAACGGGAGATGAGGGCAAAGAGGTAACGAGGGAGGAGACCGTATTTGTCCTTAGCTTTTACCTGGAGTGAGAGGTGAAGTTATTCGTTTGGATGAGGGGTGACATCATCTAATCTCTACATTGGCTCTAGCTGTGGTTTGCGAACAGACTGGAGGAGATCAGTCACGGCACTAATGCAGGGGAAAGAGGACAGTGGCTGGGACCCGGGTGGTAGCAGTGGAGGTGGTGACAGGTGGATGTATTCTGAAGGCACAGCCACAGGATTTGCCGAGGGACTGGATGAGGACATGAGAGAAAGGTGCTGGGCTTGAACCACAGGATGGCTAGGGGTGCGGGGGCCAGTCAGCGGGAGAGGGAGGTCTGCAGCAGGCACAGCTCGCAGCGGCAGCGGCAGCGGCAGCGGGGGCAGGAAGATTAGTTCCGCTTTGGGCTTCGTAGGAAGGTTCCGATGCTGGCAAATGGCCAAAGGACATTTCAACCTTTGTATTTAGCCTCCCCTCAACTCTCTAGAAAGACAGCTTCCCCCGTGGTTTACAAAGGAAGGAGTGGGAAGAGAGTCTTGGTAAATCCCGGGACGCTGATGGGAGCTGGTGGAAGAGCTGAGCAAACTGCTAAATTTGGCGGTGCTGGTCTGATAGGGTACACACCCGGCCACTCATTCTTTTAAATAATGTTAATAAAAATGAGAATCTTTGTGATAGAAATTTCTCACTGGGAAAGCTGATATTTTAGTGAGAGCTAATGCTGAATATAATTATACTTTTACGGAAAATGTGAGACCAAAGACCGGAAAAGGTGGCTTAAAAGGTAGCAGAATCCCGTTTGTTATTCCTAAATGGAGCTGTTAAACAAGTAGGTCCAAATGTTCCCCAATGTCATTCTGCCCTAAGCAACTCGAACAGGCACACTATTCCCTATCGGCATAAACTAGTGTTGGAGAGAAACTAGTTTTTGGGTTTTTTTTTTTTTTTTAAGATTTTATTTATTTATTTGACAGAGAGAGAGATCACAAGTAAGCAGAGCGGCAGGCAGAGAGAGGGGGAAGCCGGCTCCCCACCGAGCAGAAAGCTCAACACGGGGCTCGATCCCAGGACCCTGGGATCATGACCTGAGCCGAAGGCAGAGGCTTTAACCCACTGAGACGCCCAGGTGCCCTGAGAAACTAGTTTTAAATTGATATCACAATAGGAACTTTGGATTCACCAGGTATCAAAGTCCTCAAATCAAATTTTGATGACAGAGAATGGGAAACACTCACATATCCGCATTAATTTCTAGACTGTCTTTCCCTAAGATGAATGGTGTACTTTAACACTCAGAGAAGAAAATATAGGACTTAAATTTCTTTTCTTTTTTTTTTTTTTTTAAGATTTTATTTATTTGACAGAGAGATCACAAGTAGGCAGAGAGGCAGGCAGAGAGAGAGAGGGAAGCAGGCTCCCCACTGAGCAGAGAGCCCGATGCGGGGCTCGATCCCAGGACCCTGAGATCATGACCTGAACTGAAGCCAGAGGCTTTAACCTCCTGAGCCACCCAGGCACTCCAGGATTTAAATTTCTTTTCTTTTCTTTTTCTTTCAGGATTTAAATTTCTGAAAAGCTACTCTAAATAGCTGGTGTCAGTCTCATGTTTTTAGCAGTCCAAGATAAAATGAGGAAAAGAGAATAGAATGAATTTTAAAATCTATTTTATTTTTTTAATTATTTTTTTAAACTTTTTATTTATCAGAGAGAAAGAAAGCAAGCACGAGCAGGGAGCCTGATGTGGGGTTCAATCCCAGGACCCTGATATCATGACCCGAGCTGAAGGCAGACGCTTAACCGAGTGAGCCACCCAGGTGCCCCCGCTATCTCCATATTCTTGTTTTAAATTTGCAGGTCTGTGAAATGGGAAGGTCTGGTAAATGCTGACCTAGAAAAAATGTAGTCGTTAATGCTAAGCCAGTTACGCCGTGCTCTCCTAGGCTGACATAGCAACCGTGAGCACAGGAGAGCCTGTGTCAGCAACCCCACCTTCTCCCTCACGGGACATCACCGTCTGCCACCGCCCTGCCTTCCTTCCCGCTCTTCTACATGACCTCAAACAAAGCTTTAGGAGAATTAGAAGTGGTTCCTCCCCAGAGTCGAGAGACCCCTGGCCATCACCACCACCAACAGCAAATGTGCTGGGGAAAGTTGCAGTGATCTGGTTCTGAGCAGGGACTCTGCTGCTAACCAGCTTTGTCACCTCAGGCAAGTCACGTAGCTCAGAGTCACAGCTCTTTCTCTTCTTTCTAAAACCATCTGTTTCCCATCGAGAAGGACTGCTGTAAAGAACAAATAATATATTTATAGGAGAGTGCTTTTTAATTGATAAAACCATAACTATCTTACATGGGCCCAGGTACCAGCATAGATAGATGAAATGGGCTGGGGAGAAGAAAAACAGGGTCGCTACGTACTCTCCACCGAATGACCCTGGGTTTGGGGAGAAGAGGAGCACGAGAGACTGCAAAGTGGAGCGCCCAGGATCTGGTGCTGACTGCCGCTAGCCAGGAAGGAGGGAAGCCCTGTGTCATCAGAGTTCGATTTCCTCAGCCACACCAGGGAGCTTCACTGTGTACACATGAAAACTCCTGGTCATTTAACTGTTAGCAACTATTTCACAACTTTAAAAGCCAGGAGACCATTCCTGAAAGGCCAAACAAAACATGTCCTGAGGTGCCTGTTGGTGACATGTGATATACACATACATCCTACTGTTCCTCTTGTTCAGAGGGATATATAAGGATGAGCCCCCTACCAGTTTTTCTCTGACCTCCTAAAGACTACCCTATGGCTGCTCCTCACAGAGCTAATTTTCCAGAAAGTTCTTCATGTACCTACATGTGTGGACACTGTAAATAACTCTTCTTGTGAAAAGTTAACTAGGCCTTGAACCAAACCAACAGGGTCACCATCTGGGAGTCCTCAGGAACAGTGAACTGTCAGCACTGTAAACATTTTAGACTTCATGGAAGACACTGACTTTTTCTAAACTAATCATCCCTGCCAGTCAAGATTTGCAATATGGGTTCAAGAACCAGGCATTCATTTAACAACATTAACAAGAATACTGAGGATAAAGACTGGGCGGTCATCATAATGAAAGGCCTAAAAGCAAACTATGACTTCCCTAATAAGGCGACGACCAAAGTTAGCTCTCTGGCGGGGAAGCACCAATACGATTAATCAGTCTGTTTTCAGTTTTCTCACGACAGCAATATTAACAGTTTGCTTTATTCTGTTTATATGGTGCTGACAGGTCTTCAGCACGTTGGGCCTACTTGCTGGAGATTAATGGCTACTCCTATACGGAGGTAAAAACCAGGCAAGGAGAAAACGCCTTTCACGACTAGATAAGAACTGGCTTCCCTTGCTCTCTTTTGTTCCCCTGCTGTACATCAACTCCTCTCTCTTTTAATTTCTATCAAGGTTATGTAAGATTAGTTATATCCAGTAAGTTCTCGTGTTTAAGTTCCACTTTAAATGTTGAGTCCTCAAGTGAAACAAAGGAAACCTTAAATATTACATCTAAGTTCATCATCTCTGTTATCAAAGGTGCAGTTGGCTAATTTTGTTTTTGAAACGCCAGACTCCTTATAAAGGTAAAAGATAGGTAAGAGATGGCCTCTAGTGAAAGGAATTTTAGCATATTTGGTGGGTAATGGTTCCTTTTTGTACCTATGGTTATTTAGTGCATACTTTAAGAAGGCAGAAATGATATTAAGTATGGCCCAGCTGTAAGAAGTACAGGTGTCCCAGAGAATCTTAGACCTATTGCACCAAATAGTCCTATTTCAAAACAAAAAGATTTAAATTAACTCAAGGCCAGCCCCCTGTCAGTACTGCTTGTTACTGGTATACTTTTCTCTGTGCCAGGGTGGGAAGACATGGTAAACCCAAACATTAACAGCATATACAGAGAAACTAAGATAACAAATTTTCAAAAAAATCAATGTGCCTCCTCTAGGGTTCTGTAGGAATGTCATTCTTTGGTCTTAGGGAACCTGCTGCCCCACCCAGTTTAATGCAACAACTGCATGAATACCTATGCATCACATACCCAGGAACCTCAGGCCCTGTGGCCCGGGTGAGCTCTCCAACCCACTTCCTCTGGCTCACCCCGCTCCTGACAGAGGAACAGGAAAGGGACTGGCTCCAGTAGACAAGGCATCAGGCGAGGCTTTTCAGTGGAAACTTTGAACACAGATTTTTAAAGCCAGAGATAAGAACATTCTAGGATATAAAGCAGTATTAATAATAGTATTTATTGCATGCTTACTGTGTATAACCACTATTGCACGCACTTCGGTTGTAGAAGACCAATTTAATTCCCACAACAGAATGCATTAAAGGAAGTTAAATCGTATAGGAAGTATAAGATATTTGACGGTAGACCAATACTCTGCAGTAGATTTGCACAGATCCTGAATTCCATACTTAATAGTTCACCTGACACAAAGGTTCAATGAGAGGGAAGAAACTGATGTGAGGCTAGTTTGAAGGATGTTGCAATAGTCCTGAGACTCCAAGCCAGGGTGGTACATTGAAAGTGAAAAGGAGAGGAAAGATTTGAGACTTATGCCCCAAACACAACCAACTAAATTTTTTTTAACTGCTCTGATTTGTTTTTTAGTTCATCTATTCATTCATTCAAGAATTATTTTTGAGGGTTGCAGATGGGTCAGACACTGTGCTAAAGGACATCTAAGGAAGAAATAAAATCCAAAGACTGACTGACTCCTTCCTCAAAATTGGGCCACTAGTCATTTTTTGGGGGGGGGGGGCTACTAGCCATTTTTCAGTGGTCTCAAGTGACACCACAGTAGACGTTTGTCTATCCCTCCCTCCTCCTTTCCATCCTTCCATTCAAAACTTACTGATTTTTGGTTATGAACAAGTGAGGAAAGAAAAATGAAGGGAAAGGAAAAAAGACTACTATCTTCATTTTCATAGCCTTAGGAGTGTCTTCCTTCTAGAACTTCCATTCCTTTTCTGGTGGTCTGGCCATAAGGTAGGACATGGTGGTAAACCACCAGACTTCGGGAACAGCAGAGGTATTCTTAGTCATCCAAATGAAGAGAGGATCTATTTACTTTCTAAATGTATGCTCTGAAGTGCATATTTATTCAAAGCAAAACATTGTGTCAGAAGGGTATCTAGGGGCACCGGGGAGGAGGAGGGGAGCTCAGGTCATGATCTCAGGGTCCTGGGATCGAGCCCCAGGGTGGGCTCCCTGCTCAGCAGTGAATCTGCTTCTCCCTCTTCCTGTGCTTCTCCACCTGATCTATGCTCACTCTCGCTTGCTCTCTCTCAAATGAATAAATAAAATCTCAAAAAAAAAAAAAGAATTTAACATGATTCCCATGTATAGATTTTAACTGTCTAGAAGTATAGGCACAAGAAAAACCAGCTCTGAGCAAAACCAAAAGTGAACAGAACAAACATACTTTGAACATTAAAAATCTTGTATCTAGTTTAGTTAGTAAATTAGAGACCTATAATCCTATTGCCTTTCAGGGAAAGCCCTGATCTTTTAAAATTAAGATTTGTCTAGACATTATAAGAATAAATCCTGACCATTTTCTAGTGCTTTTTGAAAAACAACTAGGTAATAGAATGACTACCACTGAGAGGTATTTTGCTTTATGGCAGCTGCCTTTTCATTACTATTTTATGAGAGTTTGTCTAGATATTATGTATTCCTCACTATCTACATTTAGTTCTTTTTAAAATGTCTTCTTCAGATGCTTGGAGTTATGTCAGTTTCTTTGGATCTAACCTGATCCCAAATAACAAACTATATTACTTTAATACTTTCCAAAGGTTCTTTTGCATGTAGGCTCACCTCCAGAAACCATCACTAAGGTATGCTTTTGGTTATTTCTATTAAAACATTAAAAGGTATTTTTAGGAACGTATGAATACCATCAACAATTATTTCAAGTGTAAGCAAGTTCGTGTATGCCAAGGGTGAGACTTGAAATGCCAATAAAATCTAACTGTAAAAGAAGGAATTTGATGAGAGCAGGCACATTTTAACTTCAGTTTTATTCTGAGGATCTGAACCTGTTGGGGACTTGAACTCTGCGATGATAACTAAGCTATGGAAGAACAGCCTGCACTGATGGGGACATGAAAAGGCAGAATCCTGGCCTGTGCACATTCATCCCAGCCTCCGTCGCCCACGCCACTTACCACGCCCGTTTTTGTATGGAAGGTAAGATCTGAACAACCACCTACTTATTTCCACTGAAAAATGTCTTTAAGTTATAGAATAGTTCAAACACACTCATCTTACACATGGAACTAGGAAAAGTGTAAAACACTCCAGAAGTGATCAATGAGGACACGTCTGTGATTATCCTCTCAAGTTAACCTAAGGGGAAGAGCAGTCTTCACGGTTGTGGGAAACTAGTTCCCTGCGTGAAAAGCCTTCAGTTATGCTGAGATATTACCTTCATTTTTCTGGGCTCAACCAGAGAGGACTTTGGAAGAAAAAAGTCAAAGCTGAGCCCTGAAGGAGAGGTGCAGAACTCGAGAGGGTGCACATGGGGAAGGCCTGGGGGATCATCTGCTGCCCTCCCCGACTGAGCGGGAGAGGCAAACGCAGCGGAGCTGCCTGACCCCGTGACCTACCTGCGGCGCAGATCCTCGGCCACGGCCGCCCGGCAGCTGAACAGGTAGGCCCGCAGAGATTTCAGCCGCTGCCGCAGCCGCACCACGGTGGCCAGCGGCTCCGCGTGCCGGTACAGCATGGGGTTCTCCTGCTGGATGTCGATCAGGGGCTCTTCGTACACGTACTCCAGAAACTCTTTGGCCTGCTTAGATACCTACGAAACAAACTTCCTCAGTCAGTCTGGCCAATCATCCAGCTTGCCACACCTCCTCCAAGTAGGAGCCAGAGTTTAAATATCAAAGTCACGTTATTTTCTGAACAAGCCAAGAGAAAAAGCCCATAATTTAACTAAATATACATTTCGTCTTTTCTTTCTCTCTTCCGGGAAGTTGTAAAAGTAACCTTGGCATGGAAAGGAATTCATCAATTCTGAATCTTGATTACGGTGATTACACAAATTGACATGTGATAAAATGACACAGCACTATACAGACCCACAATACCCATGTAAACTTTTTTTTTTTTTTGATATTGTACCATAGTGATCTAAGAGGTAACCAATGGGAGAAACTGGGTGAAAGGTACACAAGACCCCTCTTCATCTGTGCAACGTCCTATGAATCCATAATCATTTCAAAACTTAACATTGCTATTAAGAGTCTTAATTTTTTCATTTTAAAAACTACATACATGTAGGACAGGACTGGAAGAGATTATGTGGAGTGAAATAAGTCAAGCGGAGAGAGTCAATTATTTATGGTCTCACTTATGTGTGGAGCATAAGGAAAAACATGGAGGACATTGGGAGAAGGAAGGGAAGGGTGAATGGGGGAAAATCAGAGGGGGCGATGCACCATGAGAGACTGTGGACTCTGAGCAACAAACTGAGGGTTTTGGAGGGGAGGTGGGGGTGCTGGGCGAGCCTGGTGGTGGGTATTGAGGAGGGCATGTATTGCATGGAGCACTGGGTGTGGTGCATGAACAATTAATCTTGTAACACTGAAAAAATAAACATATTTGGGAAAATAAAAAATAAAAAAATACATACATGTATATTCCGTACCACTTTTATAAGTAGCCATTTAAAAAATACGTAAATCACATACATATTACAAAATACAAAAGGAATAAAACAATAGCTTAAAACGATAATTTGCAGAAAACAGGCTGAAAAAACACATTTTAGTGAGCAGAAAGGAGTACTCTTAGAATATCTTTGAGCTTGGGCTGACTGGCTAATCTATCCATCCAATTCTATATCCACTTCTGGTAGTAAACATCAAGACTATGAAAAAGTGATTTTAAAATGTCATTGTCGGGGGCACCTGGGTGGCCCAGTGGGTTAAAGCCTCTGCCTTCAATTCAGGTCATGATCTCAGGGTCCTGGGATGGGGCTCTCTGCTCAGCTGGGAGCCTGCTCCCCACCCCCCTGCCTGCCTCTCTGCCTACTTGTGATCTCTCTATGTCAAATAAATATTAAAAAAAAAATAAAATGTCATTGTCATTAGAATAGAAACAATGCATCTGAGATACAGAGGGAGTAGTTTAATGTGTAATAAGTGGGGAATTTGGGGGAATCTTTACATACCAATTCACTGATACAGAGATGTGCATTGGCTAATGATATGTAGATTTGGCTTAGTTTCTATTTAGGGAAGGTAAAACCTCTCTAAAAAGTTTCTACCAAAACTGCTCTAGTACTGGGAATAATGATAGAATTCAACATTTAAAAAATGTTGCTTATTAAAAAGAAAACTGAAAATCCACTACGCTTTACATTCCAGGCAAGAAGTTTATTAATGAAGATAAATAGGATACAGTCCTTACCCTTAAGGGACTCACTATTTAGTATCAGAGATAAATATTTAAAACAAAAACTACACGTAGTATATAGCCTGTCGTCTACTACAGAAGAAATACAGATGAGGCCCCCTGGTAGCTTAAAGGAAGGAGAAATCAGCTATCTTGGGGGGAAGGGAGCCCCTGGCAAAGCAGGCTACACTGCCTCAAGGACTTGAAGGATAAACAGAAATTCACTTGGTGGGCAAGGATGGGACAGAGGGGAGTACCACAAGTAGATACAACCATGAAAACCCATCGATATGAATAGGTGATAACTAAATGTACGGCTATTGTATGTTAATTAAAACTTTTACATTTGTGTAATTTAGTATTTTGTAATATAAAATAAAACTCATAAAAGTTTGTTATAAAGAGATGCAAAAAAGGGCATTGATTTTTTTTCTTAATAAAAGTCTCATTTTTTAAATTTATTAGCAATTTTTCTTTTAAAAAAAGATTTGAAAAGATTTGACAGCAAGAGAGAGAACACAAGTAGGGGGAGTGGGGGAGGGAGAAGTAGGCTTCCTGCTGAGCAGGGAGCCCTACTCGGCTCAATCCCAGGACTCTGGGATCATGACCTGAGCCAAAGGCAGATGCCTAATGACTGAGCCACCC
This sequence comes from Nasua narica, assembly GCA_028533885.1. Classification (NCBI taxonomy): domain Eukaryota; kingdom Metazoa; phylum Chordata; class Mammalia; order Carnivora; family Procyonidae; genus Nasua; species Nasua narica. The sequence goes on from CM052810.1 coordinate 149,674,810, forward strand.
AGGTGCCCCTCCTTATTAGCAATTATTTTTGAGGTACCCGTTGTGTGATCCTTTGGGGGTCCTGCAGTAAGGTAGGTGGTGAAGTTTACAGTCCCTGCAAATCAGCTCACAAATAGGCACCTAGAATTAGCCAAAACCTTTCACTACTTAACCAGATGGGAAAATAACGGTTGGCAGGGATAAATAATGCCTCACTCGGAGGCACGGAGACACTGGTACATGCCAGATAGATACCGTAGCAGCACGAGTGGGGAATAAGCAGGCATGGCCCTGTCCTCAAGTAGCTCAAGGCTCGGTGGAGAAAGATAGAATTGGGTTCAAATATTTTATTTACCATGGCTAAATATTTGCTATATTTAAATATCTTAAATGGGGAAAAAAAAAAAAAAAAAAACCGGATGGTGTCCTGGGAAATGAAGTACAGTCCACTTGAAACTGTTGCTGAAAAATGATGTATTGTACAATTCAATTAGTCTTTCTGGCTCTATTGAGCAGTGTTTATACTGAGTCAGGGCCCTGCTGAATTAGGTTAACAATACTACCTTTTAGTAGGTGAACAGAAGGACAAAGGGCACTGGCCAATCTCCCAGGCCTGAAAAGGCTTCTCTCTTCAGGTGGTACTTAAGCCCAAAAGGGAAAAAAAAAAAACCCAAAAAACTATTTTTCAGAGCCAGTAAAAGCAGTGAGACAAATGGAACAGCAGCTAACGACATCAGTGTCCATAAGGTGAGATTACTAAAAACAAAAACAGAGCTAGTTTCAATAATGTCTAGGGCCCTGCTTCACAAAGGTATTACCCAGTGCTAAGAATACAGAGCATACTGTGACCGAGGCTGCCCGTGTAGGCGTAGGTGAACGAGTCCCCACAACACTGAGCCATGTTTTTGGCAGCATCGCTGAGCACATGCTCACTTTTGAGAATCCACCACTTTATAATGCTAAGGGAATTTTTGAAAGAACTAAGAATTTGGCATAAAATGCTACTTTTGCAAAAGAGAGTGCTGTATCCCCACTGATTTCCTAAGTTCTAAATAACCCTGCATACTGGTATAAAGATTCCACATTCGAACTCACTGTAATTAGAAAGCTTTTTAAAAAAGATACTGTTAAAAATATATAGTTACTTAGGGAAGGAAGCCAATGATATTCTTAGGTGATAAAGTTTATATGAGAAAGTTTCTTTCCTGTTAACAGAAATATTACATAAATTACATAAATTATATGTGAACACCAAATATATTCCACCTAAGAGCTACTGTCCTATTTCTTGCCAGCCAAATTAGGAAAACCCTGAAAAGCCTAAGTGTTGTTTCTGATGTATATAAGATGTATATAAAAACTCCGCTCATAGGTGCAGATGGATGGGCCCAATATATTTTAAAAAATGGTGTTGGTTGGCATTCTCTTCCATCGTCCCACTCCAGTCACATTAGAAACAACTTTTGTAGGGTCGGTCAATAGTTCATTTTTCAAACCTACTGACCTCTTGGTATTTTAGTAATACTTAATGTTTATGAGTAATTAATATTTCTTTCTATAGCTTTTTTTTTTTTAGCTAAAAACAGACTAAGCTATAAGAACTCAAGTCTGTGACTTGATTTTGCCACAGCTTGTGAACTGGGGCCCCCTTCACTGCGTTGCGGTCTGCGGGATTCAGGAGCTGTGGAGAAGGAAGTCAAGGCAGAAAGCTGCTTCTCCGCACCTCACACACGGGAGTTGCTGGAGGAAACAGCAAGTGGGTTATCATCAGCTACAAATTATAAGGACCAAATCTGCTCTATCAACATATGTATTTACAAATAAACATATTTGTTATTTGAGAAGTAACCATTTTTTTGGTATAGATTTAAACATAATACTTTTGTTAAGCTGGTGACAGCTACCTCTTAAAAACAGAATTCTCAAATGTTCAGGTTTACGTAATTCTGAGAAAGAGGTTCTGGAATGGTGTCCTGGTATGTTCCCCCACAAAAACAGCCCCAGGTAAGAGAGCAATGGGGCAAAGGGAATGGCTAACCAGAGACAGCAGTTTGGAGATGATGTGGTGGGGGTGGGAAGAGTGAGGACTTCAGTTGTTGTTCAGGAAGGAAATGCATTAGAATAAAACAGATGAGAACATAATTTTAGAATAACAAGAACTGGTACAAATAATCTAGTTCCATTTTTCTCAGCCTGTGTTCCAAGGAATACCGGTCCCATAAAAATGGTGCTCGGAAAATGCCACATTCTTCTCTTAGTGATTCAAGGTAGCGTGTCAGCCTATGAAAGCCTGCGGACATTGTTTCTGCTTCACCTGCTTAGCCCAGCCGTTTCCCAAACCTATCTGCAGACAAGGCAGCCATTTCGTGTGGTGCGGGCCTTGCACAGGGGGTGGGGGGGGATGAAACTTGGTCTGGGCCCTGTTCACCAACTGGAGGACGGGGTGTCTACTCTAACTCCTTCCATCCTCTTGCCATGCTGTGAGCTCCCAGGGCTACGTTCTCTTGAGGCGCCCTACTCCATTTATAAAACCGGCCTGGCTGTGACCCTCCTATAGAACCCTCTTTTTTTTTCCAATTAATTTTATTTTATCAGTGTTCCAATATTCATTGTTCATGTACTACACCCAGTGCTCCATGCAATACGTGCCCTCCTCAATACCCACCACCAGGCCCGCCCAACCCCCCTCCCCTCCAAAATCCTCAGTTTCTTTTTTTTCCCCAAATATGTTTACTTTATTTTTTCAGTGTTACAAGATTGATTATTCATGGACCACACCCAGTGCTCCATGCAATATGTGCCCTCCTCAATACCCACCACCAGGCTCGCCCAACCCCCCCTCCCCTCCAAAACCCTCAGTTTGTTGCTCAGAGTCCACAGTCTCTAGAACCCTCTTTTTGAGTAACACCTATTAACAAGCAAGTATTGAATCCAGAGAGCTTAAATGACTTAACTGCTCAGAACTCTGGATACTCTACTCTGTGCTTTTTAACATTATTTATATTCACATTTTTTATTCTTTAATAACTCTACCATAAACTATCTATTCATTACCCCTCAAAGGAGGTGATCCCTGTCCACGTTCTGTCCCTCCCTTTCCCCACATACAAAGCCAAGGGGCCACAAAGGAAGACCAACTGATAATATAATTTGGCAGTATGCTGGCCAATTGATTTTAACTATGAAACAAAAATTAAAGTCCAGTAACCCATCATTTATCCGGAAGCCACTTATTTGTGTATTTGTTTATAATTTTTCTCCCTCCATTGGAATATGAGCACTCACACGGCAGAAACTATGTCCCCACTGCCTAGAACAGTTAGCAGGCTGGGCACTCAACAAATCCTTGCTGAAGAAATGAACGAGTGCTTTATGATGCTCTGCCTGACTCTGAACCACACACTCTTTACACACACTTCGAGCGGCTCGGCTATTTGTTCCTAAGCTTACCACATCTTTAGAGTTAAGAAAGTAGAAAAGGGGAAGGACAGCTCGAGGCAGCACAGTCACACCAGAAGTGACAACGGGAATCTTGGTACCAAGGAAGAAAGGTGCCTGCAAGGAGCAACAGGTAAAAGGGCAGCACACAATCCTGACTGAGGACAACTTGGAACATGCGGCAAACTCAAAAATGTACAAACCTACATCTAGGAAGGTGTCCTCAGTATCCCTTGTGAATGAAAGAACTTACATTCAAAATGACATATTAAGCTATTCATTGAAACATTACCTGCAAAAGACTGAAAAAAAATCAAAATCATCCAAGACAGGACTGGTTAGACTGTCATGTGTGTGTAAAAACGTGTAAGATTCATGATAGAATATGGAGTGGCTATAGAAAAAACAAAGCAGGGAAGCCCTGGACGAGGGATGTGATCGAAATGAAAGGGAGAACTCTCCAAGAGCAGCATGTAGAGACCACCTATTGCCACTGTTGTGCGAATAAGCACATGCACATAAATTACCTCTGGAAAGATGGACAAGAAAAGGGTAATTTGGTCGCCTGTGGGAAGAACAAGATGGGTAGGAGGAAGATTATCTGTGTATGCATGCCCTTTGTATTTTCTGAATCTTGAAATTTGTTTTTTCTATTTGAAAAAGAAGAAAGAATAAAAGTATAGCAGAGCAAGGCAATTTCCTTCTATACCCCATTAAACAACACTGAAGTAATCACAGGCCAGGACAATTATATTTATAATTCTGAGGCATTAAGAAAGGCAAATTTCTATACATATTTTCTGAAATAGAATATATGTAGCTAAGTGACTGTTAACATTTTAAAAATAATAAAATAATCACATTACCGAAAATTTGGAGAATAAAGATCAGGAAAGAAAAAAAAATATATCACAATCTTACCACAGCAAAATAAGCCCTTACTGCTTTAGTATAATGTTTCCTTTCCTGTATTTTCCTCCTGCGTTCATTGTGAAAAATCATGGCAAAAGTCCTACTAAAATCAATCCCAACCATATTACTTCTTGGTCCTCAAAACAGGCACTGGGGGCTAATGGAGAAGGAGCCAGGAGATCTTAAGGTTAATTGCAATTTGTTCACAAAACCTCCAAATGACTCTGAACAAGTGGTTTTTCCCAACAGTGAGCTGCTCTCCAGCTCTTCGAGGGCAGTACAGCTCGCCCTGAATGCCTCTCAAGATGTAGAGATAGGAAATAGTTTATGTAACATGGAAAACCCCTAGCTAAATGGAATGTGAATATTCAGGCTATGACACAGAAATATTTTTTAAAAGCACAACAGAAGGGAACTATTTAGGAAGCTCTGAGACCAAGTTTGAGGTCCTCATCACCTCTCTGTCATGCTTGCCATTTCTGAATGGGAAGGCGGAGAGTTAGGGGGAAAGCTGTCTTCAACGAGAGTTTCATTAGAAAATGGCTACAGAACTCGAGGATAAGGTTTAGCTGCTGGGTAATCCTGGAGCTCAATTCAATTTGCAGGATGTATACCGGAAAATAGATGAAATCCTGCTTTAAAAATAATTAGGAGTATTACTACTCCATAGGGCAGACAAGACCAGACAGATTTCAATCTGCTCTGCAAAACCATTTCTTCACTCTCTTAAATGGATATGCAAGCCAGTCACGTACTTCTTATTAAGGATAGGAGGCAGATCTAGCAGAATGATGTCTGGTCTTGGAAACTGATAGGTCTGAATTGATCCTCACAATTAGAAACATTAAGTTAAATGCTGGTGTCTGAGCAAAGACAGACAGATCCTGGACTAAATGGAATATAGTTACTTAATGCTAGCAAGAGATGATCCTGATAAAAATCGACCAGCTCTGTTTTTGCTTTAAAATCTTCCCTGGTCCACTGAGAATCTGGGAAGGAAGGTCTGACAAAGGAGATTTTCATTCTGTACAACATGGATGAAGAGAGGGTACCTAACACCTTCAATTAGTTACTTATCCTCTCAACATCAACCCTCATCATTTGAATGACCAGCATGGCAAAATGTCTGCTCTGAAGAAAAAGACTGCAAGCGTCAGTGATGGTGAAATCGATGGTTTCAGTGGCTCCCTGCAAACAGATCTGGATCTCCTTCACCAATTCACATCTTCGTAAGCCACACCTGATTTTCAGACTTCCCCCTTTAGTGCCACCTCTTCTGTTGTAAGTCCCTGGAATTGCATATTCTTTCGGCAGGTGCCACCAGCCTAAGCTCCGAGTGAGTGCGAGGCCGGGACTGACCCTCACTTGCTCTCTGTACACCTCTCTTAGCTGTCAAAGTCCTGTGACTCTAAACAGATTAATCTGAATAATCTAAACCAAACTCAACTCTAAATACACTTTTATCTAATACACACATGGCAAACATATTTATAGCCTATATTCAGAGTGTCATGTACAAGACGCAGAGGAGAGAATGATAACTGTCTGGGAGAGGGGAAGCAAAGAACTGGCAGGGGAAGTGAGGTCTAAGACAGGCTCGCTTAGGGTCTGCCATACTGAATGGGGGCACGAGGAAGACAGAGATGTGAAACGGCACGGGCAGGACTGAGGAACAGGGGGGAGTGTGGCCTTCTTGAGGACGCTCATGGGGGCAAGGGAGGGCAGAAGGGGCTAGAAGAGCAGAGACCAGAGATCACAAAAGATCTTGGTGTCAGGTAAGAGACCTGTGCTTATCTCTATCCAATCATAGTAAAAGCTGGCACTAACCGAGCTCCCACTTGCCAGTCACGGTGCTAGTGGCTTTCTGGGAGTCATTCTCTTAAGGCAACAGCAACCCTATGAAGCAGTTACTATTACTGTCATCACTACCTCCATTCTAAAGGTGAGGAAACTGAGACTAAGAGAGGGCACAAAATTTACCCACAGTGAGATTAGGGTTTTCTGAACCACTGCTGGGGCAAGACCTGCAGGCAGGAAGCACAGTTAGGAAGCTACCAAACTCCTTTGTGGAAGTGACACCCAAGGTTTGAGTTTCTGAGGTGGGGTGGCAGGTGCAACAGGGTGCAAATCCAGCGGTTGGGTTTTGCTAACTGATTAGACGGCGGGGGGGGGGGGGGTTGGTAGAGGGAAGAGTCCAGGTTGTCTCCCGGCGCTGGCAGCAGGGTCTGGTGGGTCACGGACGTTCCAGAGGCACATGTGATGGGGGTGATGAAGCCGATTGGGGGTACTGAATTGGAGGGGCCCACAAGACAGGTCTCATTCCTTCACTGATTTAGTATACGTTCTTGTTACCTACTATGCGCCAGAAACTGTCCTAAGACACGTTCCCTGGGCCCAAGGAGCTCGCAGAGAGAAGCAGCAAAACTATGTCCTAGGCACTATCCTAAACACTTCACATGCATGAACCCATGTAACCGACCGTGGTCCTATGACATGTTATTGTCCTCAATGTACAGATGAGGATATGCAAACACAGAGACTACATAACTTGCCCAGGTTAGACAGCTAATAAATGCCCAAGACAAGACCTGAACTCAGGCAGTCTGGGTTCATTTTACAAATTAGTAAACAGGCTCAGGGAAGTTCAAGTGATTTGTCCCAGCAAATCAAGCCCCAAATAAGAGGTGGAGGTAGAACTTGGACAAATGCCTGTTTAACTCCAAGCTCCTACTACTAACCCCTTACGTAAGTCTAGACACACACACACACACACACACACACACGGCATGGTGGCATGGTGGTGGCACAAGGAAGAGAGCCAGCAACGCAGCAAATAGGGTAGGGTGGGGAATGCCAGAAAAGGTGTTGCCAATGAGGACATGCGTTTATCAGCTCTGGAAGAATGAAGAGGGGTTCCCCAGATGGAGAAAAGTATCTATAGTACATGTGGAAGGATGATCTCTAAATAAGAGAAAGGGCTCTTCTTCTTCCTATGATAGGAGGGGAGGCAGTAAGGCCAGGTACAAATATAGATACATGTGTAGGAATTCATATTCATATCTTGTAGTTTCAATGTAGTCCTTGAAGTAGTGGCAAGGTCATATGCTGAAAAGGATGGGGATGAGGCACCCTGAAGATAGTGAAGATGTGGCTGGTTATTGGACTGACCAGGAGACAGAGCTGCCCAGGGATACAGAAAAGGTATCAGCCAAATGTCCCTCCACAACTTTCAGGTTTGTTTTATACTTCAAATATTACAGGGAGGTGACGGCTGTGGGTCCCTTCCCCACCTACCTTGCTCCCAGGTGATACAGTTACATTGACAGCAAGTTTAGACATCTATGAGCAAAGAGGTACAAAAGCAGTCATACAGACTATGTTTGGACAAAACACTTTGTGTGGAAGGTTCATTCAAGGCAGATGAGACAGCATTCTAGCAGAAGGGTCAGAGAAGCTTCTAGTCAGTCAGGTACCAGAATTCTCTGTTCTGGCAGAACACAGGACCATAAAAGAATCCTAAGCCTAGAGTACTTCAGTGGATTAGATTCCCCAACTTGCCAAATTCTACTGTAGTACAATCCACATATCTTGAAGACTACTCTGCTGAAAGCCAGGGCTAAGATGTCATTTGGCAATTAAATCCACAGATCTCCCCTTCAGTAGCAAAAATGGAGCTGGAGATAAGCGTAGGAATCATCAGGGAGTTGAAATTAATGAAGAGAAAGAAAGAATGCAATAAAATGGGAAAACAAAACAAAAAAATGAAGCCAAGGAACTGCAACATTAAAGGTGTAGGGAGAGGACAAAGAATCAGAGGTGACTGAGGAATAAGAGTTAAAAGTAGGAGGAGAACCAGGGGTGTGTCTTCCAAGTCAAGGCAGAAGAATTCCTGGTCCAATACTATATCCCGGAGAGTCCAGTAGAATAAGAAACTGACAAGGGTCGATCAGATTTGGCAAAACTGATGGAAGAGCTAAGATCACGAGCAGAGACAGAAAAAATAAACCTTCTATAGGAGTGGATGTTTCTTCTGTGGTTGGAAGGAGGACAAGGAGGATGGGTGTAGATGTAGACAAGTTTATAAAAGGGCCAGAAGAATTATTGCCTAATCACTCCTACAGCTCTATGAAATAGAAGGTAAAGGCACTTCCCAGAGTGACCAGGGCTGGGTCTTTAATCTCATTTTAGAATCACAGGTGCTGAAATAAATCAATATGATGACAGCTACTGAAGTAAATGGAAGGGAACTTCCCTAAGCTACCCACTGGCACCTACATCCAGACTCCGCCTTTTCTCTTACTTCCTGCTCCAAGCAAAGGCCAACCCTCCTACTGTCTACACAATTCTTTCTCGCTTAACCACATCATTCTAGCAATTCTCTCTCTCCTAGGTAGTTCACATCAGCATAGAAAACATGCTGTTATTTCTTCCATTAAAACAAAAATCAAACTTCCCCTCTAGTTACTCCCCATCTCTCTCCGCGCCCTTATAGCAAAACTTCAAGAGTTGTCTGTTCTTGTCACTTATTTCTCTCCTGTTTCATGGCAAATTCACTCCAATCAGACCTTCACTCCCACTGCTCAATTCAAACTGCTCTCATTAAGGTCACTCATTACCTCCACATTCCTATAGCCCATGACCAATTCTTGGTGCTCATCTTATCTGACCTATGTATCAGCTATGTCACAACTGATCTGAAGACACATTCTTTGTGTGGCTTGTTGAACACATTAGGGTCTTCTCCCTATGAACTCCCCTCCTTTGCTGGTCGCTCCTCTCCTCTCTGCCCTCTTAAGGTGAGTGTCCCAGTGCTCAGACTTCTTCCTCCTCGGTTGACTTGCATTTTTAGAGCTACCAAGTCTGCTATTTGTACTTCTGGGATACCCTGCTAGGTTGTTAGCAGTTACTTTGCAAAGCGTGCTTCTCACTTCCTCCCTTTTTAAAACATAAACAACAGTGCAGGTGAAGGTCTAAGGGGGGCTCAGTGAACTGCTCCTTGGTGTGGACCTGCACCCAGAAATCCTCTTAGCTTCTCTCCAGCTTCTAGTTCCACGGGAGATGGACCTGCCGGAAGACTCTCCTTCACGTGAGGAAGAGTGCTACTCCTACTCAAAATAAGAAATATCTTGGTTACATAAGTCCTCTCCTTCAAAAGTCACTAGTATGCCCATGCATGCATTATTTCCTTATTTTTATCCTCTGAGAATACTGTGATTTTGGGGGTAAGATCTAATAAAAAAACAAACAATGAGGCCTCTTTCTCTATCAGAATTCTTTTTTAGCACCCACAGTTAATTATCAAGGTCCAGAAGTAAAAACTGCTATATTATCTTTTTAAGTGAGGAAATTAATAAAAAGTCATAGTTAAGACGCCTTTAAATGTGAGATATTTAAGAAGCACTACATAAGATCTCGTAGCTTTTATGAGACTACCTAGTCAAGTAGGTAAAGTCAAGTGCTTAAATTCTTCTATCATTATTTCTTAATCCACACAACAGCTGAACGCCCACACTGCGGTCAGGAAGTAAACTCAGGCTCTGTACTTACCTTGTATTTTGAAGTATCCCAGTTGTGGACTATGCGCGCCGGGATGAGGAAACTGTCGTCCACATGGCAGCTGCTGCAGTAATACCAGCCGCTGTAATTGCACACCTTGGCTTTCCCGTTGGAGAGACCTATGGATCGCTGGCATCCTGTCCAAGCAGAAGAATGAATCTGTGATTACTGTTTTGCTTTTAACACCACAGAACAAGTTATACCCTCAAACACAAGTCCGCAACAGGAAAAAAAACACTTCAGAGAATACATGTATAGATGTGTCCTTCTCTTCCTAGCCCGATGGCCTCCCCCCCCCCCTCACCTTCTATGGGGCTGCCATAACTGGAACCTAATAGGGTCCTGTTTCTGGTCTCTTCTGTGTCTTCTGCATACAGTAGTCAGAGATCAGCCTCTCTACAACCCCACTATTAGCACCTCACTTGTTCCTCATAAGCTCTGTTTCCACCGCCAGACATTTTGCTGGGGACTTCTAATACAGGATCTTATTTAATGCATACAACACCTCTGTGAGATGGTTTTAGCCAGTCCGAGGCCACCAAACCAGTAAGAGGTGGAGTTTGGATTTGGCTCTAAGCTTGTCTGAGTTTAAAATGATTCTAAAAACTGGTATGTGGCCTTCCTTTACTTACATAGTCCATGAAAGAAATTTGTTCCCCAATTGGCCCCTATATCGCCTTTCCAACTATCTACTTTCCAATGGAAATATAACTTGTTTATTACAATCAGAGAACTCTCCTTGCTATTCCCCAAATAAACAGTGTGCTCCCTCCACCCCCACACATTGGCGCATATTACTTCTCCTTACACAAAACCTTCTTCTTTGATTTCCACTTTGCCAAACCCTGCCCATTACTCAAGACCAGTGGCTGCCTGGAAGTCATTGCTAAGGCCCTTTTCACGTCTGAGGAAATCCACGATTCTGTGAGCACTGTCCTGGGACTCTCAGGGGAACTGGTAATAATCTAGGCCTTGTCACAAAGAAGCCATGCTTTTTCTTCAGGTAGGAGGAACTACACTGTACTCTTCTGAGTCCAGAAATTCCATCACAACCCAAGGGACTAAATCCTGGCAGCCCAGAACAGGTAATCATGATTATACGAACAGCAACATTATTCTGGCATTTCTGATCGATGGCTTTCATTTCAGAAATCCATTTCTGGATTCATGGCTGGATCAAGAACCACACTGACCAAAGAAATCTCACATTAAGCTTATTTCATGATAAGGGCATAAAATGAATTAATCATCACCATCCTCTCCTCCTCATCGCCACCACCATCACTGTGGAATCTCATTTCCATTAAAGGAGCTCCAAACAGTTTATTTAGCAAACTGCTGACCTAAGAAAAAACTAATTCACATGAACTCCATGAATGAAAATATCACCAAACTCAAAGAACTTTCATTTTCATCACAAAGAAAATGGTATCAGTAATCAAGCAGTCTCGCAGTGCATCCTCCAGGAAGAAAAATAGGTCCTACTCCTTTAAAGACAAGAGGTACTAAAAGACAGTAGGTAAGTGCATTGGTATTATGCTTCAAAAGCTGCATACTGTTCCTTCCTGGAATGGCTATTTCTTTACTGTTGAGTAGCAGCAAAATCAGAACAAGCTCCTGTTTTTCAGATCGGCTGAGCAGCGAGATGTGTGCGACAGATAAAGCAGCAGCGAACACACATGCTGCTGCTGTTGCCAGGAGGAGGTGCCGCCACAATGAGCAGGCAATGAGCAGGCCGTGAGCACTGGAATGCTGTTTGCTGCACTCACTGACTGCGGTATTGCTCGGCTGGCACTTAGCACATGCTTCCTGAAACTACTGTGCCTTTTTATGTGCTTGTCCAGCAAGAACTACACTATAAACTCCTCAAAGCAGTTTCTTACCCTCAGTACTTAACACAGAGCTTCACATTCGGCAGACCATCAATAACTGTTTATGTAGAAAGGATGATAAACTGAGTATTACTTGACACACATACACCTGGATTTGAGGAGATTTTAATTTCTCATAGCTCTTTTAGAACTGATCCCCCTAACCTGGTCATCTGCCTCTTAAAACAGCATTCTTTTGTTAATAACCCCATGAAAAATATGTTGCCCATTCTAAGAATTATACATTGCTCATGTGTTCATATATGAACTGTGGAGCAGAATTCAGTGGGACTTGACACATCCTAGACACTGGGATATTGCTGTTTCCAAAAATTCGCTGATGGTCAAATTGACTTAACACTGAAATGACAATGAATAAAACTCAATCTTTCCTAATGATTGAGAAAGTGATCGTGGTCCTGCAGGAACTCCAGATCATCACTACAATTTAAACTCTTACCACAGAAGACAGCAAAAATAAATTTGGGTCACTTTAGCTTCTTAGCTGTTTGAATTTTAGATGTAATTAACATGAGTAAGCACTTGCTGGATATTTATATATGCTTTAGTGGGTACTACTGTGTATATCAGTCTATAGTTTTTAATGACTTTATCATAATTTTTTAGACGCAACATGCATAAGCAATATTAAAATACACGAATACGCATTTTTAAGAAACTATATGGTCTAAAATGTGTATCTCAACCAGGCACGCAGGTCCAAAGCCTAACACACTGGGGGTTCAACTACATGGGTTAACTAAATTAGCTAAGCATTCTTACCACTGCGCACTAGTCTCCAGGCTCATCGAAGAGAGAAGGGCTGACAGAGCGTGGATAGGGCTCACTCAAGTTTTAGGTTAGACAGAAGCAACAGCACATATACTCCTAGTTCTTGGGTATTTTTACCTTCATACCTTATGTAGAACCCTGTTCTCCTACTTTCCATGCTGAAATCACCCCTAACGATCCAGAAGTAGGTGTGAACCTGCGTGCTTAGGACTGTTCTGGATACATGGTGTACAGACAAGCACAAGTTCAGAGTTAGAAAGTCCATTCTTGCCTAGGACAGACCAAGAACTTGACCTCAACATCAAACTCTCTAAGTTGGCTTTCCTTGCTGCAAATAAAGGGGCCAGCCTAAATTAGCAGTTTGCCAAATTCAGTGAGTGTCAGAATTTCCTGGAGAGATCCTCCCCAACCCCAACTCCCACCCATAAGACTTTGATTCTGTAGATGTGGATTAGGGCCCAGGAACCTGTATTTCTCTCCAACCAGCCAACTACCACCAGAGACCCTCATGGAGAAAAGCTGAGGATGGCTCCCTGGTTCCCAGGGGGCTGCAAAGGTCCCTCCAGGCTCTAAAACTCTAATTCTATTCAAGCGCAGAGTGTGTGCAGCCCCTCAAATGAAAAGCTCATAAATGGTCATGTAGTATACTCTCTCAGCTTCCGAAATCAACATGTCAGGTTCCCAGGCAATTTCTAAAATTCTGCTATGTAGAAACAACCTCAGTTCATTTTACCAAAGTTTTCCTACAGCATTCATGGTCCCCACTGAGAAGCATCTTACTTGGTTTACAATTAAAACTTTTAATCTCCAAATCCAATGTAGTATTTGTTACTGAAAGAACATAGGATGGTCAAGAAAGATTAGAGGCTAGTGGCCTAATACAGATTCATTTTCTAAAAAACACCACTTACCAGTTATTTAAGAAGGAAACACCTATTTTTTCAATTAACTGTAAGATTTCCTTCTTTAATATCATACTAGCAAATCATACACTAAAAATGTCTGAAACAATTCCCCCTAAAGATATATGATCTGGATTTTACTTTATCATTGTGATGCTTTCAAGAGGGCAAAAAATGTGTTTTCGTAATAACACCTATTACGAAAACACATTTTTTGAAGGGTGCCAAAGCTGGACCCTGACAAGCGACATTATGGGGAGAAAAATAGAACTGCAAAGCAGAGACAAAAAATAATTAATTGAAATAACTAATTAGACCTTATTTACATATTATATTTTTATGTACTTTCAAACAGACTTTTGAATAATGCTTCTAAATTAAGGGGTATTTGTAGTAGGGAACCCTCCACATATTGGATCAAAGCAAATACATTCTTCCCAGTCTCTTTTTGAAACTTTTCAGAGGGTGTTCAATTCATAGGAACAAAAAACTATCTCACAAGAGAACTCACTGGCCTTTTTTTTTTTATTGCTTCCCACCCCACTTCAAATCTTTAATGAACACATGCTCTGAAGAGCTTAGCTTCCCCTCTGGTACTCTTTTGGAAACAAATGTTACCATTTAACTGAAATCCTATTTGCTGCATGTACAGTCCATTTCCCAAATGGCCTTTCACTAAAGACGACCAAAAGAATCTGTTGCCAGGGGTTGAAGCAGAAATTTTGGCATAATTCTCCACAAGGGGACAAGCTTTCTTCTAACAAGTGTACCTAGTTAGCTCAATTGGCCGCAATGTGGTGTTACTGAAGCCCAGATCTTGAGGAGAAGCCAACCACCTTCTCACTGCTTCATGGCTACCAAATCTGCCCTCCTTCCCCTGACCAGCAGCTGGAAAATTCATGGGCATAAGAGGAAAATGACGTGAGCTGTGGCTAGATGCAGGTGAATCTCCCTAAGGAAAGTACTCACACAATACTTTCTAAGTGTGATCAGCCACACTACCTCCTTTACCTAATTTGGTGAAGTAAATTTGGTATTTTGTATTTGGAAGGTAGAAATGCTCTAAGAAAAAAAACAGAGGCAAATAGAAAGAAGAGAAGGGGTCTTTATAAAAAAAGGGAGGAAAAGAGGTAAGAGAGGATAAATTTTCATTTTCTCTGTTAAAAGAGAAAAAAATGGCAAGTTTCATACCCTCTTTTACTGTATGCACAGCGGAGGGAGAGGTGGCCATAGGAAGGGCAAAAGGACTGCCCTTGCCCCCTCACCCCTTCAGTCCAGTGCCCTGGCGTGGGACAATGACCTGTGCTAAGCACTATGTAAAATGGGGATTGAAGGCCTGGACTATTTTATCCGAAGCTCTACAGACCAGATTTTCCAAAATGAAGGAAACTAGAAATGGGGGCAGGGGGCGGGTTTTCAATGACTTGCTATTTTATAAGAATCGGTGGGAAAAAGATGGTACAGAACTCCGCTTCCCTAGCTTACAGTCTATAACCATTGACTCAGTGCTGACTGAAAATACAGATAGCGCCCAGCCATCCCATGCAGCTGTCTCTTGCTTCAACAGTGTTTGCATGAAACAGACCTGGGGACTATCCCTTCTTCCAACCTCCTTCTGCCTCCTTCTTCCAACCCCCCAACCTCCTTCCCAGTCCCAACCTCCAAGACCATCCTTTCTTGATCATCCTCTGACTCTGGGACCAGCCAACACTGTTTTTTTGTGGTTAGCTCCTTACTTCCCACCAACCTTGAGCTCCTAGATTCATCAGAATTACTCCACCAAAGTAGAGGCTGCTGTCAACTTCTGGGTCAACCTACATCTGCAGGCTTTCTACACCTACCTCTCTCTCTGGGCTTCTATTTTTTGCTGCAATGATGTGGCTCTGGAGGGCATGGGCCAGCTCTTTTCCCAGGTGGCCCAGGGGAAGCATAAGAGTGCCCAGTGTCCCCTGAAGATGCAAAATCAGGGCAGAGGCTGCACGCTCTTCCAGAATATCCAAATGCCCTCCTGAGATTGTGGGGAGAAGCCTTGTATGCCTGGATGCTGCCATGGCCCTGGAGATGAACTGAACTGGGTCCTTTAGGATCAGCATGCCCCAACTTCTACCATCTCTGTGACTTCCTGGAGAGCCACTTCCTAGCTGAGGAGGTTAAACTCATCAAGAAGAAGGCAACCACCTGACTAACTTCTGCAACCTGGGCTGGACTAGCATCTCCTGTAAAGGCTCATCCTCAAGCAGGACTAGGAGCCTCTGGAGACCAGTGGACTTTGAGAGGTTCTTCTGTATTCCCCCAGGTGTCAGGGTATCTGTTCCTTGCACCCACTAAGCAGTTTTTTTTTTTAAAGATTTTATTTATTTATTAGACAGAGAGATCACAAGTAGGCAGAGAGGCAGGCAGGGGTGGTGGGGGGGAAGAAGGCTCCCTGCTGAGCAGAAAGCCCATTGTGGGGCTTGATCCCAGGACCCTGAGATCCTAACCTGAGCCAAAGGCAGAGGCTTTAACCCACTGAGCCACCCAGGTGCCCCTAGAAATTATAACTAAGCAGTTTTTTTTTTAACACCCTGAGGCCCTCTCCCCAGCTGTGGACCAAACGGAAACAATAGAGTTTTTACAGGGAAAAAAAAAAAAAAGAAAATATAAAGCCTGTCTATGCTGGATAAACGCTATAATGTTTGTTTAATCTTCATAGAATGTTGTTACTAAGATTACAAATCTTACGAAATGCATTAATAAATACCAAGTAGATTCCAACTCAAGTTCAGAAGCGTCAAGATTCATTGGTCTTTCAGGTAAACAATGATTGAGAGACTAAAGTCAATATTTAGTCAAAATTTATCTTGAAAGGCAATAAATCTTGATTTTTGCCAAGGCAAGTAAGTAAATATGTGCACTATTATAGAGATTCTGACTGCTTTTCTGTCTACTAAATAGCTACACTGAATTAAAAGTATCTGTGATACAGATTTTCACTTCCAAAGACATGGTTTGGAAGATGTTTATGATAAAATGCTTCAGTACCAATATTATGGTAATGTAAGGTCAGAGAAGGTTAACAATGAAACGTTATTTCACCATCTAGTACATTTAAATTAGTCTAAACTTAGTATTTTTTTATACTTGTTTTCTTAATAGTTTATGACTAAATTTTCTCATTAACTTCTGTGCCTGTCTGCTCTTTACCCAAGACTCTCAAGAAAACAGTAAGCAATTTTAAATGGAAATAATACATAAACAGGTAAATGGATAAACAAATACTTATAGTGCCTACTATATGCCAGGCACAGTTATAAGTACCTCACACACACACATATTTATTTAATATCATCAATTCTATAAGGTAGGTATTATCCCCATTTTACAGATGAAGAAACTGAGGCAGGGGGTGATAAAGTATTCTGTCCATGGTTGTACAGTTAAGTAAGAAGATAGAGCTTAATAGAAGTAGCTGATGTGGTACTTGATGAGAAACACTTATATCTGGGTGACTTTCCATGTTGCTATTTCCTTGTGGGAAGTATTTTAAAAATGGTCTCTTAGTGTATGGCAATATGGTAAGTACAGGAAATATACATCAATTATACAAAAGAACATAAGTTACTTTGTCAATGAATTCGCCTAGGACCTCACAGCATTAGCATCACCCTGAATATGAAGGATGAGGGGGACAAGAGTACAAATCTAGATGGTGTAAAGCACAAGACAGTAAGAGATAAGCCAAGGAGGAAGCAATCGCTCTAATTGTGGAGATTGGGGAAGGCTGTGTAGGCATGGGGCATCTGAACCGGGTCTTGAAAAAGAAAAGAGATTTTGGAAGACAACAGCTCAGAAAAATAGGGCATGTTTGGAAAACGTTGATTATTCTAGATGTGTGAAACTCCCTGTAATGAGAGGGGTATTAGGAAAAAAGAACTCGGAACCATAAACCGAAGCTAGAACCTAAGAATCCTGAATGCTTAGGGGAAAGAATCCTTACTAATCAATAGGGTACAGGAAGAGCTAGAGTCATTTGAAGCAGAACAGCAATCTGAGCTTTGGAAAGATTAACTGGCAAGAAAAAAAAAAAAAAAAAAAAGGAAGGGGACAGAACAAGTCGATAAGTTATTGCACCAGTCTGGGCTTAAGTAGGCAGTGAGCTTGGGAGCAGGAAGGGGAAACAGAAGGGGATACTATGGAGATGAACTGCAAACATTTTGGTAACTGACAATTGTGGAAAGGATTGGGACTGTCAACGATGCCCATGATGTTGTATGAGAAATCTATCTGTCAGAAGGGGGGTTTCAGGGAGAAAATGCTGTTTGTTTGAAGCATTAAGACCAAAAGACAAGAATGCAAAAATTTTGAGCTACCGGATTTTCTGATTCCTAAATCTCAGTGACTGAGATTCATTCCCCTCCACTGTACAAACCAACTTGAATTTGATTTTGTTATGTGACTGAGAACATCTGATGTATTTGATACTGAATAATGGCTGGTGGAGGGTTCTCTTTCCATAACCTAATATTTTTACCTAGAGCTACTTGTTAAGATGCTAAGGTCTCATAAACCATTAGGTGGTACAAAATAATCAACATGCATTTCCATAGAAGACATTTATTTCTTTATAAAGAAGTGAGTAGAAGCCAAGTGAGGAAGAAATGACATAGCCGGTAGGCCTTATTTCTTGACAGCACAGTGGTTTTCAACTTTGTGACAGCACAAAGAGGGCAAAATAAGAGGTCCGAGTATGGATGCTATTAAATTACTTTTCTCTGCAAGTGATAGATACATGGTCTGTCATGGGAAGGAGGATAGCCTACTTTCTTAGCTGAAACAAATGATTCGTGCCACTACATTTGTTTAGAGAGGTACCATCAAAGAGAGGTCTTATCCACACTGTATCATCATCTCCTAGATTACCTGCCAGTAGCGTTGGCTCTTTTCTTCATGAAGTAATCCTTCTGGTGAAACACTTGCGACCAATAACTCTTATTTGGAAAACTGCTGAAAGGGAAAGGGCTGAACTAATACGGTTATTTTAAACATGAAAGCGGCTGGCAGTGGGAATATTGTCCCTCTGTCGCAGTCTACCTCCTGCTGCCAGTTGTCTCTTAAACACGGGAGTAGCAGGATTCCCCATATTGTACCCCTGCAACCCCAGACAAGGGAGTTCAGCCTCACTATCCTTGTAACAAGGCAAATGCCGGTCTGGGCTACGTGGAACTTACACACGGAAGGCTTTGGGGGAAGTTGTCTTACTAAATTAACTGTCTTGGGTGACTGGGTGGCTCAGTCAGTTAAGTATCTGCCTTTGGCTCCAGTCATGATCCCAGAGTCCCGGGATCAAGTCCCACACCAAGCTCCTTGCTGAGCGGGAGTCTGCTTCTCCCTCTCCCTCTCCCCTTTCTCCCTGCTCATGCCCTTTCCCCCTGCTCAGGCTCTCTCAAATAAATAAAATCTTAAAAAAAAAAAAAAATCAACAGTCTTATTGGAATGTTCCTCTGAACCAGTGTCAAGCCATATACAAACCTGAGACAAAAGGAAAATTTATCTCTAAAATTTATTTAGAGATCTTATCTCTAAAATTTAACATTTTGTTCATCATAGGCTTTTTTTGACATTAATGTTGACTTAAATAAAATTACATGTAAAATATCATTTATCTCGATTACTGAGTGATTGGGGGAGACATCCTCTTAAGTTGTATGCCCAAAGCAACTGCCTCACTCCCCCACCCTAGTCCCAGCCCTGTACTGAACCCTTTTTCCTCACAGAGTCTGCTGTGTACCCCCATAATGTTCTTTCTGCAGTGATTCTCCCTGATCTCTAGCATTATATTGAACCACCACTAACTCTCTGTGACACAGCACTTTATCAAGAAGTGAGGAAACCTGAGCGAGGAGGAGAAGACATAGTTGGTAGGCCATGTCTCTTGACAGCACGGTGGTTCCACCTCCATTTCAATGGCTTTGAAAGGTCAATAACCTCTTACTGGCTTAGAAGTTCAGATTATCTTTTTGGTTTCCCCTGAGAAGCAAGCTGTCTTTCTTCAGTCTTTTTCTGGAACCTATGTTTGCTTCCAGCTTGTATATAGACGCCTCTGTGTACACCAGCCTCATCCAGCCTGTGACAAACACTGTCCCGCTAGGGCCTCCTCAGACTTCTCTTTCACGTCACTCCCCATTCTGAACGCCTGCTCCTCTTCCCTTGTATTTTTTGTGAGTCTCATCCCTTTGAACCTTACAGTGTCTTTACAACACAACCTTTCCTCTTCTTCACTAAAACCTTCGAAAAAACCCTGACAGCATCTCTTAGAGTAATTTCTACTTGAGCTATTTTAGTAATGACAACAATTTGATAAAATTAAAGTCATGAGAGTGGATCCAAGTAGTACTAGGAACAGTCTCAAAGTGAAAGAGATCACTTTCATCAGCTTCTCTTAAACCCATGCCTGAATTTTTTCATTTTCACCCCAAACCAAATTCTTTATGTTTAGAAAATTTGGGGAATGCCTCGGTATACTCTCTTCCTTGACCCTTTTCCCTATGCCTTTTTTGGGTCTTTTTACCAAGCTTTTCTGTCTTTCTAAAAGTACAGATTTGTGACCAGCTCCAAAATTAATTTTTAACTCTATGTTTAGTGTCTGAAGATAGGCTGCTTGAAGCTAGAAGGCAAGACACACAAAAAATCTACAAGCAGGAAACTCCCATTCCCTGGGCCTCAAGTTCCCATCTGAAAGGAATTCCCTAGAGTAGTATTCCCAGCATCTTTCCCCTTTGCTTATCTGGCCTCCTCACAGATGGAGACTTGAGCTATCTGACTGGTGAATTGAGAACCCTGGCATGTTCAGCCCAGCCTTCAGGAAGCAGCTTTTCTGTCTGCTATGGCAAGAAGACAAGGCCTTTGGAACTCCAGCTGTGACCATGTGAATAAGTCTAATTTAAGGGTCCATTATATAACAATAAATGTGATTGAAACGCAATCCATGTGAAGTTTTGATCTCCATATTCCTGACCCCTGGGAACAGAATGAAGAGTTATGATACTTTAACTCTGTAAAGCCCCTATCAAGATGATGGCTCAGACACACAGCATCTCCACTAGGAGTGGGAAGGAAAAAGGAAGGCAATCAGGCAACACATGGCAGTGGGTGACGGGGATCATACAGGAAAGCTGGGCTCAGAGGCTTGCAAGGAAATCCTTCGCATTACCGGGCACCTTTCATTCAATCAAAATTCTTCAACTTAACAATGGATGAGAAACATCATTTTCCTAAAGGTTTCCCATTCATTATTAGGCCACAATAAGACTTCCACTCATCCAAGAACCTCTCCCATGTTTTCTGGGGGGGGGGGGGGGAGGAATGCAGTGATATACAGTATTACTGAATTAAAATTTGGCACATTTGGTTCAGGCGGTATTTTGTAACATATGATTTGCACATCGTCAAGGCAGTTTAGTCTTCCCTCCAGTTAGAGTGTCGAAGATGCTGACCTGTGAGACCCCAAACACTGGCCCAAGGAGAGATAATCATCAGTGGGGGGGGTGGGGGAGGGCTCTAAACAGAAGACCTAGTTCTTCTGTTTCTAATGTATTACTTATCCCCTGAGTCTAGATGATTCCCAGCCACCAAATCATGTGTATCTATTATTTTGTCTGGTCTCTAAAAGCCTGGGGGCTAAGAAGAATATCTTTATTGATAAAGATGGAGAAAGAAACCTAGACTTTCAAACTAACTCCATCCTCTGTGTCAGAGGTACAGGCTTGATGATTTAAACAGCAAAATGGTTTTCAGTAAGGCTTTGATTCAGCCCCATGATTTACTTACTTCACTGAAAAAATCAGCAAGATACAACCCTTGGTATATTGATACATACCTGGTCAGAATGTGATTTGCAGCACAGTGACTATATTCAACAATACTCTATTGTATATCTGAAAGTTTCTTAGAGTAGATCTTAAAAAGTCTCACCACCCACACTCATGAAAGGTAACTATGTGAGGTGATGAATGTGTTAACTAACCTTATTGTGGTAATCATGCAATATACATGTATATCAAATCACCACACTGTACAACTTCATTTACACAACGTTATATGTCAATTATATCTCAAAAAAGCAGGGCAGGGGGGAGATGAATAAGTTCTGGGGATGTAATGTACAGCACGGCGACTACAGTTAAGAATACTGTTTTGTAGGGATGCCCGGGTGGCTTAGTCAGTTAAATGACTGCCTTCAGCTCAGGTCATGATCCCAGGGTCCTGGGATCGAGCCCCACATCAAGCCCCACATCAGGCTCCTTGCTCGGTGGGGAGCCTACTTCTCCCTCTGCCTGCTGCCCCTCCTGCTTGTACTCTCTCTTTCTCTCTGACAAATAAATATATATACATATATTTTTATTTTAAAGATTTTATTTATTTATTTGATAGAGAGGGAAGATCACAGGTAGGCAGAGGCAGGCAGAGAGAGAGGGGGGAAGCAGGTTCCCCTGCCGAGCAGAGAGCCCGATTCGGAATTCCATCCCAGGACCCTGAGATCATGACCTGAGCCAAAGGCGGAGACTTTAATCCACTGTGCCACCGAGGCGCCCCTAAATAAATATTTTTTAAAAAATATTGTATTGTAGGGACGCCTGGGTAGCTCAGTTGGTTGAGCAGCTGCCTTCGGCTCAGGTCATGGTCCTGGCGTCCTGGGATCAAGTCCCACATCGGGCTCCTTGCTCGGCGGGGAGCCTGCTCCCCTCTCTCTGCCTCTGCCTGCCTCTCTGCCTGCTTGTGTTCTCTCTCTGTTAAATGAATAAAAAAAAATATATATTGTATTGTATACTTGACAGCTGATAAGAGAGTAAATCTTAAATGTACTGACAACAACAAAAAAATGTTATTTGAGTTGGTGGGTGTCTATACTAACCTTAATTGTGGCAACCATTCCAAAATATATATATATACCAAATCATCACAATGTAGAACACAAACTTACACTTGTTATTTGTCACTTATATCTCAATAAAGCTGGGCGAAAATAAATGAAAGTGATTTTCAATCTTTTGGAAATTCACACAAGCCTCTGTGTCCTTGGTTTTGGAATCCTAGTTCCCTCCTAGAAGTGGTACATAACACACACTAAATTAGTAAAAGCTAACAAATGAAATTAATTTTCCTGGTCACCTTTATAATAGCTATTTAAAAAGAAACTCTCTATTTTAAGCCAGGATTTGAGAGTATATCTGGGTTAGGCAGTGGGATCACAAAGTCACTGGATTTGCACATCATCCCACCACTGTGAGCTAGGGCCCTGTGAGGGCTCTAGGCAGGCTGGGCAGACCAAAGCCAGTTTCCTGGCTGCTTCTGAAGCTGTCTGGTCCCAGGAAGACCCAGGAAGATACCACTAGAAAGTTCCCCTCCCGAGTGAGTGCAGTCAGTGCTGGAAGGCACCCACTAGCAACAGACTGGAAATGAGAGAACAAGGTAAAGAGGCCAAGGCCGCCTCCTCCTCTGAGGGGCAGTCATATTTATCACTTCTCCTTTCATCCAGATCCCATTTTTGCTGTCTGCACTGCTGTATAATAAAGAATTGTCTCATCTTTCTCCCTCATTCCTAGCAGGGAGTTTCTAAAACCCTTGGAATTTCCCGAGTGATACAAGGGTCTTTATTATTCCTGAGCCCCTTGGAACACAAGTGATTTTATGCTAATTGCGGTGACTCATGGTGGGCCACGGAATCGCTTCAGATAGAGGATGGTCACCAGAAGGACCAACCACTTGATTAGAGGGTTTAGACTCTGAGCCAGCTTGACCTCTGGGGAAGGAATGGGGACAGGGACACCTGGCTGGTTCAGTTAAGCTTCTACCTTCAGCTCAGGTCATGATCCCAGGGTCCTGGGATCAAGTTCCACATTGGGCTCCTTGCTCACCTGGGAGCCTGCTTCTCCCTGCGCCTGCCTCCCCCTGCCTGTGTTTTCTCTCTCTCTGACAAATAAATAAATAAAATCTTAAAAAAAAAAAAAAAAGGAATGAGTGCCGGAGACTGAGTTCAATTACAAGGTTGATAATTCAATCAAGCATGCCTATATAATAACTCCGGACACTGAAACTCTGTAGAACTTCCTGGTTAATGAATACACTGATGTGCTGGGAGGGTGACATGCCCTGATTCCACGGACAAAGAACACGGAAGGTCTACATCTGGACCCCTCCATGCCTTGCCTTCCGAGTCTCTTCACCTGGCTGTTCCTGATTTGTATCCTTTCTAATAAAAGAGTAATTATGAGTATAGCGCTTTCTGGAATTGTTGTTGTTCCGGCAAATTATTAACCTGAGAGGGCTGTGGGAACCCCCACATTTGAAGCTAGTCAGAGTGGGGGTGGCCTGGGGACACACCCTGAACTTGTGGCTGGCACCTGCAGCTGGAGCAGTCTTGTGAAGGGTCAAGCCCTTAACTCACGGGGTTTGTGCTATGTGTAGTCAGCGCCAGAGCTTCACTGCAGTATACCAGCTGGAATTGGAACCATATGTGCACATGAGAGGAAATTCTGATGGTGCAAACCTGGAGTAGGGGTTTACACCATGTGTTTGAAGAATCCTAGTCCTACAAAGAGAAGGTTGACTAAGTATGGAAATGTTGCCTATTTATACCTCATATCAGTACAATGAAGACTCTAAAAGGTTACATAGCAAAAACATTTTTTTTCCCCCAAGTCTTATTTATTTAAGTAATCTCTAAACCCAGCTATGGGGCTCGAACTCATGATCCTCTAACAGTCACACGTTCTTCTGACTGAGCCAGCCAGGCACCCCGCATTGTCAATTTTTTTTTAAAGTCCCTGGAAACCTTCAAGATCATAACTGGCTTTCCAAAAGAGTAATGAATAGAACTATTTAGTGCACACCTACTATGCACCCGATGCAGAGCCAGGGAGACAGCAATGAATAAGACAACACAGGCAAATATAGCATTTGCAGTCAAGTGGAGGAGACAGGTATTAAAGAAACAATTACGCAAATCACTATGTCAATTATGACAAGTGCTGGAGTAAAAGGTACTATACCAGCATTACAGAGGAGAGAACTAAATAGGTCCCAAGTCAGTCTGGGGGTTGGAGAAGGTGTTCTTCAGAAAGTAATGTTGAAGCAGTGACCTGCAGAAAGAGTTGGGGGTAGATGAGATGGTGGCAATATTCTAGGGAGAGGCGACGGCACATGCAAAGGCTCTGAAGGGGCTGGGAAGGAATGGTGTATTAGAGGAACACAGTGCAGTCAGCATGTCTGGGACTTGGTGCATGGGAGGAGGTGACAAGAAGAGCTGAAGGTGAGGAGGTGGGCAGGAGTCAACTCATGTGGGGTCATTTTAGGGATCCTACTCTTCATGCCAAAAGATGTAGGAGCTACTAAAGGACTGTAGAGAGGTCTACCAGGATCAATCTGCAGTTTGTTTATTTTAAAGATTTTATTTATTTATTTGGCAGAGAGAGACAGCGAGAGAGGGAACACAAGCAGGGGGAGTGGGAGAGGGAGAAGCAGGCTCGGCATTGAGCAGGGAGCCTGATGTGGGGCTCGATCCCAGGTGCCTGGGATCATGACCTGAGCCAAAGGCAGACACTTAATGACTGAACCACCCAGGCGCCCCCCATCTGCAGCTTAATAAGATCACATTCACTACAGTTAAGACAAGGTTGGGAAAGGTTAGAATGGAAGCAAGAAGGCTGGTTCGGAGATCATTATGGTTATTTAGGTGAAAGATTACTCTACTGGTAGCAAAGAAATGAGGGAGCTAAAGCCTGTCTCAAAATTCAAATACCAAATATGCCTATCAAGTATAAAATAGAAACTAGACATAACATTAGGATGTACTAAAAAAGAAGCCAGAATGTGAGTAAAAGACTTGAATTAATCTCTGTCTTCATTTGTATTCACCACCAGGTAGAACCCTGTTAGAACACCATGGTAGTTTCCAGAATGTAAGGAAGACATGGAAACCTGGAGATTATCAGCAGATTGATACCTCAATGGTTAAAATGTTGGACATATATAGAAGAAACAGTTAAAAGAAATGCACTTTTATAACCTAGAGAAAACTGAAGTATGGCTTGATTCATTCACTAAGAACATTCTATGGGTTAGGGCAGTAGTTTCTCAAACTTTGTATGCATGCAAATCAACTGGAAAGTCTGTTAAAATCTCCAGACGCAATTCCAGAGTCCTGACTTCAGCAGGTCTAGGAAAGTGTCCAGCCATGTCTCCCCTCACCACTCTCCTGATTCTGATGAAAATGGTGCTCTGACCACTATGAGAAATGCCGGGGTCCTGCCTTCAAAAAACTCAGGCACACATCATAGGACCATGACGGGAGTCTAGGACCATGACTGGGGTCATGCAGGAAGAATGCATTGGAGTAGGGTAGGGATAGGGTAGTCAAGGAAGGCTTATAAAGAAGTCTTTAAGAGTATAAAGGATTTTTTTACACCCAAAAAGTCTTCAACAAAGCATAATACAAACCTGTACCCAGAACACTGCCTGTAGCCCCTGATATCGGGGCTCACTGCTTTGCAGCCCTCCTCCATTTTGCTTCTGAAACATGGAAGGGAGTTTTATGCTCTTCTTTTCTTATGTTTGTTTTTTTTTTAAGATTTTATTTATTTATTTGACAGAGAGAGATCACAAGTAGGCAGAGAGGCAGGCAGAGAGAGGGGGGGAAGCAGGCTCCCTGCTGAGCAGAGAGACTGATGCGGGGCTTCATCCCAGGACCCTGGGATCATGACCTGAGCTAAAGGCAGAAGCTTTAACCCACTGAGCCACCCAGGTGCCCCTCTTCTTTTCTTATTAATGTGATTTAATTAAAACATTTCCTGTGTTGACATTATTTCAAGATATAATAACCTGCATAAGCACTATGTTGTGCACCTGAAACTAACAGAACATTGTATGTCAACTATACTTCACTTAAAAAACAAGACAAAACCTGCATATAGTCATATTTTCTACTGCTAAAATTAACTTTTCATTCATCCCCACACCTCAATTTCTGGAACTGTATATGGCCCATGTTTGTTGAATGAATGAATGATTAGATGAAAATAATATTGCAAGAAATAAATTCGTATTACTCTATTCCTAGATTTCCTTATCTAGGGATGCATTTACTCATTTCTGCTTAAGTATGTTTCTGCTTTTAGGCAGTATAATGAATTTTAGAAAACCTCTCAAGAAGCTCTTATATTTAGAGGAGTCAATGAAAAACTTAGTTATTCCAGGAACTTAGCTAGAAATTAAGAATACTGACCTATCCCTAGGTAGGATATCCCAGCCTATCCTAAAATGATATTTAGACCAATTTCTGTCCCAATGCAAGATCAGTAAATAGAAAATATTAACTTAATGCAGAGTCTAATAGTACATTAACACTAACTTCAGAAGTTTAGCTGGAAATGAACACAAGATGAGAACAATGTTAACCATAAAGGAAGCTACAAAAAGGGACAAGAACTTTCCAGACCAAAGTATAGCAACAAAGACTGGGAGAAATGAACAGCTTTAAAAAAAAAAAAAAAGATAGCACAGCTATGGTCTATGAAGTTCAGGAAGGTCTATCAAAAGATCCATATCTTCTGAAATTCAAAATGATTTTATTCTTCTGAAACATATCAAAGACCAACATGTGACTTCTATGATGAGATACCAGGAATAAATCAAAAAGCAAATTTATATCCTATAAAATCAAACAGCCTACTTATATAAAGTGATCAAATCTCTCTGAATTTTAGAATGTGAAATAGTTCAAAACCCAAACTATATAACATTCTTTTTCCATAGTCATATTACTACTTCAGTGTGTATTCAGATTCTTGATGTACATTTATTTTTATTCAAAATCATTTCCTAGACCAAAACACTTAGACTGCAAAAAAGGGTAAAAAGCAAATTTACCCAATGATAAACATCAGAATCAGGGAAAAGACGCCCGTCTCCTGTCTTCTTAGTCACAGGGTATTTCTACTGGTTTAAAATATCTTCCCCAAAGGAAAAAGGTATTGCTTATTAAATGAGGTTTAAATGAAGGGACTACATTAATCTAATTTTCTCTAATCTTCTATAGACATTCAAAGAACCACAGAATAAGAGATAAAAGGGACCATATAGAGCAAGGCTGTTCCCTCTAAAATATCCTAGACAGATGGAAGTGTTAGAAGGAAATTCAAAGACCTTTGAGTTCAACTGGGAGCTATAATTACTCATTTGTCTGGCCTCCAATTTTCAATTTCTGTGAAGGCAAATTATGGGATTATTCTGTTCACTATGCATCAAGCATAGTGCTTAGAACATAGTAGGGCTTCCGCAAACAGAAGGGCCAAATTAATGACTTTCTTTCGCAGATAAGAAAACTGTAGCTCAGAGAGGTGAAGTGTCTGGCCTTGAGGTCATAATTCCAGTTCTTCCAGTCTCATTGGCCAGGGCTCTGGGCACTCTACTGGTTTTCACCTATGGCCATTAAACCTTAAATAAGGGAAATCCACTCCAATCTGGAGATATCTGTTCCCTTGGTCTAGTGGAATTACCCAGAGTAAGTCTATTTTCTCTTCTTAGTGGCAGCCTTCAACAATATGGGGACAACACCTGTGTCCTTCCTGTTCTAGGTTACATACACGTGCATGGCATGGTTCACTATCCCACCACGTAGCGATAGATGTAGTTGTTTGTTCTTCAAGAGCAACTGCTGTAAATGAAATTTCCAGATGTGATCTGGCCAAGGCAGAACACAATGAGGATATAATCTCTTCTTTCGGGACTTGTTTCATGAATGCTTTTGAAGTAAACACAGCAGCATAGATTCTGGTTTCCCATTGCTCCATTTGTACATTCACACGAGCTGCTATTAGATCTAGTGTCCTGTGCCTTCTATCTTTGCAGTTCCTTTTCCGAATGTAAGCATAGGACTATCTATTTATCCCAAGGTCACATCTTGTTTGGCCCATTCCTCTAGCTTACATTTCAGAATCTGGATTCTGTCATTTAACGGATTAGCTGTCTAACCCAGTTTTGTTCGAGTTGCAAATTTGATTAAGTATGCCTATGTTATCTTTATCCAGGTAATTATCGTCCTGTGTAGACAAATAATAAAAGGAGCTAATCCTTATATGTACTTACTATGTGCCAGGTACTGTTCCAAGCCCTTTTACCTCATTTTATTCTCACTACAAACTTATGAGGTGGATGTGATTATCTTCTCACATCTGAGGTTAAAAAATGGAGATACAGAAAGGTTAAGTAAGAACACAGCGTCACACGGTGAGTAGCAAATCTGGAAACCCAGTCTGATTCCGGAGTCCTTGATCTTAACTACTAAGTGATGCTCATTCTCATTATCATCATGTACCTTTACTACCAATAAACAACCCTCTAGGCTGACTGGGATCCATTAGTCAACAATCCTTGCATATAGCTGCCTATCATTCCCAAAATGACAGAAATATAATCTCTGAAAACCCACGCTTCTCTGTCTTAAGGATTTTGCCAAATGCTTTTCTTTTTTTCTTTTAATTTTTTTTAACAACCAGCCTTTTAATTTTTTTTTACTCAAAAAAGCTTCATTTTTAAATTTAACTTCCTAACTCTGTCCACTGTGCCTTCAACAATTTCACAATTTTCTGCTCCCCAAGAAGGAAAGCATGCTTGATCCTGTCATGAACACGCTTAGCACACATGGAACCACCGTAGGCCCTGCTGACATGTTTTTTCTTTTTAGAAAACCTCATAAGAACTGTAGGTCTCACAGCACAAACTTCTCAAAATCAGCTTGGGCACACACCACAGGTGGAATTTGGGGCTTCCCCAACCTTCTTTTTTTTTTTTTTTTTAAGATTTTATTTATTTATTTGACAGAGAGAGATCACAAGTAGACAGAGAGGCAGGCAAAGAGTGAGGGGGAAGCAGGCTTCCTGCCAAGCAGAGAGCCCGATTCAGGGCTCAATCCCAGGACCCTGAGATCATGACCTGAGCCGAAGGCAGAGGCTTTAACCCACTGAGCCACCCAGACACCACTTCCAACCTTCTTCATATAAAGCTAAATGATTCTATTACCAGGGGTTTGGGACAGTCTCGTGTTAGAGGCTGTACTATATATGTCAAACTCTGGACCATTGTGAATACCTATGGTTGCAGTCCCCAGAAGAGGGGCAAAAAAAAAGCCCAGATAATTTTCTGAACATTAAGTGCCATATGGCATGGATCTGACCTAACTGTCTAGTAACTCCTCAGTTTCCTTCGTGCATCCTCAACCAGACTATAAAGTGCAGGGGGTCCATATCAATGCTTCCTGTACATCTCCCATGGGCACCAACAACACATTGAGTACACAACAGAAATTCAAGTTTTATCTTTGATAGATGGGTAGTAAAAGCCAAGGAGATTTCCCTGAGTTTAATTCTATAGGAAATCTCAGGATGAAGTCTGGAAGGGAGAAGTGGGAAGAGATGCTATTTTAGCTCTTTAGCTTTCCAATTCTCTACAACAGGGATTCTCCAGCATAAGGAGAGACGGGATGTACTGGTCTCCAAGCCAGTGGCCAGGACAGCCCGGCCCTTTACCTCCCAGTCCCATTCTCCTGCTCGCTCTCTTCAAGTTCCCACATCCTCTTGGAGGGGATTCTGTAAATCTTCCAAGAGCACAGCCTGCATATTACTCCTAACTGCACATCCCAAGGTGCCTGGCAGAGCATGTGTGTGACACACATGTGGGGCTTAATAAAGGCTTGTAGAAATGAACCCTCCACCAAAACTACTCCACTTAAAGATTTTACTATCAACAACCCCTCCATGGTCATATTCAAGGTTGGGGAAATAAAACTTCGCCTGGCAGGACACACACACACAGACACACACACACACACACGATTTCTCCTCTGGGAGACAACCCAAT
This sequence comes from Nasua narica, assembly GCA_028533885.1. Classification (NCBI taxonomy): domain Eukaryota; kingdom Metazoa; phylum Chordata; class Mammalia; order Carnivora; family Procyonidae; genus Nasua; species Nasua narica. The sequence goes on from CM052810.1 coordinate 149,705,150, forward strand.
ACACTAAGAAACAAAATGACAGAGAATACGAGGTAAGAAAGCAACAACAAACTAAAATATTCTCTCTTATTCAAGCTGTTTATATGTTTTGAGGGGAATATCTAAGGTTTTCTTTATTGTCTTATTCTCCTCTAATTGGCTATCTGCTTATTCCTTAACTCAAATAAATCTTCACCTTACTATCATTCCTAGCAAGTGGAAGACAAATTTGAAAATATCGCTAAAGACAGGAATTGGAGATATCAAGGAAAGTCAATCTCTTTTACTTCTGTCTCTCTTTTCCTTAGCAGATACTGTACTTTGGATCCCCTGAGTTTTCACAAGAGAATCGTAACAGATTTTGACTATGCTAGAAGTCATCCCCCTCCCCCAGAGCATAATATACAACTTCTCTTCTGGCACTTAAAAACATACATATCTTTCTTTACCTACATTCATATGTATAATCAGCTCCCAAATTCAATTTCTCTTTTTCTTAAGAAAGGCTATTCTGTATGATTTATTTTGAGGCCAGTAAATAACTATGCCCAACCCAGAAATAATGCTTACTTCCAGACCGGCAACTATTTAATGAATAATTAACCACTCCATACTTTCTATCAGGGATGCTTGTATTACCAGGGTAAAGGTATCCTTTATGTCTAAGCGATGTCATAAAATAGGCCTTTGCCAGAAAGACGCCCTCATTTATCATGTGAAATGCCATGTGGTATTAACAAGGTCAATACTGTTTGTTTAATGTATTTTGCTTTCATAGGGGCTTGAAATGATTTGTTTTTGCAGCTGTAATGGAGTTAAATTAGGGATTTAGCTTCTGCTTAGCTAGTTGAGCATCTATAACCAGCAGCTCTTAATTATCTGCCGCTCGTCATCTTCCTACAACTTTCAGCATCCCTGGGGCACTGAGTTACGCCAGCAGCAGCCAGAGTTTACCCTGGAATAACCAATCCCAGCTTCTCAGGAACTGAGAGGAGAGGAAATCTTTCAAAGTGTTATTTCTTACTCCACATTCACCCTCACCCCAATATGCAAATGTTAGTAGTGCACAGATTTTTTAAAAGTTGAGCAAGCAATTTGAGAGAAAAATCTTAGTTCACAGAACCAGTTTCAGATATCCATCCTCACAAATGAGAAACTAACAACAAAAAACTTTTGTGATCCTAACGTACCAATAATCAGCCCTTTTCCCCTTTTCTCTCTTCAAACAGCACTGTTTTGTCTTAAATGGAGCAGGGGGGGAGAAGGAAGTTTGCTCCCAAGATAAACTTGTCAAAAGCCTGCACTACGATTCTAATTCCTCTCTACCTGTTTGTATCAGCTGGGAGCAGCCACCCAAAAGCTCTGGGGAAAAAAGGCAAGGGGAGAGAAGGGGAGAAAAAGGGTGAGGGCAAAAAAAAAACTCGAGTGCAATTCAAACAAAAATGAAATCACGCGCATGCACACGCACGCACACAGACACACAGACACACACTCAGACACACAAAGAGAGGGGAAAAAATGCTCCCCCCTACCTCAGGTCCTAACAACATACTTCTTTATCAGAGGTTCATTGTCAATCAATTAGCCGAAGCAGCAGGGGTCTGTGAGGTGGGGGTACCCGGGGAAACAATGGACAGCCCTGTTGTATTACTATTTAATCACTTTTGCTAAATAAATAGAGCAGCCCTGAGGTGCTGTCATGTCAAGGGAATTTATAACAAAAAAAAAAAAAACTTCATTTCTCCTTGGTCATTTCTTTTTTTCCCTTCAGGACAAGAGAGGGTTATTACTGTAGCCTTAAGTTCCATCTTTGTGTTTCTTGCCTTTGATTCCCACTCGGACCCTGCCACTTTCTGGCACTAATTTGTCAGGCTGGACAAAGAGAGGATTTGTACCTCCTGTAAGGTCTCAATTAGGAATGGCTTCTGCTGTATTATGTGCCATTCAGGGGGGACACAATGCCGGTAATTACAGGAATTTGCACTAAATGGCTGAAGAATTCACAGCAAACCCCCCTCCCCTTGGGCTTACTCCTCCCGAGGACTGGGGGTGGGGGGGAGGTGGCAGGAGGGGGAAGGAAAGCAAAATCTCTTAATGCCAGAGAGATGTAATTACCAACAGCAGTCCCAAGAGGTTAAACAGCAGCCAAAGGAGTAAAACTGTAAACCTGACAGTGTGAGAATAGTAGAGGGGATCCCCTTGGCTCATTATGCTTCTTGCTTTCCCTTCTGTTAGCGTCATTCAACTTCAGTCCAGAATCAGGGGCACTGTCCCACAGTGGCCATCCGTATCACGCCCAGATTACAAAGCAGGGACAGAAAGAATGCTTTAAACGGTGAGCTCTGCAGCTCTCTCGGCACCTAAAACGAGGCCCTAGGCCCTCTCATTATAGTACTCAATGGGTAGGTTTCTTGATTGCCAGGAAATTACAGGAAAAACAGCTGTATGTACTTGTGCCAAGAAAACCATGTATCTCTCTACTGAAAGGAAATAGGTATGTACACAAGTTTAATTCCTGAAGAAAACGGGACTGCTGCCTTATGATCTAATTTATACAGCATTCTGTGAGCAACCTAATTTAGAACTACCTGAAGTATGTACAGGTACATACTTCATAAATATTTTAATAAGCTGTGTAATCATTTGTTTTAGTATTAATATTTTAATACCACAGGTGCCCCATTGCCAAACCAAATTTTGAATCCCAACCAGTAACTTTGCTAGAGAATCGGACCTCGTTTTCTTCCCCAGAGGTGTTCCTCAAAAGCTGTACTAAAGTAGCACCAAATTAATTGTTCTGAAATACCACTTGCATCATATGTTCTCTCTGCTCAGGAACTTTCTGTGACTTCAGGGTCACAGTTCAACCTATCAAACTCCTTTTGTGGGTCAGAAACTGAATAGCTACTATTTCGTATAGTTCCAGTGCCACTGCCTAACTTTGTCACAGTAGCCATCTGGCATTCATGACACGCTGATGTGATTAATGTCCGGCTCCCCGAGTGGACTGTAGGTTCCATGAGGGCAGGGACCACATCTGCTTTCTTGCAGCACGGACTTCTCCAGATGCATCTGAGTTTTTGGCATATGGGCAGAAACTCAGCACATGATAAATGGGAGAAGGAAGGAAAGAACTTCATTTCCAAAGGCATGTTTTCAGGAAGAAGAAATGCCAGTGCAAAGGCCCTGGGGGCAAGAATGACCAAGGTAGGTTCCAGAACAAGATGCCACTGTGGCTGCGGCGTCCTAGCATGGGGCAGCCATGGAGCTGAGAGGAAGCCATGGAATGAACCACACATCATCAAATACAACTATAAAAAGTTCAAGCATATGTTAAGAAATACAGAGTTATATATGAGCATATATTTTCAAAACCATAACCTCAGGCATTTTGGGATGGTCGTGGTCCATTTTCTCTGCAGGGCCTCCTTAAGTTTCCAAAAAGGATATCAAAAATTCTTCACCTACAGAAAGAATTTAGTGAAAGAAGGCCAAGTGCACTATTTTGTAGATTTAAAAGCCAACATTTGTAGCTCACCCGGATAGCAACTGAATGACATCATAATAAAGAGCTGCTCAGGGCAATCTCCCTCTTTTAAAGTTTTTTTCATCAAAAATACTTAAAGGGAAGGGGTGCCTAGGTGGCTCAGTGGGTTAAAGCCTCTGCCTTCGGCTCAGGTCAGGATCTCAGGGTCCTGGGATCGAGCCTCCACATCAGGCTCTCTGCTCAGCGGGGAGCCTGCTTCCCCCTCTCTCTCTGCCTGCCTCTCTGCCTACTTGTGATTTTTCTCCTCTCTGTCAAATAAATAAATAAAATCTTTAAAAAAATATTTAAAGAGAATAAATAAATCCTCAAAAAATATTTAAAGGGGGAGGAACTAACTAGACATAAAAACTTGCATTCTAAAGACACTCACTACAACTGTGAAATATTCTGAATTAGCTTCTCCTTAAAATAACAGATAATGCCAAGTTCAACTAAAAACAATTTAGTTAGTATTTTGACATTTTAGAAGGTAAACATACTACGCAACTAGCTTTTTCACCAAATGGATATTTTTCTAAGGATAAAAAGTTAGGGGACACGAACACCAAATGAATAAAACAGCTGGTTTAGATTAACTGTGTCTGTGAGAGATCAATTTTTAAAGTTCCAGCTGCTATAATAATCTTTAATATAATGAACAACCTCCCAAGTAATTTTAAAAACATTCTGAGGTTTGCTTAACAAGTTTTAGCCTTTTTCTTTTGAGACTGTGCCCCCTACAGGAGATGAAGTATTCCTACCTGGGGTAGGAAACCAGTATTCCATGCTGCAATTAAGGAAAAGGAAAAGGGACCACGTGTAGCACAAAGCAATTGAATGTAGCATTTTCCAATGGAAGGGGTACTGAAACAAAATAAAAAATTCTCTACTTTGGACTACACAAATTAGGACTAACTTCCCCCCACCCCAGATTAGAAAACTACCTGTGCCTTGGTAGAACTCCAAACCAGAGCATGAAGGTAAAAGCTGAGCAGAGCAAATGAGTTTTAGATTTCATTTCTCCTGGATTCCCTATCACCACTCATCCCCAACCTAGTCTCCAATCAGGCCAAACTGAATGAGGACATTGAGACAGCAAAGGGAGATACCCTGCAACACAGAACCTAAAGCAGCTGCCAAAAAGTTCTATCCCTGACCATTGTGTAATCCTTCCCCTCTTCTTTTCTAGTTTCCTTCTCCTTGCCTCTTCTACTTACCCTTCTTTGTCTTTTTCCTGTTTCCATTTCTCCAACAGCTAGTATGTGATGGACCTGCTGAATGCTATCTCTACTTACATTGCTCCTTCCTCCGAGTACTAGAAACGCTGCTAATGCAGTCCAGAATGTGGGCAGTGCACACTCCATCAGGAAGCAAACTTACAACCGGAAGGTGAATTAGGGGTCAACTATGTGACAATCCTTGTGTAATCCCTGAGACTTTTCCTCCTCCTTTTACTTGAAAGTTTCCCAATTCAGCTATTCTAGTCTCTGCTTTGAAAACTAAGCTGAGCCATTCTCCTTCATTCTAATAACACAACAGATTTGTTGACCCTATCAGCAATACAAATCCACAGAAGTGTATCATAATTCCAGAATGGTCACAGAGTCAGCATCAATAAATTATTGTTGGATGACTGAACTTCGAAATATATGCACTAATATAAGACACTAAATGGATGCCTGGGTCGCTCAGTCGGTTAAGCATCAGCTTTCGGCTCAGGTCATGATCTCAGGGTCCTGGGATCAAGCCCCACATCAGGCTCCCTGCTCAGTGGGGGGTCTGCTTCTCCCTTTCCCTCTGCCTCTCTTCCTAACTCATGCTCTTTCTTGCTTTCTTATAAAACAAAATCTTAAAAAAAAAAAGACACTAAAATGTCAATAATTTCTAAAAGCTGTGGTAAAGCTAGTATCCCCTTATCTCATAAACATTTTGCAAAAGTAGCTGGCTGACTTACCACAAGGTCATTCATGCCTGCAGATATATGCATATCACCTACAATGGCTTTCCTACCAGCTCAGAGTTGCTGGTCTCCCCTACCCAACTCTGTAACTTTCTGCTTCATAGTTACTGAGGCCCTCCAGAGAAAGCAGGGATGATCCACTTAATCCCCTCTTTGGGTATATTATTTGTCAACAGAAAAGGCAATCATCCCAAATAACCTAAACTGAAGTTTTCATTGTGCCACCACTATTTGGGTTTCAAGGCAGGAACAAGCAAAAACTGAAAATTTGGTCTTGGCTGGTGGTGAACTTCCTGTTCTTTTTTAAAACAACATAATTAAATCTGATACACTTGAATTAAAATCTTCCAAATCAGGTTTTCAATTAAATTACCTTCATGGCAAATTTACCTTAAGGATACATTTCTTGTCCCAAATTGTGGGGTTTAGTGAAAGCGAAATAATTTCATTTAGTTTATAGTAGATATATAGATTTGGTTTAGTGAGGATTTTATTGTCTAGTTTACTGGTTGGGGGAAAGTGAAAGGAATGGGGAGTGGGGGAGAGAAGCAGTAATAGGGTTTTAAGAAATAACAGATGACTGGCCTTGAACTCTACTTTGTGCCTCACCCTTCCACAGCAGTTCTAGAAGCCCCAGCTTCCCCAGGATGAGGTACAGGGCTACTATGACTCAGCGGTCATCTGCTGAATCATCATCTACCCTGCTGTTGGCCATCTCCAGATTTTCTGTCAAGGCTGACTCTAGATTCCACCTTAAGAGGATTTGACAAGGTCATGATCAATGACAGTTACTATGAACATTTTTCTTCCCTAAGGAGTGTCAGTAGTCAGCGTTGGGCCTGAATATCTCCTTTGAGACAATTTGTGACAGCCATGTTCCCAGTGACCTTTATTTAAGAAGACAGAGGAAATGGAATCACAGCAGACACAAGAAGCCTAAATTCTAGGCTGGTTATGCTTCATCTAAGTCATTTTGACTCAGTAGGGTATATCCTATCTGCTTCTACTTACTTCACAGCATGGCATAAAGATAGACAGATGTTTTGATGTAGCAAACTCCTTGAAGGAGAGATGCTTTTTAAACAAGAGGCCCACTGAGGGCTGTGACTGGCCCACTGAGGGGATTTTTAAAGTGGATTCCAATGGTGGGATTCAGGATTGTTCTTTAATAAGCCTTAGACTAAACCTTGGCTTCATACCTGCGCATTTGAAACTCTGAGCCGTGAGTCCTCGCTCCAAAGACAACGTTGTGAGAATGCTGAGGAAGCTGGTGGTCACAGACTGACGTTTGTTCTTCCTGAGTTCGTGCCCACCCCTCTGATCCTTGGGTTTGCTCCTCAGGGTGACTTGCAGGTTTTGCTCTGAACTCCTCGCCACGTTGGCTGCTGTTTTCAGAGCCTCCATCCACTCCTCGGCCCTCTGCCGGGTCTCAGCGCGGAGGCGGAGCACATCTTGGGGGAAGACGACTTGAAAGCAAGAGTCGCAGTCATCCAGGTTGTCCACCTGGACAGCCAGACACACGTCCACATGGTAGCTCAGCAGCGGGTCCTCGTCTAGCTTGCCGGGCTGGAAAGCCATAAGGTAGGCCCGGCTCAGCACAAAAGTAAACGCCTTCCAGTTGTTCTGGGCAGTCAGCCTGTACAGCGTCCCTGACTTGATGATGTTTTGGTACTGTCTGGGGCTATCCAAGACAGGGGACGGTGCGAGCAGCTCACTAGCTTTCTTCTGTAAACAGTGACTCTGCGCACAGTCAGCGTGGTGAGCAAGCCCCGGCGAGTCGGCCAGCTCATCCTGCCGCCCCACGTAAGCAGGCATGGCGGCGTGCACGACTTCCCAAAGCTTCTGTCCCCAGTCCAAAGCCTCCCATGGTGATTCTGCCTTTAGCTGCAGCTGCGTGCTGTCATACAGAACGGTATCCACCAGCCGGGCCTCGAGGTTGCCCAAAACAGATATGCTCTGGAAGTGTGAAAGCTGGTAGGTGGCATAGAGGGCTTGATTGCCACTGCTGTCAAGGCTGTAGAAGTACAAGTTGTAAGGGGAGAGTTCTGCGTAACAGCTCTGCCAGTAACTGTCATGGTCCTTCCTAATCTCCAGGTACCCCTTCTTCAGAATGTTTGGAAACGCCTGCTTGTGTTCTAGAAAGAAAAAAACAAAAGCAGCAATGTGTATTAATTTATGAATATGAATGAACTCAATGAGGTGAAAAGGCAGGTGTAAGAAACTAAAGAGATCAGAGGACATCTTTCTGGCTCAAAGCAAACGCAGTAGAAACAGTACAATTTCAAGATAGTACAAGATGTAACTGGGGGGAAATTTCAGGTCTAAAAAACTTCACGAAGGTGGAATTAGGAGCCTAAGATTAAGCATGGAGGGGAGGTGGTTTGCAAGGTCAGTGGGACATGCAGAGGTCTGTGTGGAAAACAAATACTGGAATAACTAGGACTATCCTAGTTACTGGACCCATGAACTAACTGCACTTCCCCAGGATTCCATGTTTTCTAGGAAACATTCTGCAGCGTATCAAATCCATAGGAAAGAACATTCTTCCTGTTGCTTGACCTAACTCCTTGCTCATACTTCCATCTTTCTTTGGGTGAGGAAAGCCAGGAAGGGTCAATGGAAAGAGCAGAGCAACTGAGCGTGAAGTGTGCCATTGATAAACTCCTGCTTCTCAGACATTCCCATTAGTCTTCAAGGCCTGTTCATGAACCTTCTGTCTGTTAACTACCTCCTCAGGCTTGACTTAAGCAACTCATTTTAGGTCTCTGCTTAGACAGCAGTTCTCTCTCACCTCTGAGCCCGGATGTGCTTATACTGTGCCTACTGTTTACAGTGCTCCTTCCCACTGCTTCCCCCAGCTACCACACACTTACCCTTCATCACTTAGCCACCCTCTCTTCCAGGAACAGAGTCTGTCCTGACTCCCCCAATCCCTCACCTCCAAACACACAGGCCTGGGTCAGTAACAGGTATCCCTTTCTGATGGGTTCCTGTCAGGCTGTATTATAGTAGTGTATATAAATATCTGAACAAATAAAATAAATGTTGAGGTTTTTAATTAAGTATATAATTAATTATGTAAATTAGTAAGCTCTACTGAGGAGGAGATGTCTTTTCATCCTTATTATCATAGCACATAGTGCAATGTCTAGTACACAGTAGGCTCTTAAAAAGTACTTGTTGAATGAGAAATATAGCTCCTAGCACGATGCCTAGCATAAAGTAGGTATAATTTCTTTTTCTTCCCGTTTCTTCCCGTTTCTTCTTCGTATCTGGTTGTGCCCTCTTTAATCAATGTTTAGCTGCAATGTATGCAAATTTAGTACTTTAATAGAAGGAGACTGTCATTTGGGAGACTTCCTGATACTTTTTTTTTTTTTAAGATTTTATTCATTTATTTGATGGAGAGAGAGAGAGACACAGTGAGAGAGGGAACATAAGCAGGGGGAGTGGGAAAGGGAGAAGCAGGACTCCCGCTGTGCAGGGAGCCTGATGCGGGGCTCTATCCCAGGGTCCTGGGATTATGACCTGAGCTGAAGGCAGACGCCCAACAACTAAGCCTCCCAGGCACCCCATACTTCCTGATACTTTTATCAGGCGTGAAAATGACATCTGTGCAAGAGGCAGCACCCCTCCCTGGTAGAGATTTTCATTTCTGAAATTTTCATTTCATTCTGCTTCTTAATTTCTTTGCTAATACACATTGGAGACAGTCATAAACTAATTGAGTCATTCCCTAAAGAAGACAAATCACACTCCCAAAGGGTATGATATCTGATCTTGGCTGAAGGGAAAAAAAAAAAGGTAACACAGATCTAGAGCTTAAAATAGCAAACTAAAAGAGAAAAGGAGAGAAATGAGGCAGAGAAAAGCCAATTTTACCTACTTTACATCTCCAGTCCTGACATTCATTAGTATTTCTGTGATAACTCAAAAGCCATTAATTTCTTGCAACCTACACTAATCCCTTTGTAGAGAGAGATAATGGATGCCTATTCTCAGTTATCTATCTTTTCTGATAATGCAATAAAGGAGGGCAGTGCTGTTAGAGACACTGCTGCTACCTTTCCCCCTCTCATTTCCATCAAGCGCTGATGGTAGTTCAATCTTTTCCATAATAAGACTCATAACCATGTGTCCCTCCATCCCCATCTCTCCTGTGACCCGATGCTCAGCTACGCATCCCTGAGTAAAATAAAAACTACCTTTCTTGCTTTTAGCTAGGATTTTTTTTCTCCTTTTCTTTCCTCCCTGCGAGCTTTCTACAATAGCAAGCATGAGTTAGAAATTCTACTTTAATTGGGTCCAAGACAGCAGCAAACCTGATTAAAAACTCACCTCTTTCTGGCTGACCAAGCTAGGGTGGTAGATGCCAGTTTGGGTGGACAGAGTTAGAAGTCCTGCCTGGGTGTCTCAAAAGTCCCCTCGCCTTCTTAATGCACAGTAAGGGTAGAGAATGCATTGTGTTTCCAGATTCTTTTCCCCCACCTGGCCCACCCCTCTCTAAATCAGTACATAAGACTGACACAGAAGAGATTGGTGCTGATCATAGGAAATGGCCCATATTAATAGGCTGCAGTTTATAGCATCAATTTCTTAAAAAGGAACAATCAAGAAGAGCAAACGGGATTGGAAGCTATCCTCTGGGGTGCGTATTCCTCTCTGGAGGGTCTATTTATATCAGACCTCACTAATATTTCCTGTGTGAAGTACTGAAGGTCTTTGAAATGGGAGGGCTGAAGAACGACCATTTCTCTTTAGTCTCGAACAACTGCTACTTTCTGTTTCTATCTGAAGTTTATTTTTAATATTTGCACTACAGACAAATCAGAAGGCATATATTTCATCAATTTATAGTTCAACTTTTATTTCCTCAGCCCATATCATTTCAACTCATTTAATTAACCTCCCACACATTATTGTAAATTGTTCAATTTCACAAATGAGTAATGTAAAATCTATCTTAGCTAATATCACAAATGATTCAGATGGAACCACTGACAAGGATTATCACCATTTCCTTAATAAAATAGGAAAGGCTGAGCAAAATGAAATCACTGTACCCAAAAATTTCATACTGAAACCATGAGTAATACCTTGTGAAAAAGAGGAAAAAAAAGAAAACCCAGCCCACCCCTGAATTCATTTCCCTATTGCGTTCCACTTTGGCTAGTGCGAAGACCTGGTTCAGTTCCTCTGCAGTGAAAACCCCTTCTTCCTCTTCTCTCCGCCCTTGCATCACCAGTGCGGTGGTTTAAGGACAACGATTGCTATGTAGTGCAGAGGAAGAAGGGCATTGTCCCCGTCATGCGCCTCATTCACTTCTGTACGGCCAATCTGCCAGTTCCTCTTTTGCTATTATTTCCTCTACCTGTTCTCAGAAAAGTCTCCTTTCTCATGGCCACCACCTTAAGCAAGGTTCGTTTTTTTTTTATTGTGGTATAACTGACATATAACATTTTATTAGTTTCAGATGTGCAATTCAGATGTAATGATCCTATATTTGCATATATTGTGAAACGATCACCACAGTAAGTCTAGTTAACACCCGCCAGCATAATTACAAAACGTTTTTTTCTTGTGATGAGAACTTTTAAGACCTATTCTCTTGGCAACTTTCAAATATGCAATACAGTATTAACTAGAGTTGCCATGCTGTACATTACATCCCCATGACTTTTTATTTTATAACTAGAAAGTTGTACCTTTAAGACCTAATCCAGGTCTTAAGTGAGCTCCTCCTCTAGTCCTCCTTCCTCTTGGCCATCTCACGGCACTGTTACCAAGGTCACGCACAGCCCCTCCCACCCAGTAAAGTTCAAGCTCCTTAAGACACTTTATCATGGAAAATTTCAAACACACTCCAAAGCATGTAGAAGAGTAAAATAAAACCCAAGGACCTATCCTTCAGCTTCGGAAATCAAATTTCTGCTATTCTTGTTTCATATCTCCCCCCCCTCTCTGACTCTGGCTTTTTTGGTTGTTTTGGCTGCAATATTTGAAAGCAGATTGCTAACACTTATCATTTCTAGCGTAAATACTTTAGGGGGTATCTCTAATCTGACAGATAAAACTTGAATCTACACACACACACATGCACACACACACACACACACACACACCCCATTTTCACACCCAACATGAATAATCCTTATCTAATACCTACTCTATATCTGATATTCTCAGATTGTCTCAAAAAATTTCTTTATACAGATGGTTTAACTTAGGTTCACACATTGATTTGGCTAATACATCTTTTAAAGCTCTTTAAATCTATAACAGTTCTCCTTTTTTTTTTTTTTATGCCACACATTTATTGAAGAAATGAGTTCACTTGTCCTGTAGAACTTCTCACATTCTGGACTTGGCCAAGTGTATCCTCATGGTATTATTTAAATGTGCCTCTGTTTCCCATGTTTTCTGTCAACTGCTATTAGATCTTGAGATTCATCTAGACTTTTTTTTTTCGCAAGAATATGTCACAGGGATTGTCCCACTTCTAAGGGTATTAAGACTGATTAGGGCGTTCAGAAGACGTAAGTCTGATCCCTCCATTATAACTTTCCCCAGCGACCTTTTACACAATGTTGGCACTTTTCTCCACTCCCCCATATTCTAGCCAGGTGACCTGATGCTGTTTCTAGCACTAACCCCTCCCAACCTTTGTGCATGTTCTCTCACTGACTTCCCTATCTAGATCTCCCATCACCTCTGCTTATGCGTGTTTTCCTCACACAAGGGCTAGAACAAGATCTTACCTACTTTTTTTTTTAAGATTTTATTTATTTGTCCGAGAGAGAGAGAGAACATGCATGCACATGAGCAGAGAGAGTGGCAGGCAAAGGGAGAAACAGGCTCTCCAATGAGCAGGGAGCCCACGTGGGAGTTGATCCCAGGACCCTGGGATCATGACCTGAGCCAAAGGCAGACATTTAACTGACTGAGCCACCCAGGCGTCCCAATATCTTACCTATTCTTGAAGACCTTCTTCATCCCCTCTAGTTGAAAACAACTGTCCTCCTCTGAACCCACAAGGATCTATGGCTACACTACTCTGATGACTCAGATTTCAGATACTATTTCACATTTATCACATATGTATTAAATTATGTAACAAAATTATTCAAAAAATCAGAAAGAAATGTAGAAAGCAACAACAAAAAGTTTCTGCTGCCTCCATCCTCCAGTACCCACAATCCTCCTGTCGAAATTATATACTATTTGATATGAAGCCCTCAGACAGGATATAAATGTCATAATATAAATAATATTTGGAGGTATATTGTATTTACTTACATAAATGTATAATTTTAAACAGTTAAGTACTTTTCATTTTTATTACTTTGTGCAATTTTATCTTTTTAAAACCCACCACATCCCAGATCACAATAAATGAAAAAAACATTTAGGTAATCTAGTTTACCAAGAAAATCTGGACTACCTGAGTCAGCACAATGAATGAAGGTCACAAGAATAAGATTCCGAAGATTGGAAAATGCTTAGAATGAAAGATGAAGAGCAATATTTTTAATGTTTTCAAAGAATTCAAAAGCCCAATGTGGTGCCCATATTCTAAATCAAAGTTATGTAGGCAAATTTAAAGGACACATTGAAATTCTTAATTACAAGATTAGTAAATGTGAAAGGAAGCCAAAGTGGAGAATGAATGGAGAACAGCCATACGCTTCAGTGGAACACTGTCTAAGACAAGCCTGAAAGGATGCC
>CM052810.1:149718839-149752897 GCA_028533885.1 Nasua narica
AAGGAAACAAACAACCAAACAAAACCAATCTTACCTGCTCTAGAAATGATGCTGCTTCTGGCACGAAGCTCTCAACCTATGGTAAGAGCTTCAAAGCTTCCACCAAAGGGTAAGCTCAAAGTAAACTAACAACAGCACAAATGGAAGGCACCAATGCAGAAAGCTCTTCACCAGCTGCCCAAGTCTTTCTGACCCACAGAAACATCACTGGCCAACAGAAGGTCTCTGCTGCATGGCTGGGATGTCATGGGAAACGAATAAATGCCTCACTTCCTGTTGACTGTAATTCCTTAGGTCACTGCAGCTGATGAGCAGAAAGGAAAATACTTAACAACTTTAACCTTTGAAACAAAAATCAGCCTATGGGTTAGCACATATTCACAAAACCAGTTCCGATGGGCACGAAGGGTGAGTGTACATCAGAAGTAATTAAATGACTTTTTTTTTTTCTTTCTTGGCTACAACTGAATCTGTTAAAAAGTGAGCCTGGGTCTTTGTTCAAATGGCATCCTGAGAGTATCAGACCCACGATAAGGTCTAAGCAAAAGGTGACTCCTTATTTAAAAGGACAGGCATACTCAGTGGTGATGAACGGCACCCGTGACCCCCTCTCCTTTTTTTACTTAATCTGTGACAACAACCTTGATTACCAAACAGCCTCTTACAATTCTGCCAGAAACAAGCAAGGCTGGCAAAGGCAGACAAAACAGTCTATGCCCTTTAAAGATAAGCACAAGGTAAGGTAAAATAATAGGATGAGTCTATTATTTTACTATGTACAACATGAAGGTCAGAAAAATCTCTGTCCATCAAACAGAAAAAGGGAAAAGTTCACAAAATATGAAGGAGAAGAACAGTAGGAACTACATTTTCATCTCCAGTTCTGGATTTAAATTTCTTTTATTATGGACTATATTCATGAGTATGGAATGGATTTTTAAAAAACAATGAAGCAGCATGTAAACATTTTGGAATTCTGATTGGTCCATATTTCTTTAACTTTTTTAAAGATTATTTATTTATTTGAGAGAGAGAGAGAGAGAAAACAAAGTGGGGTGATGGGCAGCGGGAGAGGGACGAGCAGACTCCCCACTGGGTGTGTAGCTCGACATGGGACTTGATCCCAAGACTCTGGGATCACGACCTGAGCCAACCCAGGTGCTTAACCAACTGAGCCACCCAGGCACCTCTCTTTTTAGCTCTTTTGAGTTGACATTAAGATGATAGGCTTATGATAATTGGGACTCAATAGCTGCTCATCATTCAAGACTACCACTACTAAACTCATTAAAAATGTCCTGAAAAGGTCTCATTCAATGTACATGGACACATTTAAATGAGGAATGATGTATTTAATAAAATGTTTTTGTTTTGTTTTGTTAAAGATTTTATTTATTTATTTGACAGAGAGAGAGATCACAAGTAGGCAGAGAGGCAGGCAGAGAGAAAGGGGGAAGCAGGCTCCCTGCTGAGCAAAGAGCCTGATTCGGGGCTCGATCCCAGGACCCTGAGATCATGACCTGAGCCAAAGGCAGAGGCTTTAACCCACTAAGCCACCCAGGTGCCCCTTTAATAAAATGTTTAAACACAAAATAAAGACAGTTCTTGTAACTCCTAAGCCAAGAACAAGATTAAGAAGTCATAACTGATATTTCTGAGTCCTGACTAAAGGGCAGTCGTTATTTAAGCCCTTTATCTGCTTCATGTTGTTCAATCCTCACAACGCCCTGATCAGAGGGCTGCTATTTCTACCACTTTACAAAAAAGCTCAGATTTAAACAGACGAAGTTATGTGTCCAAAGTAATACAGCCAGTGAGTGGAAGCAAGACTCTAAAATACACATATAGCCCTGTAAGGCATTTAAAGATTTTATTTATTCATTTGCCAGAGAGAGAGTACAAGCAGGGAGAGCAGCAGGCAGAGTGGGAAGCAGGCTCTCTGCTGAGCCAGGAGCCCGATGCGGAACTCGATCCCAGGACCCAGGGAGCATGACCTGAGCCAAAGGCAGCCGCTTAATGAACTGAGCCACCCAGATGTCCCCCCTGTATGGCATTTAATAACAAATTAGTTACGCTGGGATAATATAGCTAAAAGTTTACACACATGCTGCTTTGAATTTTAGTGTCAAATATCAGCAACTTTAAATTATTTATTATTAATAATTAATAATTATTTAAACTAGTTATTTTTAAATCTCTGTTAATCCCACAACTCAGAAAGTTAAATGCTCAATATCATCTTTATACCCAGGGAAACCATTTATACTCAATTTATTCAAAAAATCATGTCTGTAATACTTTTGTGTCATGGTAAGTTCTCTGAGGGAATGGTGGATGAGAGGTCCCTGAACAAATAGAGTAAAAACTGTTCTCTAACTAAATAGCTAACCTCAATTCTCTTAGTGACCTTGAACACATTACTTAGAATGTCTGCAAGAGTATAATAACTGTGACTTCATTTAGGCCAAATAAGTGCTTTTGCAAATGTTGACATAGTCTTAATTGCCCAAACCTTTTACTAATGTTTCCCTAAGACATCATTTTTCATTTAGCCAATAAATAGAAACACTTGTAAAAATGTTTACTTAAAAAAAAAAACTCTGCTAATAAGTGTTTCTGTCAAAAGAATTAAAAAAAATTTTCAAATTAAATGTGACTATAGATGATTCCAACATATTTTAACTATTAAGGCATCCCCAAATAAAGTGCCTCCTTCTGAAGCCAACTGAACTTTTTTGCGAGACGAATAGGGGTAAGAATATCATTGCACATGGGGTTCAATCCAAGTAACAAAGTTGACCCACAACCTTGAGTCTTGTTTCTTAAGTCTACTGAAAGATGGTAAGCTCAGATTTCCCATGACCACACTACCAGGAATCCACAGACATCATATCTAACAGTTCAGTGGATGACAATCACTTTGGGACCAGAAGACCTGGAACTGGAAGACCTCAGTTTCAACATGCCATGCCTGGAGGTGTGACTCCAGGCAAGCCATGTGAACCTGAATCCTAGTTACCTTCATGCAGGTCAAATGATACCTGTCCTACCCTCTTCCAAAGTTGTCTTGGAGAGCAAGTCAAACGACATAATGCAGTGCTCTGTGAACTCCAAAGCAGGGTACGGGATGCCCGCAGGGGTGGTGTGGTGCCAGGGAAAGGGCCGCATTCTCTTTTATCTCCTCTCATTACAAACCAATGAACTGGTACAGAGTGATGACAACAATCAGCTTAGGAAACTCTGAGACAGGTTATAATGCACTCAAAGAATGCCTTCGCTGTTCAGGGCAGCAAGAGTTATTGTGTTTCCGCTTTTCTGGTGGTCTTGGGGTAAGAAGATTCAATAGTGCAAGTGCATGATGATCCAAAAGGAGTCTCTCTCCTCAAAGAAGAAAAACCAAGTAAGTAAAACCCTCCTTTGCCCTCTAAGCTCCTCTACAGCTAAAATATTTTCTCCTCCTCCTCCCTTTTAATTCCAAGTTTCTCGAAGAAACTTGCTCTCTATGCTTTCTGACGCTACTTCTCACCACCCATTCATTGGCCCCCCAAGAGGAAATCTGGTTCTGCCAGAGGCAAAGGTCATCAACAATTTCCTTGTTGCTAAAGCCAGGAGACTTTTCATTTCACGTCCGACCTGACCCCTCAGCAGTATCTGCCCTACTGAACGCCCACTCTGCATTGCTCTCCCGAACACACTATGCAGCCTCTTCTGATCTCTCTCCTTTATCTCTGGATGTGCAGTTCAGTCCCCACTATGAGCTCCCCTTCTTATGCTCAAATCATAAATACAGGTATTCCTCCATTTCCCCCATAACCCTCTTATCTAGTTCCTCTTCTATCTGAGTGATCTTCATTTCTGTGGGCTTCAGCTCCAGTCAATGTGGTAGATGAGGAAAAGATTACTCCCCTGACCTCTAAAGCCACAAATGCAACTTCCTTTTGGATATCCCCTTACTCGTAAGTGTGCACAAACCCAGCTCCTCATCTAACCCTCAACTTGCCCCTCGACCTGGTATTGTCCATACAGTGAAGGACACCATCATCTGCCCCGGAAAGTGACCATCGCCCTTGACCCTTCTATGCCCTTCACCTGCAATCACTCCAAAAAGCAAGTCATATTAATCCTACCTCTACCACATCTGTCAAATCTATCTCTACCTCTCTTTCTTTATTGTCTTAATTCAGACACCACATCTTCCCTTCAGTCTTTCCCTCCTCTAATCCAGTCACCACACTGCAACCCAAGTGGGCTTTCTAAAATTAAAACCCGGTTGTCTTCTGGAAAAACCATACACTCCTTAACATTGCCTGTAAGAGCTCATGGTCACTTATTTTCCTGGGCTCATCTCTTGACTCTCCCTCTTTACCACCCACCCCCACCCCACAACACAAAGGGACACAACTTGGCTAATTTTAATTCAGCCTTTGGGTCTCTGCTGAAGTATCACTTCTTCCCTGACCTCCCATGTCCATTTTGGTCTTCCCTCTTATGTGTCCCCAGAGCACCCTGATCTTCTCAATTATTATGCCTTTCGTGTTGTGTAAAATGGCCTATTTACTTGTCCCCCACTAGATCATAAGTTTCATGAAGGCAAAGACTGTGCCTGTTTTATTCAGAGCTGTACTCCCGGCTCCAAGTACAAGAGCTATGCGTCACAGTACGAAACAACTGCTCAACTCTTACTTGTTCAGTCAACGAGTCAATGAATCCCTGAGGGAAGAAAGGAAGTTGTTCTGGAAAAACTAAAGTGCTGACTCAAATGGATCAAGAATACATGGGAAAATATCATTTAGTTAATCTCCTGGAGCATAAAAACTGCTGGTTACCTTTCTGATGTTTTCTAACCTATAATATATGTTCCCTGCTCTGAGACTAAAACCTACATTTATAATCATATAGACAAGCCACAAAGTAAAGTGGGTATTTAGCAATTTCCCCGTTAGATAAATGTCCACAAGTAAACTGGATAATGCAGAACCAGGCAGCTTTAGTTTGTACTGAATTACAAATTGGCTACACTAATCAAGACAACGGGACGAATAAATCACTACAGTACTCACATACATGGCATATAATCAGAGAATCCAATTTGAAACACGCAACTTAAATTAACAGTTAATGTGTATGAAAAAGAAACAAGATGTTAATGAAAACAGCATGCCTGACACCTCAATGCAACGGCCTCTGTATTTTAACTTTAGTTTTGCTCACAACTCACGCTGCCATCAAGACTAATTACATCTACAGACCAAATACAGTTCTTAACTTATTGTCAGTATGAAGGTAAATTATGTGGGCTTTTCATTGTCTGTCCAGTACTGTCGACAGTAGACAATGAAGGAGAGCAAACTTAATGCATGGAATTTACTACTGGTGGTCATTTTTATCATAGTGTCAGTACCCTTTTTCTCAAAATCATCTAGCTTGCACTAGAACTCTAAGCTAGAATATGGTTGAGCTACTTAAGAACCAAATACAAAATCACGTTCCCCATGAAGAAAATCACCACTTGGCTAGTGCCAATGGAGCAACAGATGTTTTCTGGACATTTCTTGTAGGTGTGAAGGAATAGGGCAAAATGAAAATAGGAAAGGGAACCATCGTGGAAAATGAAAGACCATCAGTGCTCTGTGCTCCTGCAAATTGGCTAGAGATGGGGAATCCTAAAAAATCTGCCCAAATGATTTAATCTTTTCCAGGTTCCTATTAAAATCATTAAAATTCCTTCTGATTTAAACAAGTACTCGAAGTAGTACCCATTTACCTACCAGCTTCTCAAATATGTAAATGTATAGCCTGACTTAAAGTATTATAGGAAGCCTGCATACATGATTAAACCAGAATAGAGAATGTCAAGAATCTGATAAATACTCAGTGAATATTAGCACTGGGGGTTTTGTAACGCAGATGTTACAAGCCTGGGTCCAGCCTGGTTTTCCTAGCCAGACAGGTACATGTCTTTCTTTTTGCAAATGGTTACAAATCACAGTTCTTTGTTTGCCACTTGTATAATTAACCTGGGTCTAGAGCCTAAAGCCTAAAATCTATCAATCTATGAGGAAACAAAGGTACATTAAGCATTTGTGAACATTCACTGTAAAAATATTTCTAAGTTCCTTTGGATCAATTGCTAGGAGTCTTAGGTCAAGGGGTTGGAGCATTAGTGACGCTGTTCATACATTCAGTCAACGAGCTTTTCAGAAAGGTTACACCGTCTGCTCACCCCTCACAGCATCTGAGAGTATCTGCTCCACTGCATGCTAATGTGAAGAATTGAAATTAACAACCTATGTAAATTTAAGCACTCAAAAAATGGAACCCTGCTCTTGTTCCAATTTTCATTTCTTTGATAAATGAAAAGAGAACATATTTTCATATGTCTTCACTTAATTTTCTCTCCTATGGATAGTCTGTCCTATCTTTTGCCCTCCTTTCTGCTGGAATCTGTGTTAGTTTTCTCCTGCTATATAACAGATTTCCACAAACTTAAAGCAACGCCTATTTCTTATTTTACAATTCTGAAGGTCAGAAGTCTGGGTAAACTTGACTGGGTTCCCTGTTCAGTGTCTCTCTCAAGAGGTCAAAAATCAAGGTGTGGAGGTTCCAGTTTCCATGCTAGGCCACCCCCAGCAATTCTAGGCATCCTGCCTTCTTCAAGTCTCCTCCATTCCTTCTTAAGTGTAGCCTTCACCCTCAAAACAGCAACAATATGTTGTTCCTTATCAAGCTACAAATCGTTTGGATTTCCCAGCCAGAGAAAGCTCTCCACTTTTATGGGCTCCTGTCATTACATTAGAACTACTCAAGTACTTTCCCTATTTTAAATTCAACGGTGTCCTATAACATAATAGAGTCAAAAGAGTGATATTTCATCATCTTTACAAGTTGCACAGATTAGGGCACGCAATCTTGGTAGAAGGATATTTTTAAAATTCTACCTGCTATAGAATCATAGGTACTGTTTCTTATCCTTTGTTCATGTTCTTTATGATAAATCTTAATTGCATGAATTTACAGATAAATGAATCTTACTGATGATTATAAGACGTTACATTTTCACAATGGCAAAGGCAACTAGATGGGGCTACTGTGTGCTAATAAGAATTTTGAGGGGCATCTGGGTAGCCCAGTTGGTTAAGCCTT
Organism: Nasua narica; assembly: GCA_028533885.1. Lineage (NCBI taxonomy): Eukaryota > Metazoa > Chordata > Mammalia > Carnivora > Procyonidae > Nasua > Nasua narica. Next base: position 149,725,983 of record CM052810.1, read on the forward strand.
GATTTTGGCTCAGGTCATGATTTCAGGGTTGTGAGGTTGAGCCCCACATTGCACTGGGCACGGAACCTGCTTAAGATTCTCTCCCTCTCTGGGCGCCTGGGTGGCTCAGTCAGTTAACCATCTGCCTTTGGCTCAGATCATGATCCTGGGGTGCTGGGATCAAGCCCTGCATCAGGATACCTATTTAACTTGGAGTCTGATTCTCCCTCTCGCTATGCCCTTGTGTGTTCTCTCTCTCTCTCTCTGTCAAATGAATAAATAAAATCTTAAAAAAAAAAAAGAGATTCTCTCCCTCTCCGTGCCCCTCCCCCTCCTAAAAAATAAATTTTAATACCTAACTTTGCTACACTGATTTTTTAAATTTTAATTGTGGAAAAATATTTTTAAAAATTGCCATCTTAGCCATTTTCAAGTGTACAGTTCAATAAGTACATTCACATTGTTTTGCAGCCAATTTACAGAACTCTTCATTTTGCAAAATTGAAACTACTCATTTAGCAAGACTCTCTATTTTGCCCCTCCCCCAGCTTCTGCAACCACCATTCTACTCTCAACACTGGTTTATTTTTATTATACGTATTTTTAAAAAACCAATGAAATAGTTTATTTTTTAGTAATCTCTATACTCAACATGGGGCTTGAACTCGTGACCCAGAGACTGTCACAGGCTCTTGCTACTGAGCAAACCCCTTATGTATTTATTAACAAACATGTATACAGCAATTACTACACACACTGTTTTTAATGCTTTAAAAATACTAATTCATTTAATCCTCATAACAACACTATGAGATCAGTACTGTTATTAGACCCATTCTACAGATTCGGAAACACAGCAGGTAGCTTCCCACACAGAAAGTGGAATCCAGGTAGGTTGGCTTTATTAGTTCTTGCTATGAACCATTACATTCTGAAAATATTCATTTTAAAGACAAACTCATAAGGCATCAATATTATTTCTTCTTGCTTTCAAACACTTCTCTTTTTTTAATTTTTAAAAAAGATTTTATTTATTTGAGAGAGAAAGAGAGAGAGAGAGAGTACAAGCAGGGGGAGTGGCAGAGGCAGAGGGAGAAGCAGGCTCCCTGCTAAGCAAGGAGCCCAATGTGGGGCTGGGACTCCATCCCAGGGCCCTGGGATCATGACCTGAGCAGAAGGTGGACACTTAACTGACTGAGCCACCTAGGGGCCCACAAAACACTTCTCTATGTGCAATTTAATCTAATACTCTTCTACTAATTAAAAGTTAGACTATGTGATGGAAACATGTCTATATATATCCCAATTTTTGGTGAAGGCATTTTCTAAGTTAATGAAATGAAAACTGCCTTGTATTTGATTATAGTTACAATTAAAACTTACATGTAGTCAATACCTTATGAATGAATACAAATTGCAATTCACTGACTACTGAAATTAAAATATTAAAGGGAAAAAAAAGTGTTTCTCTTTTCCAATGAGGAAAAACAAAGAGAAAAAAGCTCCAAATAAGTTTATAACAGCATAGCTCAATCTCAGTTTAACCTGTTAAATTCAAATCTGCCCGACTTTGCAAGCTATAAATCTAGACCAATCTCAGTTTATCATCTCAATTATCTATCTCAGTAGACATTTATTTCATTTATTGAGTGGGTCTGAAGTTCCCTTATCCTGGTTTTTTTAGCTTAGTAATCCTCTCATAGGAGACCAAATCACGCTTGTCATCAGTCACACAGTATCATTTATACACATTAAAAATGACCAGAGTCCACAGAGGGAACAAGTGCTGTTTCTCTAGGAGGCCTGGCGCGATGTGAGTGATAGACTCTGCTGAGATTTGGTTTCTAGGACCCAGGAAGCAGGGAGGCTAAACACAACGCACAGAATGGGATCCGCTATTTCAAACTGCTTTCTACTTATATACCTGATGCATAAAAATAAGCAGACAATGCATCATGTCGTCTCCCCTCACCCATTATCCGCAGTCTCCAGCACGAAATCAAAACCAGAGTACGGAAGAAACAGCAAAATCATCGCCATCCCAGGGATACCCTCGGATATTTGTTACAACGTTGTCATCCCCACACCCTTCCCCCACTAGCCAGCCAGGCAGCACAGAAGCAGGCAAGATGCTCACCTGGCCGCCGGCTGGGGCTCTCCCCTCACCTGCGGGGCCTGCAGCCTACTCCTGGCTGGAGCTGGGCTTCGCAGCAAGCCCGCCTCACCGTGACAGCCCGTCTGGCCGCCGACCATCCCAGCCCGGCTGTCTGTTTACAAGCGCGGCTCGCGGTCCCGTTCTTAAATGCTTCCCCCCAGCCACCCAGGAAGCGAGACCCGGACACACAAGGTTCCAGGTCGCAAAGACTCGTCTTTTTTGCCCCAGGATCCCGCCGCCAGGCAGGGCCTGAAGGCGCACAGCCAGGCCTTATCTCTGTTTCCTTCTGCACGATTTTTATCACACACATTTTGGAAACAATGGCGGGTGCCGCAGAGTCTCCTCACTGTTCCTCCCAACGCCCAAATGGATGTTAGCAATTGGAAAATTTCACTTGGCGCACACGCAGAATTGGACCCATTTTTAGCAGCTCCCTAAGAAAATTACTCAGATAAGTTCTTTCTGAAAATAGCACTATTACAACCTGCAGGTTGCTTCCCATTTCAGGTTTGGAGCTGCGGAGAAAAATCAATTTTCACTGTCCTTTCATGTTGTAGACAGCAGGTTGAAAGGGGATGATTTTTGAGGGGAGGTCTCAACCCCCATTCGGATTACCAGCAAAACAAAGTGGTGTGTGTGTGTGTGTGTGTGTGTGTGTGTGTGTGTGTGTGTGGTGTTCATATATGCACCGACTGGCGCCTGGGTGCCCCTAAGACACCCCTTCCCACCAAACCCAAAGTAATTGGGGCCACTTTGAAAATCTGCTGGTCTAGCTGGATGGATAAGCCTTTCCTTGACGTTTCCTCGCTTTATTTCCCGTCATAGCACACTTCCTAACCATTTTCTCAATTTATAATTACGCATTTATTTTCCAATTTTATTGGCTTCTCCACTCTTACCCCAGCCTCTCCTATAAACTCCCTGAGGGCAGGAACTATTTCTTTTCGCACACCAGGAGCAAAGCCCCATTCAAATGAATGAGTGAAGTAAAAAGGCTGCTAAACAAACAAAAAGTTGTCAAAGGAGGCTAGAGAAAGCAGCATGAAAGGAATGGAAAATCTGATCCCAGCCCCCTTCCCTTAAACATGGATGAAAAAAAAATCTTTAACCATAGAATTTTTCTTGGGGTTAAAAAAAAAGGAATTTTTCTTGGGATACCTGGGTGGCTGAGTCAGTTAAGCATCTGCCTTCAGCTCAGGTCCTGGGATGGAGCCCCCCACCTCCTGGGGCTCCCTGCTCAATAGGAGCCTGCTTCTCCTTCTCCTGCTCCTTCTCTCTCTCTCTCTCTCTCTCTCTCTCGCAAGTGAATAAATAAAAATCTTTAAAAACTAAGAAAACATTTTTTTTTCTTAAGATTTATTTTGAGAGAGCACCCTCGTGAATGTAAGTGGGAGGAGGGGCAGAGGGGGAGGAAGAGAGAATCCTCAAGCAGACTTCCCATTGAGCCCAGAGCCCTATTTTGGGGGGTGGGGTGGAGGAGTGCTGAGCCCAGGACCTTGACATCATGACCTGAGCCAAAATCAAGAGCATGCTGCTCAACTGACTGAGCCACCTAGGCACCCCCACCGTGGAATTTTTTTTAAAAAAATCTTCTGTTGATGTTCAGAGTTTAAGTAAGTTAAAAACAAAAGCAAAACCAAGACACTGCAATTTGAGGTACACTTCTGGTTCCCTAAACAAGCAGTGTTCTCTTTTGCCTCGGGACTTTTGTGCAGTGGTTTCCTCTGATGAGACCTCTCACCCCTGCTCTATCACCTTAGCCTAACTCCTTGCTCTTTAAAAAGTGGGTGCTATCACATGTCTCCTGGAAATATTTGACAGGGGAACCTGTTCCTTTTATGAACATCCAGAGGAACTGGATGGATAAGCCTTTCCTTGACATTTCCTCGCTTTATTTCCCATCATAGCACACTTCCTAACCATTTTCTCGATTTATAATTACGCATTTATTTTCCAATTTTTTTCTCCGCAGCTCACAATTTTCCAATGTGATTTTCCATCACATTGTTACGAAGTCATCTATATACTCATCAGTCTTCCTAGACCGATGATTTTTAAACTTCAGCGTATAACAATCTTCCAGAAAAATTATTCTCAAACCCAAACATTCATGTGTGAGGATCCTGTTAAATGCAGATTCTGATTCAGGATATCTGTGACGGGGGTCTCTGCACCTCTAATGATCTCCCAGGTGATGCCATATTTTGAGTGTCAAGGCTCTTGGATACTCGTTAAAAATGCAAATTCCTGGGTCACATATCCGCAGATTTTTATTCTGAAGGTCTATAATAGGTTCTTGAATTTTGTGATTTGCACGACTGCGTCGAAGTGCTTCCAATATAAGTGATCAGTGGACTACTCTTTGAGAAAACCTCCATGGTTCTACGAAGTTTCAGGGCAAGGGCCCATGCGTTGTTATTGTTTACCCGCTGTGCATTAAGCACAGGGTCTGGCACATAAAATGCATTAAAAAGTCACATTTGCAGAATGTCTGGATTTGTTCACTATCACTAATACACACCCTCAGCACCAAACCAAGGGGGTGATCCCACAAAAGGGATGAGAAGTCAATGGCTGAGAATAATCTCAGCTGGGCAGGCTCTCAGGCCTCCATTAGGTCAGCAGGGAACATTTTACTCCTTTAAATGTAAAATATTTAAGTTCATGTCTCCATTCAAATGGCTGTCTGCTAACAGCAGTCCCATCATCTTTTCTTTTCTTCTTCTTCTTTTTTTTTAAATAGACTTTATTTGTAGAGCAGTTTTAGGTTCCTGGGGAAATTGAGTGGGAAGTACAGAGTTCCCATATTTCCCTGCCCCCACACACGCACAGCCTCCGCCACTATCAACAACCTGCACAACTGTGGTACATTTGTTACCATCAATGAACTTACATTGACACATCGTTATCACCCCACACCCATAGGGTCTGCCCACCTATTTACACCTCCTAGACCTCACAGTTATACCACCAATTACATCACAGTTTGCTGAAGGGAGCTTGAGTTGGTTTGTGTCACTTGCAACTGAAGGCATCTTGACTGACATTCCACCTTTCCAGACTTGTCTCCTGCATACTCTTTTCCTCCCACTCTGTACTCCAGACACATTTTTACCACTCTTGAATACTCTTCCTTTCCCATTATCCTGCTTTAGGCTCCCCTATTATACCTCCTTCTGCGTGCTCTGAAGGTCAGGGACTTCGTCTTATTCATATTTGTATGTTCTACAACATTTAACCTCTGTATCGAGTAAATGATCTCAATGAATGTGCTTTGAAACAAAATGAAATACCAAATGGCATGTAAGGAGATTTGATTATTATATCTCTTCATTAAATTTTTTTCCTCTTAGCCTCCCATTTTCTACAGTAATGGTCAGGCCAGGATTCAGTAAAGCAATGCTGTCTTCCAAGAAATGAAACAACAGTCGGATCAAAAGATGTTTTAAACTTAATCAGAAAATTTGGAGAGCTATTTATAGCTTAAAGTTTGCAAGCCAAGTATACATCACTCCCATCTCCCGAGAAATGCCCAAGTAAGGATGAAGAGGATATTCATTGAGAGCAATATAATTTGTCTCCACGGATAAATTAAGAGTATTCGAGATATAGAATACTAAAGTCCTAAAAGGAGTCACGTGTTGAGAGTACAAATGAGCCTGCTATTCAGCTAGCAGACATCCACAAGGCCATACCCAGTGTTCAAATACTGAAACAGTTCCATACAGGTTTGCAACCAACTTCTGTCCCTGAACTTCCTAAGTGTCCCAAGTCTCTTTCTGAGAAGCCCCTCCCCCACCCATCCTAAGATCCAACACCCAAACGGTTAATACCTTACCCTATTTTGCTGGGATGATGGGTGTCGACAGCAGCCTGCTCTTGCTTTAGGGCCAGAATTCTTTCTGATTAGTTGATGGTCAGGCTCTTGCTTTAGGGCCAGAATTCTTTCTGATTAGTTGATGGTCTGGCCATACATGTTTTTATGTCTTTTGACTATCGCTTCCACAGACACGTAAACAGGGGGAAAAAATAAGTGGAAAGCACGTTACAAAGCAAAATATTCAATAATTCCCCACCCTATCGCCACACACCATTCCTTTTTCAATAGGAAAGTTCGAGAATAAGTGATAGAATCTTACAGAAAAACTTCTTCAATGGAGCAATTTGAATGTGGTTCATTTTAGTCATTCAACAAGCATGAACAGGAATTAATTGTCCTCTAAGTAGGGGGTTCATGGGGGCTTGTGTAACGCTGAGTACTAACCAGGGTCTCTGTTAAGAGTTTATTTCTGGGGTGCTTGGGTGGCTCAGTCACTCTTAGTTTTGGCTCAGGTCATGATCTCTTGGGCAGTGGAATCAAGCCCTGTGAGGGGGCACCATGCTCAGTGAGGAGTCTGCTTGAAGATTCTCTCTCTTCCCCTCCCCAACTCACTTGCTCTCTCTCTCTCCCCATTAAATAAATAAATAAACAAACAAACAGATAAATAAATAAATCTTAAAAAAAAAAAAGAGGGGCACCTCAGTGGCTCAGTGGCTTAAAGCTTCTGCCTTCAGCTCAGGCCATGATCTCAGGGTTCTGGGATTGAGCCCCACAACGGGCTCTCTGCTCAGCAGGGAGCCTGCTTCCCCCTCTCTCTCTGCCTGCCTCTCTGCCTACTTGTGATCTCTCTCTCTCTCTGTCAAATAAGTAAATAAATAAGTAAATAAATAAAATCTTTTAAAAAAATAAAAATAAAAAAGAGCTTACCTCTTGAACATCATTTGTCATTGGGGAATTAAAAATTGACCTCCAGCTTAGAGACCACCAGGAAAACCTAAGAAACTGATAAAATTAGATAAAGTACTGACCGTACTAGGTGGAACATATCTGGCAGCATCTATTGAATTTGAACACAGAAAAACCTAATGATTCCGCATGTGCACCAAGAGACAGACATGAATGTTGATAGCACCATTTCTCATAATAGTCTCAAACTGGGAGCAATCTAAACATAAATGTATATCGATAATCAAATGTATACCCTCAGGTTACCATCACCACAATCCGAGTAATAAGCATAATATTGCGTATGTCCCAACTCACTAATTTGTATACATTAATCATGTGCAGGTTTTTATATATTAATTATACCTCAATAGAGATGAAAAAAACAATCAAATTTATACAGAAATTGTGGTATGCTTGAGCAATGGACACCTTTTTTTTTTTTTTTAAGATTTTATTTATGTGTTTATTTTGAGAGAGAGAGAGAGAGAATGCGAGGACCTGTGCAGGAGTAAGGGGAAGAGCAGACGGGGCGGGAAAAGGAGAGAGAGATAATTTCCAGCAGACCCCACACTGAGCGCAGAGCCTGACTCGGGGCTCAATCCCAGCCCCCCTAGATCATGACACAAGCCAAAACCAAGTGTTGGACACTTAACAGACTGGGCACCCAGGCATCCGGAACAATGGACACTCTTAAGAGTTGCATTGTATAGGGCGCCTGGGTGGCTCAGTTGGTTGAGCGACTGCCTTCGGCTCAGGTCATGATCCCGGAGTCCCGGGATCGAGTCCCACATCGGGCTCCCGGCTCTGCGGGAAGTCTGCTTCTCCCTCTGACCTTCTCCCCTCTCATTCTCAGTCTCTCTCTAATAAATAAATAAAATCTTTAAAAAAAAAAAAAAAAAGAGTTGCATTGTATAATATTGCACGCAGGGGCTTCATGAAGCTATTGAGTAAATGAAAAGTGACCAGTCAGAATTGAGATGTACTGTCAGTGTAAAATGCACACTAGGTTTCAAAAACTTCATGTGTAAAAAGAACACAAAATGTCAGGGACTCCAGGGTGGCTCAGTCTATCAGGCACTGCCTTTGCTCAGGTCATGATCCCTGGGATCGAGTCCTATATCAGGCTCCCTGCTCTGCAGGAAGCCTGCTTCTCCCTCTACCTGCTGCTCCCCCTGCTTGTGCTCTCTGGCTGGCTCTCTCTCTCTCTCTCTCTCTCTGTCAAATAAATAAATTAATTAAATCTTTAAAAAAAGAAAGAATGTAAAATGTCTCAGTAAAAAAATTTGTAATGATTGCATATTGAAATGACAACCTTTTGGATATACTGGAATAAATAAAGTACCCTTAAATATCTCAAAAAAAAAAAAAGGGTTAAAAGCTTGTCTAAGAAAAATTGTCTCCATCTTCATGTGCGACAGAATTCTCAACTTCCTTCTGGGAAAACCTAGCATTCCTGATAAAGTGCCTAGGCAATCTGCACAGCTTAGATAAACGTGAATGGTGTGAGAGATGTTGCAGGCTGAGTTCCCCAAAAAGCAGACTTTGAAAGTTCGGTGTGCAGAAAGTGCCCTGGGGATCAACACATGTGCTTAGGGTGGGTGAGGGGCTAGGAGCGGAATTGGGAAGAGGGAGAGGTACACTGGGAGCCCCCAGGAAGACAGCCTCAGCCACCCTCGCGAAGACCTCTGAGACAGAGGGGCCTTTCAGAGGCTTCTGGCGAGTCCTGAGTTGGGTGGAGAACAGTAGTGTGCTGGCAAACTAACTCTCAGAAAAACCAAAGCCCTCATTTGTCTGTGTTTGCCAATTTCCGTGGAGCAAATACCACACCTTGCCTAATTGTAAGCTCTGGATGTCGTGCCACTGAACATGGAGTTCATGACGTGCACTGTCAGGGGAAGCTGGCTCCAGCACACCACTGACCAAGATGGCCAGGCCTTTACGCTCCCACATCCCTCAGTCCCTGGATGTGGGCCACTCTGGGAGGAAGCTTGGCCTTGGGCAAGGTTGACACAGCCCCTGAAAGGGCTGACCGCTGAAGGCAATATGCTGACAGCACCCCCTTCTAGAAGCTGGGGCCACATCCTTTTCTGGTGGGGGATTTGGCAGGTCATCACAGAGTCCGCCATACTTATTCTGGGAAACCAAACACCTGCCCACTCAACACATTGTCAGGGAAGGGTCCAGTCGTCTTTCACTTTTAGATGGTAGAGCTAATAGATAAACGTGTGGGGAGATTCCCAGCAGTCTCCAACAGTAAGTATCCAGAGAGTGATGAAGGCCAAAGAAATTCCAGAAGTTCAGAAAATTGGGAGGGGAGGTGGGATGGAAATGCTCAGACAGGCTCCATGCTCAGAAGAGCGAGGCTTGAGTCTGCTTTGCAGAGGATGTAGAGCTGAGGTAGAAAAGCAAGGGAAGTTGAAAAGAAGCTGCATTGTCTGTGGTTAGAAGCCTGGCCCTGGCGCTTACTGACTCTCAGGCCTGCACAAATGACCTTACTTCTCTGTGCCTCAGTTTCCTCGTGGGTAAACTGGGGATGATGATGATGATGATAGTCACGATGTTATCTGCCTTAGAGTGTTTTTGGAATAAGTGAGTTTCAAGGAAGAGTTTATAATAGTGCTTGGCAATATTAGGCCCCCAATAAGTGAGTTGTTATCTTATGGAGCAAAATGTGAAGATACTCTATTGCAGAGTAATATATATATAACATATATATATATATACACACACACACACACACACATATACATATATATATTTACACACACGTAGTATGTACACACACATATAATATAAATATATGTATATATAAAAATCCTAAGTTGAACCATAACTTACAGATTAGCTGTGTGTATATACATGCTTGTGTATATATTTGAATTTGAATTTATATATGTATATGAATATGTGTGTGTGTATTCATTCATTCATTCACTGGAACTGGGCAGGTATAACTGATATTTCTAGGGACAAGAGGGAAACAGATGGTTGCCCTTAACTTCCCCGCCCAGACCCTGTCTCGCTCTATGAGGCCCCACATGGACATGAAGACACCTCTGCCACCATGCCCTAAAGTGCAATGTCCTATCATCTACTGCTTCCCTAGCTGCAGTCACTCCTCAGGCCTAGGGGGACACACTGGCAAGTGGGGCAGCCCCCAGGGAGACAAACCCTGGGGGAAATGTCTGTGCGGGCCTGGAGACAGGCTTCCGCTTTGGGGGCAGGTCACATGGGGTCCCCGGGTACCTGATCTAGGAGGAGAGAGCTCCAGGTAGCCACTTTCTCTGCCAGGAAGAGATGCAGCCAGAGGAGGTCCTAAAGCCCAGAGCCTAGAACAGCAGCCCAATTGCCCACTAAGAGCAGTCCTCTCCTGGGTGGTTCTCCTGGGGATCAACTTTCTTAATGCAATATTCTGTCTTTGGTACATGGTGGATTATGAAAAGGTAATTGTGTTGCAAGAGAGGTTTTGTTATACTAGAAAAAACACTGGATTAGGGATCGGGAGTTCTGAATGAAGATCCTAGCCACAAAGTCTAAGATCGTGGTTTATACATATTATACTTATTATGCCTCAAAGCACTAAGCACTGTGATGGTGCATAGTAAGATCTAATGAGCAATTTATATTTATAGCATCCAAGATTATTGAGATTTCAGAATTTAATTTGTTTTTGGAGAGTGATTTTTTTAAAGATTTTATTTTTAATAAATAAAGATTTAAAAATAAATAAAAATAAATAATTTTTAATAAAAAAAGATTTTATTTTTATTTATTTCTTTGACAGAGAAAGATTACAAGCAGGCAGAGAGGCAGGCAGAGGGAAAGGAGGGAAGCAGGCTCCCCGCCGAGCAGAGAGCCCTATGCAGGGCTCCATCCCAGGACCCTGAGATCATGACCTGAGCCAAAGCAGAGGTTTCAACCCACTGAGCCACCCAGCGCCCTATAGAGAGTGATTTTTTTAAAAAGAATTGTATTTATTTATTTGACAGAGAGAGAGAGAGCACAAGTAGGCAGAGAGGCAGGCAGAGAGAGTGGGAAGCAGGCTCCCTGCTGAGCAGAGAGCCTGATGTGGGGCTCGATCCCAGGACCCTGAAATCATGACCTGAGCCAAAGGCAGAGGCTTTAACCCGCTGAGCCACCCAGGTGCACCTTTAAAATTTTTTTTTAATTTAAATTTTTTAGTTTTGTTCTTTTTTTTAATGTAGCCCAAAGTCCAAGCCTGTCCCTAACAGCTGGATCCCCTTTTCCTTTTGTACATGGTCAAAAATTCACCTTTCCCAGGTGCCAGGTGGCTCAGTTGGTTAAGCATCTGCCTTTGGCTCAGATCATGATCCCAGGGTCCTGGGATTGAGCCCCATATCGGGCTCTCTGCTCAGTGGGGAGTCTGCTTCTCCTTCTCTCTCCGTCTCTCCTCCCTGCTTATGCTCTCTCTCTCTTGCACTCTCTAAATAAATAAAATCTTTAAAATATAAAAAAAATAAATACAGTAATTCACCTTTTCCAACACACCCAAATGAACTTTCACACCATTCAGTCTTTTTCTCTAGAATGGGGATCACTGATATAAGAGTCCAATGCCCAAAACACTGAGCTTGTCATTTGTTATTTCATGCATTTTAAATAATTATTATACAAATGAAAGGTTTTTTTTTAAAAGATTTTATTTATTTGACAAAGAGAGAGAGACAGCACAAGTAGGGGGAGCAGCAGGCAGAGGAAGAAGCTGAGCAGGGAGCCCGATGTGGGGCTCCATCCTAAGACCCTGGGATCATCACCCAAGCCAAAGGTAGACGCTTAACCAGCTGAGCCACCCAGGTACCCTATGAATGAAGGTTGTTAACCAACAGATAGGCTGTTAATGGTGCAGGTATAAGAAAGTAACAACTCTTTTTTTTTAAAAGATCATTTATTTAACACAGAGAGAGATCACACGTAGGCAGAGAGGCAGGCAGAGAGAGAGGGAAGCAGGCTCCCTGCTGAGCGGAGAGCCCGTTGTGGGGCTCGATCCCAGGACCCTGAGATCATGACCTGAGCCGAAGGCAGAGGCTTTAACCCACTGAGCCACCCAGGCATCCCAGAAAGTAACAACTCTTCCATCTCTTTATGTTTTTGAAAATAAACAACACCAGAAATTTAAATTACACAGAAGAGCCCCCCCATAAACCATTCAGTTACTAAAATGAAAGGTAAAAAAAAAAAAAAAAAAAGTGAGAACCAAATGGAACATTCTCTAGTTTTCCCAAGTAGAATATTTCCTTGCCTATGATGTCTCTCTAGAATCCAGAACCAGAGAGTGTTTCCTTTATCCTGTTAGTCACAGTGTGATCCTTCTTTCTGGGAGTTGTCGTGTGTGTGTGTGTGTGTGTGTGTGTCTGTGTGTGTGCGTGCTCCGTGATTCTCACTGAGAATTATGTAACTCACTTTCATATATTTGTATGAGGTCACCCACTTCCTTATGCTGACCTGTTTTCACACTCTGCTTGTTCCAGAAATGTAAGAGCAGACCATTCTGGAAACCCTGAAAAGGTCTTCCAGACAGAGGAGGGCTAGAGCCGGTTCTGGCCAAACTGAATTCACTGTAGTGAATTTCTGAATGTTGTTTTACGCATTTTCATAACAAAGTTGCTCATGATTGAATTTATTCACTTCCATATAGAAGAATGTGACCCTTCCCCAAAAAAGTGAGGTTGCCCTTTTTCACATTCTCCGTCAGGATATAACCTGTCTTTAAAGATAACCCTGCAGTCTAATCGCCAGAAAAAAGAGCTGCCAGTATCAGGAGAGAGGGCCACAGAGGAAAGTATTCCAAGCATCTCAGCATTCCTCCTCTAGGTGTTGTCTCCTACACTTTTCCTTCCACATTTATAAAACTTTTCACATTTTTCAACTCTGAGCAGTAGGCAAGAATTGGGATGGCTTTATTTTCTTTGCATTATTGTGGTTTGGGACTTAAATTTCTTCAAAGGCAAGGGTAACTTTAAGATCACATCCAACCAAGAAATGCTTAGTAAATAAGAATGGCAGGCAGCTTCTGCAAGCATTTGAGGGTTGCTGGCCATCTTTAGGGACAGATCTTCACCTCGTTGAGGATCTGGTAGACACCGTGGTGCATCTGATTCCTGGCGGGGATGAGTTTACGAAGGAACGGTGGAAAAGAGAAGAGAAGCAACGTTTAAAACTGACCCCCACCATAAGCCGAACATCTCAACACATACGCGCACACACACACACACACACACACACACGCACACACATTCACTGGCACACAGACACACACAGAGTTTGCTATTCTTTAGCTAATGGGATTGGCACCGCTTAAAGCAGACTACTGGGTCATTGTCTGAGAACACAGCAAGAGAAACATTATTTAAAGGCCATTCAGACCCGAAAAGTAGCGGCTGAGCAGAGTAATTATCGGAGACTCTCCATTAACTCCGGCATCTTTACTCTTTGTCTGAATTGGTTTAATAAGGCCCACTAATGGGACTGTGGGGGAGGGGGCGCGCTAATGGTTCTAAAAAAGCCCCTTCTTGGCCCTTTTATTACTGGAGACTGTCCTTAGAGATGCTAACAGTAAAGCTAGAAGTTAGCATACCACAAAATGACCTTCACAAAAACTTGGTTTGGACCCCTGCCCATTAGGACTCAGATTTCTCAAATTAGGAAACATCTTTGTCTTTTTCTCTCTTTTATTCCAAGGTGATTTACTCCCACTTCTCTTGCTGGACCTTCCTTGGTCCTTTGGTTTTTTGGGGAACTTGTCGTTGGAAACAGCAGCACTCAGTGGTAAGAAAGCAGAATGACACTTCTGACCAATTTTGCCTTCACCTTGCTGCTTTCACTCATGGTCCCATAGTCTACTTCTCTAGAAATATTGCCTGCCTCCCTTATTCCTTTAAAAATTTGAAGCTAGGAGCAATTGCACACTTATATGTCAAGCTTAGGATGGCCCCCTGGATTCAAACTGCTGTCTTATAATCAGCCAGCTTTATAGTCAAGGCCTCAAACACTCAGGTTTCCTGGAGGTTTGCATCACATGAAGGGGGACTCTCATGTGTGCTTAGTTTTAGGTGGAAAGTTGCCTGAGCTGTTCTCCTCTCATTTCCCCTACCCCAACCCTAGACCAAGCTTTCATCTTGTCCTCCCTGGATGACTGCAATAGTCCCCTAGCTGGTTACCCAGTAGCACCATCGGCCCTTTCAACCCATTCCCCTTACAATAACCAGAGTGAGTCTCTCAAAACAGAAATCTAAATAAGCATTTTGATGGCTTCCTATTACCCATAGGAATTCTTGATGTTGTCTCTGAGTCCCACACATGGTCTGGCCCTTTCCTCCTTTCCAGTGACATCTTGCATCACACTCTTCCCAACTGTGTGTATCAGTCACTGGGCGTTTTTCAATGAATGAACAGGTCATTCCATTCCTGCCACAGGGCCTTTGCACATCTTTCAGCCTGAAACACTCTTTGCTCTGGTAGCTCCCATTCATCTTTCAACTCTCAGCTCAGTACTCAGATCTTCAGAAAAGCCTTCCCTTGCTTCTGTGGCTAGGTTGGCAACTTCTATTTCATGCATTTAAAGCATCATCTATTCCTCCCTCACAGCACTTACTTTAAGTGTTTACATTTGTTTGAATGGTTTATGTTAATAATAATTACCTTCTCATGAGACTGTGTCATGAGAATAATCACAAGCTCCCAGGCAGTAACTATGTCTGTGGGGGTCTCATAGTCTCAGTGCCCGGTATAATATCTGTGACCTGAGGGCATAATAAATCTCTCTCATGGTAGATAGTGACTCAAAATACTGCACTCCTCCATGCCTGTTTTCAATTTATCAACCAAAGTTTGTTCCCTGAAAGGTTCCCATGACTACTCCAAATAAAGTAGTCTAAAACTACCTACATCCCATATTTGCTCTATCTTCCCACATCAGTGTAGAGGGCCAGGTCTCCTTTCTTAGGCAATTAAAGACTACTTTTCTAGTTTTACAGGTCGAACTAGAAGGACATTCTTATTCACTGAATGGGTGGACCTTTATGTAGTAACACAGATTCACGAGGCACAAATAAACACACAGAAGCTTCAGTGATGCCTCCTGTCCTCTCGAGACCTGGTGGAAAAGAGAACCCAGCATTAGGGTTTCTCAGCACTCCAGGCACACTGGTACAGAGACCAGGGGGAGGAGAGGAGGTGGTTCCAATTGTCGATGGTTCCCAAGAAAGCTGGGGACTTTCTCTTTTGATCCCTGTAAGAAGGGTGAGTGGCAGCAGGTGCAAAGTGGAGGAGGGATGGGGAGTATGTTCCATTTCCCGGGGCTGTTCGGGAGAGGCGACCATCAGGTTGGCCTTCATGGGCCAGCTAAGTGTGTGCACACTGACTTGCATGAGTGAGGCCAGGCGTTCATACAGTAAGCTGACCAAGTTTAGTTACCCCATCCCTACTTAAAAAAAAAAAATAATAAAGCTAGAAGTCAATGGTACGCTTGCATTTCACACTTAGTCATGGCCACCCAAGTTCAGACTGCTCTATTATAATTGAGTCGCATCAGCCAGGCTCAGGATTCCACTAGCATAGGGAACAGTCTAGAAAAACAAAGAAAGTATTTTTTTAAATTTTTTATTTTAAATAGGCTCCACACCCAATGTAAGGCTTGAACTCACATGATCCTGTGATCAAGAGTCACGTGCTTTATGGACTGAGTCAGCTAGGTGCCCCTAGAAAGAATGTCTTGGTGTAAAATCGTGTTTTCAGAGACTCTGAGTCCCCAGAGAGGAATTATCCTCCTGAGATATGGATGGATATTGTCCCTTAACTGACATAAAGTCACGTGGCTGCACACATGGCTTCATGATGCGTTCAAGTTCAGAACCAGGGCCGGAAAGTTTTCTGGAGCTGGTACTAATGGGAGAGACAGCTGCAAGCTCTTACATAATCTTCACCGCCGTCCACATTACGGAGAAGCCTGCAAACTCCCGAGCCTCAGGTAACATGTATCCTGTGAATATCTCTTGGCTCTCGAAGTGCAGAAGTTACGGGAGAGTGTACAAAAAGGGTTCCTACCCGCAAGTTGCGGGCCATCTAGTGGAAGAGACAAGTAATCTATGAAAGAAATGAAGCAAGAGAACATACGGAGTCTAGATTATTGCGTCCTAGACCAGGGCCTCTAAAGTGTGATCCACAGTCCACAGCATCGACGTCACTTGGGAGCGCTGTTAGGAGCACTGCAGACTTCGGGGCCTGACCTTGGGGCTAGTGGATCAGCATCTCTGGTGGTGGGGGAAGAGGGTGACAGGAACATTAACAATCCCTTCAGGGGCTTCTTACACATACCAAAGTTTGAAAGGCATCATAAAAGTTGAGGAAAGAAAGAGTCTGAGTCTCAAAGAGACCCTTGAATTTAATCTGGGCCCTCTTGAAGGTCGGGTAGATAGGATTTGAGAAATGAAAGGTTCAGGGTAGGGCATTCCAGGCAAAAGGAGTAACAGGAATAAAGGTGTGGAGCAGAGAGTCAACATGGTATGAGGGGGACTGAAGCTGAGAGTCTGGGATGATATGAAGGCAAGATCATTCCATACCACACCTTGCAAGGAACTGGGTTTTAGAAAACATGTTGCACATAAACTAGGAATACATATATATGTGGATGTAGATGTAGATGTACATCATCTATCTATCATCTATCTATCTATCTATCTGTAGTCTATAGAGATGCACATAGCTTTTACTGATTTCGAGGTAGTTTTTTAAAAATAAAACCATAAAATATCGGAGACACACATAAGACAGAAAAATTTTCCCGTAAAGTCCATTCGCTTAGAACTTTTTCCAGGCTTAGTCTAATCACCTCTCCCCACCAAAAACACCAGACAGAATTCTTTCCATTTACAGCTTTGCAGCTTCCTTTGCTCACGTCACAATCCACTCTGTGTATCTGTGTCAGCCTGTTAGTCCCAATGATCTACCTCTTGCCTTTTAATGGCCCCATAGTATTTCATTGCATAATGAGGCATCACTTAGTAAGGTACCATAATCCACTGCTGTTGGTTCTTATGCTGGGAAGAGTCTGATGGCAGGGGTGTTCTAGGATATAAATGTGAAGGCTGTGCGTGTGGTGTGCTCAGATTTTAAGAAGATCGGCTGGAATGGAGGTCTGGGTGTTCAAAGTGACCCGACACCTCCGTACTTGGAGGTAACCTTAGTCCCCTGTGTGTCTGTGTCTAAATGTATATGCACAGCTATCTCTTTACCTATATCTTTATATGTATATCTATCTAACATATTTTTAATCATGTATAAAGCAAAATGGAAGAGCCTGGTGCAGACTTCTTGAGACATTTTTAAGAAAGACCATTCTCAGCTAAAAATTCGAAAGGTAAGAAATAAGTGTTGTTGAGGCTGCAAAGGAAAAGGAAGCCTGATGCACTGTTGGTGGGAATGTAAACTGGTACAGCCATGGTGGGAAATAGTATGGTGCCTCCTCAAAAAAATTAAAAATAAAAATACATAATCCAATAAGTCCACTACTGGGTATTCACCCAAAGAAAACAAGAACATGACTTTGGAAAGACAGACGCACCCCTATGTTTATTGCGGCACTATTTATAGTACCCAAGATATGGAAGCAGCCTAAGTGTCCATTGACTGATGAATGGGTAAAGAAGATATGGTATATGTATATATTACTCAGACATGGAGTATTGGAATATTACTCAGACACGAAAAAGGTGAGGGTTTTATTTTGTTTTGTTTTGCTTTTGCCATTTGGGATGACAGGGATTGACCTAGAGGGTATTATGCTAAGTGAAATAAGTTAGACTGAGAAAGACAAATATCACATGATTTCACACAAATGACTTAGACTTAAAAATACTGGGTACAGGGGTACCTGGATGACTCAGTCAGTTAAGCGGGTGCCTTTAGCTCAGGTCATGATCCCAGGTCCAGGGATCGAGTCCTGCATTGGGCTCCTTGCTCAGGGGAGATCCCGCTTTTCCCTCACCTGCTACTGCTACTCTGCCTACTTGTGTTCTCTCTCTATCTCTCTGTCAAGTAAATAAATAAAAATCTTAAAAAAAAAATACTGAGAACAAACTGATGGTTGCCAAAGAGGAAGATAGGGGATTGGGAAAAATGGGTGAAGAGGACTGGGAGGTTCAGCCTTTCAGTGATGCAATGAATAAAGTCACTGGAATAAAAGGCCAGCATGGAAACTTAGTCAATGCTATCAAAATAAAAATGTATGGTGAAAGGGGCACCCGGATGGCTCAGTTGGCTAAGCGTCTTCCTTCTGCTCAGGTTGGGACCTCAGGGTTGGATCAGCAGGGGGTCTGCTGGTCCCTCTCCCTCTGCCCTTCCCCACCACTTGTGCTCTCTCTCCCTCTCAAATAAATAAATAGATAGATAGATAGATAGATAGATAGATAGATAAATAAAAATCTTTTAAAAAATGTCTGGCGACAGATGGGAGCTACCTTTGTGAGCACAGCATAATGTACAGAGTTGTTGAATCATTAGGTTGTACACCTGAAAATAATGTAACATTATGTGTCAACTATAGTCAAATAAAAACATTTTTTAGGAGCACCTGGGTGGCTCCGTCAGTTAAGCATCTGCCTTTAGCTGAGGTCATGATCTCAGGGTCCTGGGATTGAGTCCTGCATCGGGCTCCTTGCTCAGCGGGGAGCATGCTTCTTCTTCTCCCCCTGCCTGCTGCTCCCCCTGCCTGTGTTGTCTCTCTGTCCCTGTCAAAACAAATAAATAAACATCTTTAAAAAAAAAAAAAGAACTTGAAAGATGAGTGGACAGAAAAAGAGGATCAATATTTGCCTTTGTTGTAGCCTGCTCCTGGTTTTAAGTCTCTAGACCTTGTGATATTTTTTCATGGTGATTGAATATGATAATACACTATTTTATCCTTTCTCGGTCACACACACAAAAGAAAGTAACACAAATGGAAAAAATAGTAAGCTACGAAGTACAAAAATACTAAAATACAAAAAAAGTAGAAACTGAATAATTTTGGCCCAGAACAATCAGTCTCTACAACATCAGAGCTACAGTATCTTTCTTAATGGATCATGCTTCTGGCTGCTATAGGAAAATACTGCAGGCTGTGTAGCTTATATACAACAGAAATGTATTTGTCGTTGTTACGGAGGCTGGAAAGTCCAAGATCATAGAACCAGCAGATCTGGTATCTGGTTAAAGACTGCTTCCTCATTGAAGACACCCCGTGTCCTCACATGGTAGCAGGGGCAAGGTCGTTCCTTGGGGTTTCTTTGATAAGGCACCAATCCCTTCCCTCGTGAGGCCTCCACTTCCCTGATCTAATCACCCCCGATGGTGGTTGGGATCGCCTCATCACCTCCTGATATCACCATCTTGGGGGTGAGGATTTCTACGTGAATTTTGGTGAGACTCAAACATTCGGACCACAGCACGGATGTTTGTCAGGTGATAGCACTGGACGGACTAAAATCGTAGTGATTCTCAACCACATGTTTCTCCTTACGAGGAATTCAAGTACACCTCAACTTTATTTCGGTGCCCTTCCAGCAACAGAAGAATTTAATAGCTTTGATTTCCAAGGACTTTACCTAAACAATATCCATTCCCTCATCCCAAAACAACCCCAATTTTATGTGGGATGGCAATGCACCCAGGTCAAAGACTTTATTTTCCCACTCTCTATTTCCACTCTCCCTTGCGGTTAGCAGTGGCCAGAAGACAAGTTCTAGCCGTGGAGAAGTAAACAGAAATCCGGCGGAGGAGACTTCTAGGGAAGTTAGTGTTTTCCTCATAAGAAGACACAGGTTTGGTTCGGGGAGCATCTCACCCTGGCTTTTTGTGCTACATCTGGCATATCATGTCGGCAAAGGATCTTGAGGTTTAACAGCTGCTTTGTGAGCTTAAGGGCAAAAGGCAAGAGGGAAGGATGGTCCAAAAACCCAAAGGGTGCGGGCATCACTGAAAGAACACACAGGGGCTCCACCAGCCCTGAGCTGTCGGTTACACGGAAAAACCATTTCCCTCGCTTGCTTAAACCTTTCTATCGGCTTCCTGATGCATGCAGTGAGAGCAGAATTCTACCTGATGAAACCCCAGTCCTCTCTTTGGAGGATAATTAGAAAATAGAGAGACCTGCGGTCTGGCATTCAGTTTCGCAGCTGGACGTACCAGAATTAGTCAAACTAGTGGGAAACCAAGGGCAGAGCCACAGGAACGACAATGAAACCAAGTGCAGTTGTCTTCCCTTTATCATCGCCACGTGCCAGCAAATGTCAGTGATATCAGCGATTAAATATTTCTCGCTGAAAAATCCTTGGCCTAACCCTTCAACATGGCTAAGGTTACTGACTTTAAGTAATTTGCATGAAAACTTGAACACTGCCCATTTTATTATTACTTATTCTTTAGTAAACATCATGTTCTTTTTTATTTTTAAAATTTTTTAAAAATTTTAATTTGTTTATTTGACAGAGAGACACAGCGAGAGAGGGAACACAGGCAGGGGGAGCAGCAGAGGGAGAGGAAGAAGCAGGCTTCCCGCCGAGCAGAGAGCCTGATGTGGGGCTCGATCCCAGGACCCCAGGATCATGACCTGAGCTGAAGGCAGACGGTTAACCACTGAGCCACCCAGGCGCCCATTAAATGATGTGCTCGACGTGGACATTAATTACAAGAATTCCCAGTTATACACTGAGCTTCCAGCAGCACGTGGGGACACACAGGCTCATTTCAAAGGGAACTTAATAATGGTTCAGGATTGTTCCAGTCCCATTAGGGGTCCAGCTGGTGTTTCCAACCCCTGGGGTTCTACAAATGCCTGTGTTTAAGCAGCAGACTTGAAATAAGTAATAACGACAGTGATTGCAAAGACAAGGAATCAGAACATGAGTTAAGTTCAGTTCTATAATCCCTTGTGAGTACTTGGATTTGGGGTATTTAAAAGATAAAATGGTGATATAGTACAAACTACAAGGTGGATATTTTTTATTAGAAAGCACAAAATTCAGTTCATGTATGAAATGTGTTACTGAATTTGAATAGTATCTTTATAAATTTCTTTTAAGTAGGCTCCAAGAATATTATCTTTAGAAATTTTTTTTAAGTAAACCCCACACCTGGCATGGAGCCCAACCAACGTGGGACGACCCTGAGATCAAAACCTAAGCTGAGATCAAGAGTCAGACGCTTAACCAACTGAGTCACCCAGGAGCCCCAAGTGTTATCTTTTTTTTTTTTTAAAGATTTTATTTATTTACTGGACACAGAGAGAGATTACAAGTATGCAGAGAGGCAGGCAGAGAGAGAGAGAGGGAAGCAGGCTTCCCACTGAGCAGAGAGCCGGATGCGGGGCTTGATCCCAGGACCCTGAGATCATGACCTGAGCTGAAGGCAGAGACTTCAACCCACTGACCCACCCAGGCTCCCTCCAAGTGTTATCTTTAAAATAGAAATTTTTTCTTGTTTTTAATTTGTCTTTTATAATTATTTTTAAATTATAACACTATTATTCATTGTCACCAACCAATACATAGGTACAAAGGTTTGAGTTTTTTTCCTTGCCAAAAAAATCCCACAACATTGTAATTAAAAAGCGATAATCCCTAGTTCCCTTTATCATTAATCTAATAATTTCTTTATTTGTATATTATACATATAAAATTCAATAAAATATTCTTACTTTTTGCATTTATTCTCTGGCCACTATTATTGTTCTATTTAATGATTATTACTGAAAATAATTTTGCCAGGGTGCCTGGGTGGCTCAGTCAATTAAGCATCTGCCTTCAGCTCAGATCATGATCTCAAGGTCCTGGGATTGAGTCCCTCATTGGGCTTCTTGCCCAGCGGGAAGTCTGCTTCTCCCTCTCCCTCTGCTGCTCCCCTTGCTTGTGTGCTCTCTCTTAAATAAATAAATAAATAAAATCCTTTTTTTTAAAAGATTTTATCCACTTATTTGACAGAGAGAGAGAGAGATCACAAGCAGGCAGAGAGGCAGGCAGAGAGCGGGGGTGGGGGAGGGAAGCAGGCTCCCCGCTAAGCACAGAGCCCAATGCGGGGCTCGATCCCAGGACCCTGAGATCATGACCTGAGCCAAAGGCAGAGGCTTTAACCTACTGAGCCACCCAGGTGCCCCTAAATAAATAAAATCTTAAAAAACAGAAAAAGAAAATAATTTTGCCATATGGAGGGTAGAGACATTAACGAATAATCTACTCTTTCACTGGTTACTGCTATCTCGGTTTTAATTGATTTTAGCACTCCCCACCGGTGGTTTGTTTCCATGACTTACTGGTTCATACGTTTGTTAGTAATTTTTGAAAAGGGTACATATTTAGCATTCTCTCTGAGAGCTTGGGAATTAAAGTCTTCACATTATCTTTCCCTAAGCGTGCTTAGATTCCAACTTCACTCCCTAGCATCCTGTGAGCATTACCTCCTTGTCATTAAGAATTTTATGTGGCAGAAAGAGAAAAAGCCTATGACAAATCAAATTTTTTAATTTGTTTGTTTTGGGTTCTTTTTTTTTAAAGGAGAAAATGGAAAAATAAAAGGAGAAAATGGATATGGTAACATTCCCCCCCCCCCCCATTTACCCTATGGTTCAAAAGTTTTGTCCAAATGTGTCTAGATGTGGGTTTCTCTTGATCCATTTCCCCTGGGATGTGGCTGAGCACTTCTGATCTCATTAAACATCTGCATTCACACATTTGTTCACTGTCTTCATCTCAGATCTAGTTGACAATGGTTCTGATGAACTTTTTTTCTCCTTGAGATAACGGAAAGACACAGCCCAACCAGCCATCATTCATTACTACAATATAAAGGCACACCACTCCTTCCAGGGCAATCCCCGTCCTGTGCCCACTAGGGCTGCCTCCTCATCCCCACCCTTGAGGGAGAATCACTCTCCTAGCCCAACTCTGGTGACTGTGTCTTTCCCATTGTTCTGGGTTTTTCTGAAGGAACACCAGGTGACTCTCTTCTCTTGGCTCGCTAGCCTTCCTTCTGTCATCTTAACTGTTTCATCTCTTTGCCCTCCTCTCTCTACTCAGATATGACTAACCTTGTCCTCTACGTCACTGCAACATCCATTTTGCCATGCCTCCCATGTTTTCTCCCTTAATTCCAGCATTCTGTTTTAATTTCCTGTCCATCTTTCCTTATCACATCATCCTTCCCTTAAAAGTCTTGCTGCATTTTTATTTCATCCAAATGTGTTCTCATTTTATTCTCTTCTTTTCATCACACATAACCCTTCCCTTGTTAAGCGTCTGTCCTGTGCCAATGAGGGCTATCAGTTCCCCGAAGTTTTCTTCTATATCTTACAGGGGATCAATTCCTGGTGCAAGCTCTTCCTGGGAGTCTCCTAAACGTTGTTTCCTTTCTCATATTCTGCACAAGTTTCTTGTGAGGCTGCACTATTTTGTTCTCCTTCCTCATCCTTGAATAAAGCAAGCTCTGTCCAGACATAGCTTTACCACCAGGCATGCTCTTGAATCCATTCCCTGGGAAGTAGAACAATGCTTGAATCCTCTCCCCAGATACAAATGGAGAAGAGATCACACACATAGCTCTCACATCAATTTCCAGGCTTTTGCTAGCTTTCACCTATGCTGTCTTAGAAGTGACATCTTTCCCTGGTGCCTACTACTTGATTATGTCTCAACCCATTCGATCTCTTCCCTCCCCTTCGAATGAACACTGTACCAACATTTCTCATAAGCCTTTCCTTACTTTAATTTCTACACAGTTTTATCATCTATGGGGTAATGCATCCCTAAACAATTTAATTAATATTGACTCTTATTAACTTCATTTGAATGGAAGTTTTTATTTTTTGTGACTTGCTTCTTTCACTCGATCTAATGCATCAGTGCCCTTGGCCACACAGGCAGACTCCTGCTGTTGACAAAGCTGGGTTTTTGTTCATTATGGGGAGAGAGAGCACACCACGGGGGAAACAGGGGGCATCTCAGGAAGAGAATTTCTGATTTCTCATAGGCCCTGAGCTTGTGTTAGGTGATTTGGGGGAGAGTTTAAGGAAGTGGGGCTTTGCTCTGGTTTGGAGAAGCCTGAGCAGGAAGCTATTGGGTATCACTCCGAATCTCACCTTGAAGAAAGGAAGACAAGACTGAGGGTAAAGCTTTAACTGGAAAAGCAGCAGCAGTCACTCCTATCCGTTCTATAAAGGAATATTTGGTCATTGTTGCAGTTTGGGCAATATTTGTGTTTTGTTGAAACAAACAGGAGAAGGGAGTAGTTTTGGTTCTGTCTTGATCTATCATGGCTTTGTCTGATATTGTCCTGTGTGAAATGATTTATGTTCAGGAGAACACCAAGGCCCACCTGCGAGTGGCTGAAAGTGCCAGGCTGGCTCCCGGAGATCCGGGCTGTTTGTCTCTTTCCCAAATGTTGATGTGATGGGTCTGTGTCATCCCATGTAGCTCCAGTTTATTCATTTTCACCATTCAGGAGTGCTCTAGTCCACACTCACCGCAATGCATCGATGTGGATTGCAATACAACCGTATTTCATTTATTCGCTCTACATGGAGAATTTATGTATAAATAGGGCCGTGACAAAGAACACCTCACCAGCCCACGGCTTGATTGTTCTGATGCTTTAAGCTTAATGTGATGCATGGGAAGAGCAAGCCCCAGAATTCGCTGCAGCCTCTTCCTCTTTGCTCCCTCTAGTTGCACTTGACTTAGGGCAACTGGACCCTTCACGGTGCCACACACTTTGTTTCATTTATAAGCAGGGATTCTTGAAAAGTTTTGAATGGAGCCCATAAAGAGCGAGAGAGTAAAGACAGAGGAGAGGCAGAGAATGGTGGGTAAGGTCCTGGTCAGGTAAGGGATGACGACATCCAGAGCCTATGGGAAGGCCTTGGCATCTCTTCCACTGCAAAGTAAACCACAAAGACAAGAATTCCTGGAGGGGGAAGGGGAAGTAATTGTAATTACTGTATTGGGCTGGGGTGGTTAGGGAAGGTTCCAGGGAAGACGTTGGGTTGAAATTGGATCTCGAAGTAAGCCTGCAATAGGGAAGGGCAGAAAGAAAAGGGGACAGGCTGATCTAGGAATGAGGCAAAAATGGTGCACATCAAACAGTAACGCAAGTATGGAGGGAACCCAGTGGGTGGTAACAGTGGGAAGAGATTTACATGAGACTGAGGAAGACTTGACACTCAAGCTAACAAGGAAGTCTTCCTCCCTTAGGAGAGTTGGAAGGCACTTGTGCAAGGAAGTGATGTGATGAAACCCATGTTTAATGACTGTGGCATCATCAATAGCGTTTCAAACTAGATTGGACTAAGGTCTGGGCATAAGCAGTCTAGTCACCAGTGAGTTAGAACGAGACAGAAGAGTTGGTTCTTAGGTACCCTCACGGCTTCCGCCAAAGGCTTTCAATCAGCAATGGAGACTGTAGACCATGCAGCATACAAACTAACTAAACACCGACCCCTCTCCCTCCCCCACAAAAACCCTACCTTATTCCCTAAGAGTGTTTATCCCTTTGCTGTCTGGTAGCCAATCAGGAGGCAGTTTAGTGTGGTGGAAAGAATATGTGTTAGAAAAATGAAAACCTTCAAATGTATAGAAAAAAATAAGAACTAATGTAACAAATACATTTGTGCCCACTGTCAGAATTAACAAATGTTAATACTGTATGATATTTGATTTGATATTTTAGAAAATATTTTAGATTGAATTTAATTCCATTCTCCTCTTTCCATCTTCATAGGCAACCACAATCACACATTTGATGTTGACCCTTTCCTATGATTTTTTAAATAAAGATTTTTAAGTAAAAAAATTTAAAAATATTTAAGATGTACAACACAATGATTTGATATACATTAAAGTAGTGAAATGGTTGCTAAGTCAAGCTAATTAACTTATTATCTCACAAAGCTATTTTTTGTGATGAGCCCCTGAAATTTCTAAATATCTACCTTTTATTTTTTATTTATTTATTTTTTTGAGTTTTTATTTGAGAGAGAGAGTGAGAGCACATAGATGAGCCAGGGGAGAGGCAGAGAGAGACACAGACCCTTCACTGAGTAGGAGCCCAATGTGGGGCTCGATCCCAGGACCCTGAGATCATGACCTAAGCCAAAAGCAGAGGCTAACCAACTGAACCACCTAGACACTCAATATGCACTTTTTGAGTTCTTCCCAACTTTCCTCTTGTGATTGAGTTCAGTGTCACGGCATTGTGGTCTGAAAATATGCAGGGAATGATCCCAATCTTTTGGTACCAGTTGAGACCTGATTTGTGTCCCAGGATGTAATCTATTCTGTAGCATGTTCCATGTGCACTATAGAAGAATGTGTATTCTGTTGCTTTGGGATGAAATGTTCTGAATATATCTGTGATGTCCATCTGGTCCAGTGTGTCATTTAGAACCTTTATTTCCTTGTTGATCTTTTGCTTAGATGATCTGTCCATTTTAGTCCCCTACTAATTAAAGTCCCCTACTATTATTGTATTATTGTTGATGTGTTTCTTTGACTATGTTATTTTTTTTTAATATTTTATTTATTTATTTATTTATAAATCAGAGAGAGAGTGAGTTCAAGCAGGGGGAGTGGCAGGCAGAAGGAGAAGCAGGCTCCCTGCTGAGCAAGGAGCCCGATGCGGGACTCGATCCCAGGACCCTGGGATCATGACCTGAGCCAAAGGCAGCAGCTTAACCAACTGAGCCACCCAGGCGTCCCTCTTTGACTTTGTTATTAATTGGTTTATATAATTGGCAGCTCCCACGTTGGGGGCATAGATATTTACAATTGTTAGATCTTCTTGTTGGACAGTCCCTTAAGTATGATATAGTGTCCTTTCTCATATCTTATTATAGTCTTTGGCTTAAAATCCAATTTATCTGATTGGATAATCAGCTTTCTTTTGATGTCCATTAGCATGGTAAATTGTTTTCCACCCCCTCACTTTAAATCTGGAGGTGTCTTTGGGTCTAAGATGAGTTTCTTATAGATAGCA
>CM052810.1:149752997-149771208 GCA_028533885.1 Nasua narica
TAGAGGACCCCTTTCAATATTTCCTGTAGGGCTGGTTTGGTGTTTGCAAATTCATTTAGCTGTTGTCCTGGAAGCTTTTTATCTCTCCATCTATTTTCAGTGACAGCCTAGCTGGATATAGTATTCTTGGCTGCATATTTTTCTCATTTAGTGCTCTGAATATATCATGCCAGTTCTTTCTGGCCTGCCAGGTCTCTGTGGATAGCTCTGCTGCCAATCTAACATTCCTACCTCTTTATGTTACAGACTCCTTGTCCCCAGCTGCTTTCAGGATTTTCTCTTTGTCACTAAGACTTGTAAGTTTTACTATTAGATGACGGGGTGTAGACCTATTTTTATTGATTTTGAGGGGGGTTCTCTGTGCCTCCTGGATTTTGATGCTTGTTCCCTTTGCCAGATTAGGGAAATTCTCTACAATAATTTGCTCCAATATACCTTCCACCCCTCTCTCTCTTTCTTCTTTTTCTGAGATCCCAATTATTGTAATATTGTTGTGTCTTATGGTATCACTCATCTCTCGAATTCTCCCCTCATGGTCCAGTAGTTGTTTGTCTCTCTTTTTCTCAGTTTCTTTATTCTCTGTCATTTGGTCTTCTATATCACTAATTCTCTCTTCTGCCTCATTTATCCGAGCAGTAAGGGCCTCCATTTTTTATATTACCTCATTAATAGTTTTTTTGACTTCAACTTGGTTAGATTTTAGCTCTTTTATTTCTCCAGAAATAAATAATGGGGTTTTATTTCTCCAGAAAGGGATTCTCTAATATCTTCCATGCTTTTTTTGAGCCCAGCTAGCATCTTGACAACTGCCATTTTGTTTGGTTTTGTTTTTTTAAGATTTTATTTATTTATTTATTTGAGAGAGAGTCAGAGAGAGTGAAAGCATGAGAGGAGAGAAGGTCAGAGGGAGAAGCAGACTCCCTGAGGAGGTGGGAACCTGACATGGGACTCGATCCCAGGACTCCAGGATCATGCCCTGAGCCAAAGGCAGCTGCTCAACCAACTAAGCCACTCAGGTGCCCGATAACTGTCATTTTGAACTCTATTTCTGACATATTACTAATGTCCGTATTAACTAGATCTCTAGCCGTTGGTACTGCCCCCTGTTCTTTTTTTTTAAGGTGAGTTTTTCCACCTTTTGGAACATGGTCGATTTTCTGCTCCTAGAATTGCTGTTCTTCCTCTCTTCTCTCTTCTGTTGAGTTTCCAGGCTTTTAGAATGTTTTGATAACTATCTAGCTGAACTTCTGAGTTCTGATGCTATCTCAACCTCCTACTCCTCCACCATCTTGCTCCTTCTCCCCATTATGCACTTTTTAAATTTATGCATGAAGTTTTGTTTTTACCACTTGGTAGCTATGGGATCTTAGGCAGGTTACTTAATCCTACCTGTGTTTTTCAGTGCCATCATCTATTAAATGGAGGTAATAATAATAATAAGAAAAAATATAGGGAGGCAAAGAGGATTAGGTGGGTTATCACATGTAAAGTATTTGAAAGAGTTGCACATAGCAAGTGCTCAATAAATATTATTTTTACTGTTTCCTTGGAGATCTTTCCATGTCAGTCCATACAACTTTATCATATTTTGAAAATGCTGTATAACACTGCCTTAAATGGCAATCTCCAGAGTTTCTGATTTTCTTATTGCACACACTATTCCTCTGTACAGAACTTGCCAAATTTTTGCAAATACACATATGGTTAGTTTTTTGAGTTTGAATTGCTGAATTCATTTACATTTTGAAAGGTATTGCTAAGTCATTTGCCAAAACAGTGTGCCAATTTGCACTTCCACCATTATTTATTGAGCTTTGAATCTGATAAGCAAATTCATATACCTCATTATTTTCTTAAATAAGACTTAGAAAAACACAGTTTTTTTTATAATATAGGAATATTAAGATTTTCTAGTTCTTTTTTTTTTAAAGATTTTATTTATTTATTTGACAGAGAGAGACACAGTGAGAGAGGGTACACAAGTAGGAGGAGGGAGAGAGGGAGAAGCAGGCTTCCTGCAGAGCAGGGAGCCCGACACGGGGCTCGATCCCAGCACCCTGGGATCATGACCTGGGCCAAAGGCAGACGCTTAACGACTGAGCCACCCAGGCGCCCCAGAAAAACACAGTTTTATTGAGATGTAATTTACACATCAGACAACTCACCCATTTAATGTGCACAATTGAGTGGTTTGAGTGCATTCACAGAATCGTGCAACCATAATCACATTCAATTTTCATGACCTCAAAAACAACAACAACAACAACAAAAAGCTCTGTACCCATTAATAATCACTCCTCCTGTCCCCTGATTCTCAATCCCCCAATCCTAGGCAATTACTAATCTATGCTTAGTCTCAATATATTTGTCTATTCTGGGAGTTTCATGTAACTGGAATCATACAACAGGTGCTCTTTTGTGTCTGGCTCCTTTCACTTAACATAGTGTTTTCAAGGTTTATCCACATTGTGGCATTCGTCAGTACTTTATTCCTCTTTATAGTTGAGTAATATTCCATGGTATGAATATACCACACTTGGTTTATCTGTTCATCAATTGATGATCATTTGGATTGTTTACACTTTTTGGATATTATAAATAATGCTACTCTTTTTAAAGAGAGAGAGAGAGCATGAGGGGGGCAGAGGAACAAGCAGACTCCCCACTGAGCACAGAGCCCCATGTGGGGCTGGATCCCAGGACCCTGAGATCATGACCTGAGCCAAAGTCAGGCACTGGGCCACCCAGGAGCCCCTAAATAATGCTACTTTTTATTTTGTTACATGGATATACTGTTTTTGATATGTAATTATTATTTTTTTAAAGATTTCATTCATTTATTTGTCAGAGAGAGAGAGCATGAGAATAAGCAGGGGGAGTGGCAGGCAGAGGGAGAATCAGGATTCCCGCTGAGCAAGGAATCCCAATGCAGAACTCAGGACTCTATCCCAGGACCGTGGGATCACGACTTGAGCGGAAGGCAGATGCTTAACCAACTGAGCCACCCAGGTGTCCCTTGACATGTAATTTTTTAATTGTGAAAGAGATGAAGAATTTGGTATATTTAACCATTTTTCTTCTGAGTTGATTTGACTTACTGAGTTGTACCATGTGTTTTATATTAATGATAATTTGTTGGCCAAGTGTATTGCAATATTTTTGTTCAGTTCGTACATATTCAAATTTGTTTTTCTCTTCCTTTAAGACTTGAGGATTATGTGTCTTAGAAAGCATTTTTGTATGCCAAGATTATCCACCAAATAATAAATACATCAAAGTTTTCAACTATTAATATTATAACCTTATTTTTTTATGTTGAAAATCTTTAAATCTTCTGAAAATTTTTTTGCATATAAAGAGTATGGTAAAAGACAATTTTATTTTATTTTTTTCATTCCTAGCCAGTTTACCTGCCACTATTTATTAACTAATACATCTTCCCTCCTCTTTACCTCCCATAAATTTGATCCATCTACCTTTTTCACACATTCAGTTCAATACATATTTGGATTTATTTCTGATCATTCTATTCTATTCTATCTAGCTATCTATTTCTTCTCTAAAATAAAATATGTTGATTGTTGTGACTTTATAAGATTTAAAATATGGTCGTACTAATTATTTCCCCATTACTTTTTCTTCAGGAATTTTTCTAATTACCCATTTCCACTTCCTAATGAACTTTAGTACTATTTCTTCAACTTATAAAAAATCACCATGGTGTTTTATTTTGTTCTGCATTGAATTTATAGATCAATTAAGAAATAAACGGTTTTATAATCATGGAGAGTCTTCTCTTTTACTGCTATAGGCAAAGAGGAAAAAGCTGAAGTAGAAAGGGAAGAGGAAGAAGAGGAGAAGGAAGAGGAAGATAAGAAGAGGAGATATTTTTCCTCATACTTCATACTTAAAATATAACAAATTGCATTTTCTCTCTGAATAGCACGAAACACTTTTAAAACATCACTTCAGTCTCTAAAATATCTCACGCAATTACTATTTCTAATTTATAGACTGAAAGTTCAAGGCAGAATCTTGGGCAAGTTCTTTAAGTTTTATATATTTATTCTTAAATGATTTCCTTTCTTTTGAATATTTATGAAGAACTGGGTATAAATCTTTCCTGCCTTTAGGCTCTTGGCAGCTTCTGCCAGAGTAATGTGAAATAATGGATGGGGTTAATAGAAAAGCTATATATATACCCACACGCATGAATCTAATTGATGGTGACTGTGTTCTGATTTAAGTTACTTTCTGTAGATTTTGACTTCTATCCCAACTTTGACTCCTATCCTACTGTCAAAATTATTTCCAGGTTATCCAAAGTGATAGGTAATAAACAGAAAAATAAATTAACACTCATTCTTAGCTCCTCTTACCTCTTCATTTTGAACAGTTTCCTTTGGAGGGAGAATCATAAAATTAAAGGTTATTTTCTTGCAATTTTTTCCTTCCTAAATATTTGGATAACACACTGGGGCGACTAAATGGAGAGTTCAAATCTACCGTGAAGACAGCCAATCTGTAAAGCAAAGCTAAGAGAATGGAGGGTCCAAATGCACTTGGAGTACCTGGAAATTACACCTGGCAGCATGCAACCTTTTGTGCTTCTTTGTTGTACCATATTTTCTGGCAGCAGGCTTTCAAGGGTACCTTTATTTCACTGATTACTAAATTAGTGTTGGATTTAATGAGGGAGATCTGTCCTTTTATTTGTGCCTTTTTTCCTTCTTCTTCTTCTTACTTAAAAAAAAAAAAGGATCAGCATCACAAAAGCTTTGTACATTTCTAGTTTGCTTTTGATGATGTGACCATTTGCTCCCATCTATCTCCATGGTAATAAGCTTCCTCCACCCCCACTCTTCGAAGCCTCAGATACTTAGGAAGCTTCAGGACTGGAGTAGAGTTGCATGCTAAAATGATGCAGGGAAACAAATTGTCTTTGTAAATAGGCCCCATCTTCAAAGCATTCGAATATTCTTCAAAATGTGATCCATTATTTTCTTTGCTTGAAAACAAGTGTATTTTAGATAAAATATTCAAAACATATTCGAAAGTAAAATTTTGCATCTTACTGGAAATGAACGGCCATAAGTGCCCATATTCGACAACAAGACTTGGACAGGATTTTAAAACTGGAAGAAGCCTCAGACTTCATCTAGGACAGGATTTTTATTGAACATTTGAGGAAACTGAGGCTTAATACAGGTCATTGTCTTACATCTAACCATAACTTGGGGCTGGGGCTTTTGTCTCCCAGAAACTATTCTTTTCTTTGTTACCAATATTTCAGCCATAATAATTAATAACAAACATAATTAATTGTTAATAGCATTATTGTTATAAGTGATATTAATAATAGCTATTAGTAGTATTAATAAGAAAATGCACAGAAGATGAGCTATAAAATGCAGGTAACTATTATTATGTCTATGCTAGGCAACTTTTCCCTATAACTTGAAGTCTGTTACAAGTTGATCCTTCAGATTTCAATCATGTTCTTTTTTTATACACTCATAGAAATTGATATTCCTAAAAGAGGATTTATAGGTATATATGTATATACATACACATACATATATGTATATACATATATAACATATAGATAAAATATTAACAGTGTTAACTTCTGAGAAGTGTTATAGAGTTCATTTTAATAATTTTCTGAATTTAAGATTTTCTGTAAAAATATATTACTCTTCAGAAAAAAAGTCTTTTTAATTTTAGAAAGAAAATTTGTGCATTTGATGCTTAAGAGATAAATCATTCATACTTGGCCCGATCCCACTGTACTTTTCCCACAAACTGCAAAACAATTTATGGTTCACAATCGCTGAAGATAATTCTGTCCTGCTCTCCCTTCGAAGACTCAGCGGGGCCTAGGATGCCTGCATTGTCTCATCATTCACAAACTACCCGTGATTCTCATTTAGCCAGGAGAGAACGGACTGGAGAACCCAAGATCGTTATAAAGAAAACCCCTTCACAGCTTTTTTTTTTTGCCCAGATTTTGTTTATTATTTTGTTTAGGAGCTGTTTTTAACGGGTACTGCAGAGAGCTTTTCACCTAAATATCTCAGAGAACTTCACAGGCTTTAACCCATTTATGATCTCATTAAGGTATGTATTTGGTCTTAAAAGCTCATCATGGTTCTACAAACCCCAAACAATCAATTGCCTTGTTCTCTCTCTGAGAACAAAGAGGTGTTCAAGGAGGATGACAGCAGTGACAGTCCCCAGCACAGTGCCCGTGTGTGACAAATGCTAAGAAAATGTTCCATGACTAAGCGGCTCCAATGCAGAGATTACATCAGGCCTTGATTACCCGGGAAGGCATCTGCCCCCCAGGTAAGCAGCGCATTCTGATCATGCACCGTCTGCCTGGACGGAGCCAGTGGCAAGCTGTAAGTTCATCTCTGTCTCTGACCATGCGAAACGTGGAAAACAACTTAGTTTAACCTCTGTTCATTTTTTTCCCCACTTGATTACAACTGAAATCAACTAGACCCAAACATCCTTTAGTACCAACACTAATATTAATTTCTTCGAGAAACGGCCAAGTGCTCATTTACCATAGCTTCTTTTATACCTGACTTAACTATCTTCCTGGGAACAACTCTAATTGGATGCTAGAGAAGAACGAGAAAGGAACATATAACTTACACTGAGATATTAAAAATTAATGGGAAGTAACCAAATATCTTGAAATAATTATTAACCAAATATCTTGAAATAATCCAAAATATACCTTCAGATTTTGTTTGCCCCAAATTGGTTCCTTCTCAGTAGTCATCCCTTCTCAGTAGATAGCCCTGGTATTTACCAGGTTGCTCAAGCTAAAAACCACAGAGACACCCTTGGCTCCTGACTTCCTCTTACTCCCAAATTCAGTCTGTCAGCAAGTCCTGTTGGCTCAACTTCTAAAACGTTCTTGCATTTCTGTGCTTCTTTTCCTTTCTACAGCTGTTTACTGGTCCAAGCTCCTGCCATCTTGCATATGAACAATACCAGTGACTCCTAACCAGTCCACCACTTCGGACCCTCCCTATGATCTATCTCTCTCATGGCAGCCGGAATGAACACATAGATCACATCATGCAGGTCATACGTCTGCTAAAAGCATCCCTTCTCACAGAACAAAATCCAAAGTACTTGTTGCCCAGAGTCCCTGGCTGATCTAAGCACTGCCTACCTCAAGCCTTTCCTTTCGTTCTCTCCGTGGCTTTCTCTTCCAGTTGTGTTGGCTTCCGTGCTGTCCCTAGCTCTGCAGATGCTCCTCCATGCCCAGAAAACTTCTCCAGGCACCTTCCCTCGATTTGCCCATTCACATCATTCAAGTCTGCCCAAATGCTTCCTCCTCAGGAAGGCTTGCCCTCTCCATCCTATCTAACATGGCATTCCCCTCTTTCTCTTCTTGACTTGCTATACCCTTCCTCTGGCTCCTATCACTATATGAAATGATGTTACATAATTTAACGTGCTTGTTTTCTGTTCTCTGCTTCTAAAATGCAGTCATCACAGGAAGGGATGTGGTCTTTCTCGTTATCCACTACGATCTCAGCTCGAAGAGCAGTTCCTCACTCAATCAATATTGTAGGGTGAATGAATGGTCTGAATCTTTTCTTCTCTGGAAGGGAGCATCTGTGGAGGTGGATCCATGCTGGAGGTGATCAGGGTATCTGGAGAATAATCGATCAGCATGTGACATATACAAGAGCAAACAAATTGCATTTCTACTGTGGATGACAGTAGGCATAAGTGAGCACTTCTCATGGATATTTAGGCTCTAGATTTCTGTAGTTCAGAGAGGTACTATCCGAACAGGTAAATAGCAAATGCTATGTAAGTCTCGCTGTAGTCATTTATAAAAATTGTGGTCATTTATGTAAGTGCTTATTGCCCCCTTCAGGTGGTTATGTTCAGGGTGGAGACCATGCTTGCTCATCTGCCTGTATTTTCTGACAGCAATCCGCAAACAGTAGGTAATGTGTAAATACTGGAAGAACTGAATGAAATTGGTCCTTTCAAAAATTTGCATGAAGTTTTAGATTCTGGTGTGTGTCTGTGTGTACATTCAAACTAAAAGTATCTATTTTGAAGTAATTAGACTTGGAAGACATGTCAGTTCTCCCTAACTCAATTTATTAATGATCACAATCCCAATAAAAATAGCAATACTTGTTTTTATGGGGCCAAATTAGCTGATACTAAAATTTATATGAAAAAATAAACAGGCAGAAATAGTCAAGTAAAAGAAAAACAGAAAGTGGGGATGGTACTACCAGATAATAAATATTCTATGAAGCCTTATAATTAAAATATCTGTTCTTGGATAGGATGACCCAACATTACAGACATGTCAATTTCTCCTAAGTCAATTTTTAAAAAGATTTTGAAATTTATTTTCATTTTTAGAGAGAGAAGGTGATCGAGAGCAGGAGGAGGGGCAAAGGGAGTAAGAATCCTAAGGAAGACTCTATGCTGAGCACAGAGCCCAACCTGAGATCATGACCTGAGTTGAAACCAAGAGTCTGACCCTTAAACAGCGGAGCCACTCAGGTCCCACTCCTAAGTCAATTTATTCGTTATCACAATCCCAATAAAAAGAGCTCTTTTATGGAACCAAACAAATTGATGATAACGTTCATGTGGGGAAAATATGAAACATCATCAGGAAAATAATTTAAAAATTCAGAGAAAGATTGTACCTACGAGAGAGTAAAACATACAATAAGCCTTTATAATTGAAACAGTGTGGTATTGGCCAATGACTAAACAGACTAATGGAATGGAATAAAAAACCCAGAAATAGAACAAAATCCATCTAGGAATTTAGTATATGAAGAAATAGCATCTCAAACCACTAGGGAAAAGATGGACTTCTTAATAAATGGGGCTGGGACAAATGGTGCATTTGGAAAAAGAAAAAATTAAACCCATACCTAATACTGAAGTCAAGAATCAATTCAAAATGGTCAGGGATCTAAATGTAATTTACTAAATCATAGAAGTATTAGAAGACAACATGAATAATTCTTTAACACTGGTGTGGGGAAAGCTTCAAAATCCAAAAGCAATAAAAGAAAGTATTTAAATATATTGTACTACATACATAATTTTTAGAAAGAGCTTTTTGTTGTTGTTGTTGTTGTTGTTGTTGTTATTGTTTTGGCATGGCTAAGAACTACAGAATAAACAAAGTCAAAAGACAACAAATAAATTGGGAGAAAATATTTGTAAGATACAGCACAGATAAAGGTCTAATTTCCTTAATATGTAAAGATCTCTTAAAAATGGAGAGACAAAGGACCAAAAACCTTATGGGAAAATGTGAAAAATACATTGATAGGCATTTCTGGTAAGAAAAGCAGAAAAATAGTTTTAATTTATGGTTAGATAAGAAATAAATCACTTAGAAAGAAAGAAAGAAAGAAAGAGAGAGAGAGAGGAAGAAAGAGAGGAAGAAGGAAAGAGAGAGAAAAGAGGAAGAAAGAAACCACTTGCCTTAGTCTCCATCAACAAACAGAAGGCCCAAATAGGATAACTTAGGAGTTTAATAGAGTCAGGATTTAGGGAAATCGATAAAGAATGATGAGTGCCCCGGAACTAGCAAGAGCCAGGAAGCCATTACTACTCTAGGTCTGCCAAAGGAGAAGGCTACCTGGGGAGCCGAGGAGCCAATATACAATGACTCAACTGGAAGCAGCTGCAGGAACAAACACCAGGACTTCATTCACCACCTCCCCCATCCCCCATTGACCTGCTGGTATTGCCTAGAGGCTGGACTCCACCAGAAGCCTCCTGGAACACAGAGCAGGTGAAAACAGGTAAAGTCATTTGGAGAGGTGAATGGGAAATATTCAAAACATCAAATATTTCAAACACAGTGTGCACCATGGGCAAAACTCAGAGTCTCAAATAATCACAAGACAGCTCTCTGTAGAAGATAAGAACTTGAGTCCACTCCCCTTTAGCAATGAGGACCAGACAGGAGTTGAGTTATACTGGAATTTCTGTTCTCATGAATTTTACTATAGGTGTTATTATAGCCCCAGTAATAAAAGTGTGGCAGATGGAGATAAGCAGGGATTTTTGACTCTAGTCCTATTGAGAATGAGACTACGTCTCCTCTCCTTGATTTTGGTCAGGCTGTCTGCTTTGACTATAGAACAATATGGAAGCGCAATTCCAGGCTTGGGCTTAAGAGACTGGCATCTCTATTCCCATCTCTTGGGATGTGGACTGGAGTCTTGAGTTGCCATGTAGGAAGTCTGATGATCCAGAGGCTGCCATCAAATAAGGAACCCTAAGCTGTTGGCATAAAGAAACCCTGTGGAGGGAGAGAGAGGGAGAGATCGAGAGAGATGCCCAGCCAGCACCTGTGCTCCAGCCCCCACCCCCCCCCCGCACCCCCCAAGGCATTCAACTCATTTCAGATGAGGCCCCAGACATTCTGGAACAGGAATGAGCTGAGCTTTGCTGTGTCCCGTCCAAATATCATAATAAGTTCTCGTTTCAAGCCACTAAGCTTATTGTACATCAATAGGTCATGTGAACAGAATTTGGTACTTGGAAGTGGGGTGCTGCTGTAATGAATCCCTACATGACATTGGCTTTGGAACAGGGTTGCAGGGAGATGCACAGAAGGCTGTGAGGGGACTGCTGGTTGCGGGGGTGAAGGAGTGTGAGGAGAATGTTGCCGGAGGCTGGAGAACACAGACCTCTGTTATATAGTGGCAGAAAGTGTGGCAACATTGTCATTTGCAGTCTCTGGACAGTTGGTTGCGTAATAACTCATGGGGTCCGCCAGGGAGCGGGGGCAGGCAGAACGGCAGCAAGTGCCTTCTGGCGTTTCTTGGTTGGCTATGATAAGCCATGAGACCAGAGCGATGATCTAACGAAGAAACTGATCAAGTGTTTCGCAGCATTGGAAGGAAACACAAAGAAAGCAGGATTTACAGCGTTCTAAAATAAAATTGTTTCTCATCCCCAGTCCCACTAATGAAAAGATTCCCAAGTGAGAAATGACTTCCGGGCTAAGGTCAAATCCAGAGTGTGGCCGGGAGGAGGTTTCCTGGAGGAATGGAGGGCAGCCCCTGCAGTACTTCTATGAATCTTCAGGGTGTGCTGCACAGCCCGTCTCAGTGAACAACAGAGCTTTTGAGAATTTCAAGGGTGTTGCTCCACATTGGCCTCAAAGGAGGCTCCGAATTTCTAATGTGTAAAACGGGCATATTCACATCTCCTGCTGGCCTATTAAACAAAATACCATCCATTTGTTTTATTTTTTTATTAAGATTTTATTTATTTATTTGACATAGAGAAATCACAAGTAGGCAGAGAGGCAGGCAGAGAGAGAGGGGGAAGCAGGCACCCCGCTGAGCAGAGAGCCCGATGCAGGGCTCAATGCGGGTCTCGATGCGGGTCTCGATCCCAGGACCCTGAGATCATGACCCGAGCAGAGGCTTTAACCCACTGAGCCACCCAGGCACCCCCATCTATTTGTTTTAAATAGATCCGAGTGTCTGCTCTATGCCAGGTGCTATACCACTGCTTGTAAAATCCCGAGGGATATCAATCTTCAGGACTCTGGAACAAGAAATGGGAATCCCCAGGAATTCTTGGGAATTCTCAAAATCTTAAGTTATTCAGTACTTTTCTATAATATCTTCTTTTTTTTTTTAAAGATTTTATTTATTTATTTGACACAGAGAGAGATCACAAGTAGGCAGAGAGGCGGGCAGAGAGAGAGAGGGAAGCAGGCTTCCCACTAAGCAGAGAGCCGAATGCGGGGCTTGATCCCAGGACCCTGAGATCATGACCCGAGCTGAAAGCAGAGGCCTCAACCAACTGAGCCACCCAGGCGCCCCCCTATAATATCTTCTTTATGTGTTTTATATGACAGATCATAATGAACAGTGAACCATTTTTCTATGATAGGGTTATACTAAAAGTTTCTTTTTTTTTTTTTAAAGATTTTGTTTATTTACTTATTTATTAGGAAAGAGAGAGAGTGAGAGAGAGCAGGTCAGAGTGAGAAGCGGACTCCCCATGGAGCTGGAAGCCCGATGTGGGACTCGATCCCGGGACTCCGGGACCACGACCTGAGCTGAAGGCAGTCGCTCAACCAACTGCGCCACCCAGGGGCCCTATACTAAAAGTTTCTGAAGATTTCTGTGAAAAAGGTGGCAATAAGTGCATGGTTTATTATTATTATGAACCTATATATTAGTACAAGATAATACATTTCAATGTCATGTAAAAATAAACTCAACCTGATATAGACCTCTGATAATAGAAAATATTAAAAGAGGGGCTCCTGGGTGGCTCAGTTGATTAAGCATCTGCTTTCTGCTCAGGTCCTGATCCCAGGGTCTTGGAATTGAGTCCCTCATCAGGTTCTCTGCTCCGCGGGGAGTCTGCTTCTCCCCCTCCCTCTGCTCCCACCCCCACTTGTGCACACTCTCTCGAATAAATAAATAAAATCTTTTTTAAAAAAGGGAAAATATTAAAAGGAAATAACATAAAACAAACCCAAATAATTTTAAAAATTGAATAATACAATTAACTTTTAAGTTATCATTCTTAAAATGAAATTTAAAAACCTATGAGGCATAAATTGCCTTAATTGTCTTGCTCCTTGTTTTATGACAAATATTCCAGACGTAGAAAGATCTTTTGTTGTGTGTTGACATGAGTTGAATTGAGAGTGTGTCTAAAAGCATCTTCAAGTTGGTCATTAAGGTACATGTTGCTTATTATGAATTCATTTCCTTTTTTCCAATGATTAAAATATTTTCTTCTCTGATTTTGATCTTGCCCTTGAAGTCCATCTTATTTCTGCCAATTCAGACTTTAGTTCAGTGTCAGACTCCATGATGAAGAGACCACAATACTTCTCTTTGCATTTCTTCTGATAAAGCATATTTTCCTTCACAAGTCTTTCCACTAATGATTTCTTAATTGAACTACTTCATTCTTGTTTGCCAAAGCAAAAAAGCTCTCCACCTCATATAAACTAACAATGCTGAAAAGTTTAATGAAGGATATTAGGTCTTTATTCTGCATTAAGCAACTCTAATTTCCTTAAAAGCATACTGCTCAAAGCAGAATTCCGATTTTGCTGAGAAGATTTTGCATCGTGGTTACTTACACTTCGACTGCTAATCAAACTGGTTTTAAGCAATTTCAGTGTCTCACAATTTCAAAATATTCCTCTTTCCAAAAGTATCCTAGTTTCAGTGGGCAGAAAATAATTTTTTATCAGATTTAGAGTCTTTAAAAATCTTTCCATCTTTTTTTCCTTTTAGTTTGTTCCAAAATGTTTTGCAGTTCAAAATGACCTGTATGTGTGTGTGTTTTTTTTTTTTCCTGTTCTTGTTGCAAAAAGAGAATTTCTCACTGGAGAAAATTCTGAGAAGTTTTACCATTTTTTCTTCTTCTAGAAATTGCCAGGAGGACTTCATCTTGCAGTTCATAGTGACTGGCAGCAGCTACATCATCTGCATCTGAATTACTTGCTTTCATCTTCCTCGTGTTCAGAATCCACTCTGCTCACTGTTCCTGATGCTCTATCTCTCAGGTGTTTGAGTAACACACTTGGGTTACAACAAAGTGAAGTAGTGTAACTGCTGAAAACTTCCCCATTTTTTTTTTTCACTGTATGATCGCTAATTACAGAGGCTGGTAGAGTCCTTCAAATGAGTCAGATCTCCATGAAGATTGTTAAACTTTATTTCTTTTACTTTTTTTTTAAAGATTTTATTTATTTATTTATTTGACAGAGAGGAGAGAGATCACAAGTAGGCAGAGAGGCAGAGGGAGAAAGGGGGACGCAGGCTCCTTGCTGAGCAGGGAGCCCGATGTGGGGCTCGATCCCAGGACCTTGAGATCATGACCTGAGCCGAAGGCAGAGGCTTTAACCCACTGAGCCACCCAGGCGCCCCTAAACTTTATTTCTTGTGGGAAGAATTATTATACTTTCCTCAACTGATTTCTCAGCGTATTCTTCCCAGAATTCAATACAATGCCAACTTTCTGAGAAACTCTGGGAGGGAATTCCTGCATGGAAATATCGTGCTGTTGTAGGTGCTAGGGGTCCTGCAGGGGGCCCAGAGAGACCAGGGCCCTTCTCTCATGGACCCTCAAATGAATGAGCTGTTTTAGGGAGTGAAGAACAGAGGGTGATGTGTCCGGGGACGGATGTGGTGTATTTAGTCGGTATTAAGTGTGGTGGCATGCAATAGGAAAGCTACGGGTAGCAGTAATTTAAAGAAACAGGTCGTTTCTCTCCCACATAAAAGATACCTAGAGGCTGATGTTGTATGCTTTGCCCCCATTCCACAGTTCCATTAGTTTCTCTGGCTCCTATTGGTCCCTCGTCACTGCCATCTCAGGATATAAGATGCTTCCTAAAGTTGCAATTATTACATCTGCCTTCCAGATAGTAGGAGAAAGGCAAATAGGAAGAAGGGCTCATCTGCTTCTCTTCAAGGAGGCTTCTAGGAAGTCCCACTCCACATTTTCACTTACATCCCGTTAGCCAGAAACATGGCCGCGTCCAGCTGCTAGCGAGGCTGGGCAGTGTGGACCGGCATCCTGGGCAGCAAAGTGCCCAGCTGGAGGGCAGGGTTTTGTTGGGAAGGGCAGATAGGAGTAGGGGGCTTAGGAAGTCTTTTCCTAGGAAGTGACAATTAATCTGGAACTTGAATGGTGAAAGGATCTTAGATGATGGGAGCAGAGCATTTCAAGCAAGGGGGACAGCAGTGCAGAACTTAGGTGACGAGGGGACCTGGGTGACTCAGTTGGTTGGGCGTCTGCCTTTGGCTCGGGTCGTGATCCTGAGGTCCTGGGATCCAGTCCTGCATTAGGCTTTCTGCTCAGGGGAGAGTGTGCTTGTCCCTCTCCTCCTTGCTTGTGCTCTCTCTATCTCTGTAACTATCTGTCTCTCTCTAGCATATAAAGAAATAAAATCTCAAGAAAAAAAAGAATTGGAACGCCTGGGTGGCTCAGTTGGTTGAGCAGCTGCCTTCGGCTCAGGTCATGATCCCAGCGTCCTGGGATCGAGTCCCGCATCGGGCTCCTTGCTCGGCAGGAAGCCTGCTCCTCTCTCTGCCTCTGCCTGCCTCTCTGCCTGCTTGTGTTCTTTCTCTGTTAAATGAATAAATAAAATCTTTAAAAAAAAAAAAAGAATTTAGGTGATGGAAAATGCATGATGTGAGGAAGGAAGGAAGAAGAGGAGAGGAGAGAGTCCCAGAGGTAGGCAATGGCTAGACCATATAGGCTTTGACCCATTACCATGAGAGCTTCCCATTCATTTCTAAAAATTTACTAGAATGCTTGGCTCTAATGGATGCTAAAGAAACTTAGTGTCAAATACACTGGAAATGTCTTGGTCTAATCCTGATTTCATCCCAGATTATGTAACAGGATGTGGCAAATTACTGTTTGTTCTCCTTTGATTTGTCTATGGGCAACATGTATAATTATATTGGCTCCTTAGCTGCCTCAGTGAGAAGCACATGGTATCATGCAGCAGATCCATTGTGGCATGCTTTCTGTAGGGGGGTGGGGTGCAGCAGATAGGAGGGACGTGGGCATGGGGGGGGTACTAATAAATTAGAAATAGTACCATATCTACGATTTGTGGTTGGCTCTTTCAAGATGTGTAAAAGCCAAGAAAAGATTTTTAAAAATCACCCCTCTTCCACTTTTTTTTTTTTCTTTCTAAGGTTATGAGCCATTTGGTAGGAATTTATATCCTACTATCGGGCACGGCTCTACAACATTTACATATGTAAATGTTCACTTGAGTTTTTAGTATCTGTTGAGCATTTTGTGCTGCTCTAATGCTCAGGGAGAAATGAAGCTAAGTAAAAGCTATGGAAACTTTGAGCCCTTAGGGGAATTGCCACAAATGCCTGTCTGCGGTCTCCCTCTAGTGGACTAGTTAGGCATAACATTTAAATGCCGCCTGACAACCGTTTTTCTGCCAATAGCCGCTCACCCTAAGTGAGAATGCGGCAGTGTTTCCAAAGCTGAGCACAAGCTCCCATATGCTTGAGCAACCAAAGAAATTAACTGTAAAGATGAGCTCTAGGTTTTTTGGTGAAGACTCAGAACCTCCTGTTCTTCCTTTCAGTTCATTTTATTCCAAAGTGTTTGGCGGTTTTTGTCCAAAGGCTTGGCATTCTACCCTCATGTCAC
This sequence comes from Nasua narica, assembly GCA_028533885.1. Taxonomy (NCBI): domain Eukaryota; kingdom Metazoa; phylum Chordata; class Mammalia; order Carnivora; family Procyonidae; genus Nasua; species Nasua narica. The sequence goes on from CM052810.1 coordinate 149,769,204, forward strand.
ATCTATCCTCGGGTCCCCTGAATTTTGTCTTCTTCCTAGTAGTCTTCCTGTGTGTTGACCTCCACGCTCTGTGCGTGTGTGTGTGTGTGTGTTTGTGTGTCTCCCACTGCCTGCCTGAAGGTGGGTGGGGCTTGAGATAGGAGTGTGAAGTTGAGTGTTTTGGGGTATGCAGGAAGGAAGTGAAAAGGGATCCAAACTTTCCACTAAAGGGACTGAAGCAGGCAAGATTCCTTTGCAACCTAATTTTTTTTCCCTTAACAAAGGTAAAGGGTACAGACATGGAAATATACTGCGACTGTATTGTGTTGTTGTTGGTTTTTTTTAAAACGTTTTATTTATTTGTCAGAGAGAGAGAGAGCAAAAGCAGGAGGAGCAGCAGGCTCTCCACTGAGCAGGAAGCCTGATGCGGGACTCAATCCCAGGACCCTGGGATCATGCCCTGAGCCAAAGGCAGACACTTAAACCACTGATCCACCCAGGCGTCCTTTTGGTTTTGGTAAAGATAAGTGAAATAAGTTAACAGTGATCCTCCTTGGTAAAGCTTTAAGGTTTACAGTAAAATAATTATAATAGATGCCCTAGAATATTTTTATTTTTTTAACTAACATATAATGTATTATTTGCCCCAGAGTACATGTCTGTGAATCATCAGGCTTACACATTTCACAGCACTTACCATAGCACACACCCTCCCCAATGACCCTAACCCAGCCACCCTATCCCTACCCCCCTACCCCCCAGACACTCTCAGTTTGTTTCGTGAGTTTAGGAGTCTCTTATGGTTTATCTCCCTCCTGATCTCATCTTGTTTCATTTCCCTCCCCCACGACCCACGACCCCCCGTGCCTCTCAAATTCACCATATCAGAGAGATCATATGATAATTGTCTTTCTCTGACTGACTTATTTCACTTAGCATAATACCCTCTAGTTCCATCCACGTCATTGCAAATGGCAAGATTTCGTTTCTCTTGATGGCTGCATAGTATTCCATTGTATATATATACCTCTCTTCTTTATCCATTCATCTGTTGATGGACATCTAGGTTCTTCCCATAGTTTGGCTATTGTGGACATTGCTGCTATAAACATTCGGGTGCACATGCCCCTTTGGATCACTACATTTGTATCTTTTTTTTAAAAAGATTTTATTTATTCACTTGAGAGACAGAGAAAGTGAGAGAGAGCATGAGAAGAGAGAAGAGAAGGGGGAGAGAAGCAGACTCCCCGTGGAGCTGGGAGCCCGATGTGGGACTCGATCCAGGAACTCAAGGATCATGACCTGAGCCAAAGGCAGTCGCTCAACCAACTGAGCCACCCAGGCGCCCACTACATTTGTATCTTTAGGGTAAATACCCAGTAGTGCGATTTCTGGGTAATAGGGTAGCTCTATTTTCAACTTTTTGAGGAACCTCCATACAGTTTTCCAGAGTGGCTGTACCAGCTTGCATTCCCACCAGCGGTGTAGGAGGGTTCCCCTTTCTCCGCAACCTCGCCAGCATCTGTAGATGACTTAGAATAATGCAAAATGAAATTTGAGTGTATCATGGCATTCCCAGTAGGAATGGAAATAGACAAGCCTCCTTTTCCTTGTGGAGGTGATTAGGTAGGTTAAGGCAGCACTGATATTGAAGAACTGGGACTGAGTTTTTACTTGCCTGTTTACCATTTCTGGGGCTCTGGGCAAGTCATGCACTCTGAGCTCCGTCTCTAAAAGTGAGGATATTCATGCCCACCCCACAGAGTTGGGACAGGGATCGAGTGAGACTTTGAGAAAGTCCTTTGTAAGTTGTGAAGCCCTAATCAAACATGGAGTTTTGTTATAGAGTAATTCTATAGGTACCTCTGTCTTTTTTTTAAAGGGAGGAGGTGAGGCCCCAGATATTGAACACAAGGACAATACTGATGGGGTAAGTAGTCGGATTAGATCAAGTATTTACATAAATATTTCCTGAAGGTTCTCTGTCAGCTGCTGCTGATTGATCCCCCAACCTTCCCCCTATAAT
>CM052810.1:149771708-149782681 GCA_028533885.1 Nasua narica
GGGACGCCTGGGTGGCTCAGTTGGTTAAGCAACTGCCTTCAGCTCAGGTCATGATCCCAGCGTCCTGGGATCGAGTCCCACATCGGGCTCCTTGCTCAGCGGGGAGCCTGCTCCTCTCTCTGCCTCTGCCTGCCTCTCTGCCTGCTTGTGTTCTCTCTCTGTTAAAATAAATAAAATAAAATCTTTAAAAAAAAAAAAAGAAAAAAAAATGAACAGCCTGTGGGTACAGCTAAGAACAAAGGAGAGATGACCAAGAATGAGAAAGAAGACCAGGCCATCAGTAGCAGGCTGGAGCTTGCAGACTGTTTAGAGCATGGCCATGTAATATTAAATTTGATGTTATTGTGCTGCTATGATCTAAACTCCTCCCACAATCTCTATAATGATGTTGGCTGCATGCATGAATGTTTTACGTGAGAGATGGTTCAGGAGCTCCAGGAAAAGGAGCTATATCTCTCATCCAAATTGATCCTGCATGATGTGGGTCACATGGGGGGAAGACAAGATGACCCATCCAATGACAACACAGGAGTTCAGAGTGGAGGGGGATTGGGGAAAGCGTAAATAACCCATTCCCTTTCCAGAATCACAAGAGACATTGAGCACATTTGTTTCAGGGAATGAGGTTCCCACTCCATGTGAGATGACATTTCAGCCATTTCATTGGAATCTCAAAGAATGGGGTACTTTAGGTGGCTTTTGACCTGAAACCATCAGCTTCATTGTGGAACCTTGTAAGAAACAGATCAAAGAACCATATCTCATTACTGCAAGGTGCTATTAGGGATGTTGTTTGCTCAGTACCCTCTTTACTAGGAAACTTTCTTCGAGGTTTCTGTACTGGGAATAGTTACGCTAGTCTTGGATAATTCCTTTATTTGTCTCATGGACTCTCTTAGTCATAGAACTGATCTTGTTTCCCCTCTGTCTTGGCTCCTGGATTCAAATCTGGCTCTACCTACAACCAACAAAGTGCCTAGAACATGAAACTTGGGCTCAAACTTTGCTCCTGGAAGATAAACATCCCCAAAGGAAACATACATACAAATAAACTTCTCCAGAAAATGTCAATTCCTTGTTTTCCGTTTAGTATTACTTTCCAGTTATGGTCATAATTCTTTACTTCCTACTAAAGTGACAGGAGGCTGAATTTCCCTACGTGTATGTGGTTTTTGGTAGAAATCCTGAAATTCTTCTATAAAAGAGACAGTGAATTCTATTTGCACTGAAAATCTCCTGGAAGAATGAGGTATTGACATGCAATTGGCTGCTGTTAGAAGAATAAAGAACGCAAGAGGGGAGGGTGACGAGTTTGTTCCTTTGTTTTTGAAGCTAAAAGAAGCGTCTAGATGCTGAGATGACTTTCCTCATTAGCTAAGACTTGGACTATGTAGAAAAGATGGCGGAGATAACCTACAAGGATAACTTGAGGCGTTACAGTAAGTCTTAATTTAACATTATAGCTGCAAATTTATCCTTTTAAGACTAACCATAAATGTCTTTAGCCCAGTTGAATTGAACCTTGAGCCTACATGGTTTAGTCCTTAAAAGAATGCTGGCAATGATATCCTTTACTTTATCCCCCTTATAAGACATCGTTTCCTGTCATGAAAACTTCTGTCGTTATATTTGGCAAAGTGCCATTATTGCTTACGAAGTTTTAATAGATTAAAAGAAAAGCAGGACTCCGTAGTGCCAGAAACACAAGCTAAATATTTTATTGGATTCTAAAGGAGAAAAGTGGAGAACATAAATACTTTAGTAAAAATCCATTACTCGTCTGAAAGAACCAACTTTGGCGTTCACGGCCCCCCAGTCAAGGTATCTCCTATACTCCCCGGGCCTCAGCAGGTACTGCCTTCCCCTGTAGCTGGGCATCTCATAAAGGACCCAGCAGCCGTCCAGCACATTGAGGGAGTGGATTTCATTGAGATGGAAGCGGTCCTGAAGGGAGAGACAATCGTCTGTGATCTCTGACATTTGTCCTCTGAAGTCATCTCGCTCGTAGATCCTCATTCTGAACGTGCCCGAATGCTGAGGAGGTGGACAGAAAAGAAAAGGTAAAATGAAGACAAATGGAGAGAAATTAAAGTTGTAGCTCCTACACCTCCCTGGCCCCACCAGCCCAGAAGTTTCTGGAGTCTGGGTTTGCTTCCAGAACAATCACGTTGCACTGTTAAAGAGCCTTCCAGCCCCATCACTCCCCCCCCCCGCCTCCACTCCCCTCCACCGGGCATCTAATGATTTCTGGGCAATGCTAGAGACAAAGCTCGGCAGTCCTTCAGTGCTAGCTACCTGACGGCTAAGGTTTGTCTCAAATAAAATGGATCACGTTAGGGCTTGGTATTAGAGAAGGTCCTTCTTGAAAAAGAAAATTATAAGGCATTGGAAAGCAAAGTCCCATTTGATCTAGTACTCTGGTTAAAAAGAATCAACATTTAGCTATTTTCTCTAAGACCAATGTTTTTGGTTTTCTGTACACCATGGAACATAAGATTATTAAGCTTTTGTAGAAAAAAAGATGACATTTTCTCTGTCTCTGTTTTTATCATCTCAGTGTCACTTCAGATTTCAACCTATCTGACCCTTAAGCTTCCTTTCTGGTCTCTTCCCTCGCCATCTTCATTTCCCTCAGCAGCAAAAATCATCTCCATTGAGCTCTGTTTGGATGACACTATACCCCACGCCTTCCAGACTCCAGTTCTTCTGAGAACTGTGCAAATTACTCTTTAGGAAATACTGAATCTCAAACTTTCATTTTGGAGTTGGCCTTCCCTCTAATTTATACCGCTAAGTGAGCTAATAGATACTGACCATGAAATTAAAATAAAAACCAGAAGACAGGGCCTATCTTCTCTGGGAAGATCATTAAATAGAAAAGTGAGGCAAAGCAAGCAAGAGTATTTTTATCAATTAAGCGGACCCAGATTGTATCTAAAAGTTTTGATATATTATTTCCGAGTGGATACCACTTGGAATGACGGCTTTAGGAAGCTATATCTTAAACACATGACATTTATTTTCCCAATGTGCTATTTTTTCCCAATTAGTATTTGGCTTTTTAAATTTTTTTAAAATTACGTCTAAAATATAAAAATCTGGGAACATGTGAGTAAAAAAGCAAGCACCACAGAGTTCGTGAAGAATGGCTTCCCATCTGAGACCTTGTACTAGAATGGACTGCAGGCAGTGGGCTCACTTTCATTTTCTGCTCTGCAGTTGGAACGATTTGGTTGAAGAATGATACTCGTTTATGGCTTTCACTTCCAGAGGGACTAGAGACGAGGACAGAGCCACACTCACCTGGGGGATGAGGCGGCAGGAGCGAATGGAGTCGCTGAAGCCCAGCCACTGCTGGTAGTCCGCGTAGTCCCCGCGCCGCAGGAAGTACTGGTGGCCCTGGTAGTTGGGGCGCTCATAGAGCATCCAGCAGCCGCTGTCCACGCGGATGGAGTTGCAGCGGCTGAAATAGGGCTGCAGGTTGGGGCAGTCGCTGCTGCACTCGTAGCAGCGGCCCTGGAAGCCGCGGTCCTCGTAGAAGGTGATCTGCAAAATGGAAGATGTGGGAACATGATGCAATTTGCCCCCGCTGAAGAGGCTGCGCTGGGGCCAACCCTGAGCCTCAGGTACCCGGCCCTTACCTTTCCCATTTTGGAGCGAGTGAGCAGGAGGTGTTGGCTGGGTGCTGTGAGGGCCGAAGGGGGAGTGCCGCTGTATATATAGCAGCCCTGACTGCTGCCTCCGCAGGAAATCACACAAAAGGGGCCCATTTCGGTGAGTAAGGGGATTTGCCAGCTCCCCGCTCCTCCTCCCCCTGGTCACTGGGGTTAGCTGAATGGTTTACTCTCATTCTTTCTGGTAGGTTCGGGTTGTTCTAATTCACTAAAGCTGTTGTTGCCACCAAAATGAAAAGAGTCTTTACTCTTTTAGTTGGGCAAGAGGGTGAGCGAAATTCTATCCCCGTGCTTTCATTTTGTCTCCTACTCTGCTTAATTGACTCCTCAAAGGTAATTAAACTAAGTAATGTATTCTGCTCAGGGACTTTTTTTTTTTTTTTAACTTTTATTAAAAATCAGAATTTAAATAATAAGGAGTCTTAAGGAAGAGGGAATCAAGTGAAATAATCTGTGAAAGTGCTTTAAAAAGCATAAAGCTTAGTTCAAATTCAAGATTCTGTGGTCATCGTTATTTTGGGGTCTATCTTGAGTAAAATTGATACTTGACTGGAAATGTGTAGGCTCTTGGAGGAGGCTGGGAATTCTCTCTTACTCTTTTCTGCCTCTGGGCCTAGAGCAGAGGGTTGGCACATAGTAGACCCTCAATACTTGGCTTTGACCTGAAAGAAAGCAGATAGCTAAGTCCTTCCTCCTCTTTTTCACAACTCCCCGAGAGCCTAACTCCTTCCTTCTGCTGGTGGGTGCCCAGAGTAATGCCTGTTCTTTTTTGTACTTGCCCTCCTTCAACTTTCTAAGATCTTTCTTTCTCATCACCATTACAGACTCTGGCTCGCTTGATAAGGGTGGTTTGAATTAGTGTAAGGAGTAACGTGGAAACCTTCAAAATACCAATGGTCTCCTTCCTCAGACTTCTGAGATGTTGGAGAGCACCCAAACCAGACGACAGAGCCTCTTGATCTCATGAATTTCACAGTGTGGAATGGGGACCCCTGAGGTCTGTAAGACACTTTCAAGGGGTTCATAAGGTCAAAACAGTTTTCATAACAATATCAAGATGTTAATATCAAGATGTTTTCACTCTTATTCTTTTATAGGTGTAAAGTGAACTTTTTCCAGAGGCTCTAGGACATAAGGGAGACTTGTAAAAATGTAAAACAGTTCCAATCTTTTTGTTAATTGTTTTTGCTTTGGAAAATACAGTTATTATTCATAAAAATACGTTATTTATATTAACACGTAATAGGCTTTTCACCTAAGGCCTTGGGTCAGAGGCCTATACTCAGACTTCTCAGTTGTCTAGCCAGCATCCAAAGTTAGACCATCAGGGACCTGGATGGGGTTGGGTAGGAGGGTGAGTGGTACTTTTAGGAACTGCACCATTGCTTGGTGGAGGAGTAAGCACTTGCAAGTGACACTAACTGTGACCACCTACCATGCCTGTCCCATGCCTTGCTTTCACAGTGCTTCCTCTAAAGTTATTTTTCTTCCCAGTACTTACAAACACCACGATATTATTGAATAGGCACCATTTGTGGAGAACATATTCAAGGATCGATGCCTACACACATCCACAGGCACTTCTGCAGTTCCTATTATTGTTTGTGTCATCTTGGGAAAATCTTAACTTAATTTCCCCAGGCTTCAGTTTTTCCATTTATAAAATAGGAGTGGTGATGAAAATCAAATGCGATAATGAACTCAAAAGTACATGATAAATTGTAAAGTAATACCAGTGGTAAAAAACATCGTATCATTCATATTAATAAATGCTAAAGATAATATTAATAGAGTTTCTTGGTACATCAGTCAAAAATAAATATGAATGTGTTTCTGGGTTTCAACACCACGATGTCTACACTTTTGCTTATTGTGTGGAGACTAAATGTGATCTGCGGATAATATCATATGTTGAAATGCTTTGGTCTAACTTAGCAAAGATCTTCTGTTTGGTAATTTCGATTTCACAATCAAATGATGACCACCATTTGCATGTGATCTTGAAACAAGGTGCCAAATAAAAGAATAACATAAGCAAGGCCTGTGCAGTCAGAGCAGATAGAGTCCTTGAAGTTCACCCACTGCTGGTGCAGCTCTTGCTGTCCACTTGCATGTGCCAGGATGCCACTAAAGCAGGACTGCAGGCTGGAGTGGTCTCTGCTGCACCCATAGGAGGTAATCCGCAATGAAACACACCTACAGTAAGGGAAAAACTGCCCAAGAACACATTACCATGAGTTTCATTGACAAGACCCTGTTCTACACCCATCCGTGCTGGTGAACTGCAGATGCAGAACCCAGAGTTGTCATCAGCCTAACAGAGGCGCAGGTATGTGTGCTTATGTGCATGTGTGTGCGTATTTCAGATCCATTAGGTAATTTAGGCCTGATTTGGCTAACAGTAGAATTTTGCCTTTTTCCTCATGTCTGTATAACCAATGCTGTCTTTTCCATGTGTTCGACTTTTATTTTTCATTACGTTATAGCTGCTAAAGTGCTTCGGAGGTCTTTGAAGCAGCATGGGAGAGGAAAGTTGATATATAAAGGACAAGTCAGAAGTGTCTCTGCTCTCATTATTTGATTAAGCCTTTTTATGTTTAAATAGAGATAGACACAATTCACGCTGAAAACCGTGAGGACATTTGTTTTAAATCACGGCAGCCTGGGAGGGCCAACCATGGAGAATGTGTTTCCATTTCGCCTTCTAAATTCAAGATGTCTGTGAGGATGTGGACCAAGGAAGGGGAGCTATTCCTTGATACAGGAACACCTTCCCTTCTCAGAACCTTATCAAATCTCACCCAGTCTAGGCAGCCTACGTCCCTCTTCTAGGAAAGCTCCTCTCCAAACCAGCTTTTACTTGGCTCTCCCTTCTCCGAGCATCTACCCCACTTCATCACCACCCAGCTTAGCTCCGCCTTTCTCATAGAATTTCTTCTTTTCCTTGTATTCAGCAGGGTTATGAACTCAAGAATAAGGGTCATGTACACTTCTTTATCCCTCATCACGATTTATTAGTTAAGTAGAGCCTTGCAAACATGATAAATAGAGCCTTGCAAACGTGAAGAACATGAAAAAAAGAGATTCTATTTTGGGAAACAAGAACTCCCATGTGAGGTCACCTATGTGGATGTTCAGAGACACAGAAACCACTTCCTCCCACTCACTCAGCTACCACTCTCTCTGGGTCTGATGCCCTCTGCTTCTGCCTGTCCTTGCTGACCTGGGAGGACTTGAAGGGAGGTAAAAATGGCCCAGAAACCCAGACTGGTGTGGGCCTACAGCACCCACAGCCTTCCTGCAGGGTGGGGAGGTGTTAGGGCACCACCATGGCTATGCTGTTAAAGTCTCAGAACTTATTTCTAGCGGTGAGGGAGAGAGACATGGGAATGGGCCTGAGAAAGAGAACAAAAATGAAATAAAAAGTGGTAGATGACATTTTTGTGAAGGAAAATAATAAAGGAGACTTTTAGCTATTTCCTTGCAGTTTTTTATATTATACTTTTTAAAAGGTTGTTTGTTTGTTTGTTTATTTATTTATTTATTTATCTATCTATTTATTTATTTGAAAGGGGGGAGAGAGAGAGCAGGGGAGGGGCAGGGGGAGAGGGAGAGAAGCAGACTCCCTACTGAGTGCAGAGCCCAGTGTGGGCACTGCTTGTACTTTAGAAGACGGATGGATCAACGGAATGAGACTTTAGGTCCTGGATGCTGTAAGACAGGCTTTATTATGTCTCTTTGTGTTATCAGCCAACAGTCTTGTCTAATTTTGTGGAAGGTTAAGGGACTGAAGCCACTGAGCCTTTTATCAGAAATATTTGAATACCGAGTTTAACTGTAAAGTTATGTACAAGTTTTTTTGTTTTGTTCCATTTTTAATAACTGCAAAACTTCCTTTGGAAGAACTGGTCTTATTTAAATCAGAACAAAAATTTGGAAAGCTGTTTAATGTCCTCTAGGAGTTCATGGTTAAATAAATTTGTAGATCAAAATATTTGAATGGATCTTATATAATCCTGTTTTCTTCTAAAAACAAAATCATTCATTTAGGAGCCATTGTAGTTGCCTGAGTGGCAACTTAGTTGCCTTCTAAATTCTAAAAAAGTTAGTGCTTTCTAACAGACCTGTTAGAAGCCTGAGTGAAAATAGTTCATTGCCCTTCTCCCTCCCCTCGACACAAATGCTTGCTTTTCCTGAAGCATTTGCAGACTTTTTTCCCGACTCTCTGGTAACCAGTCCCAAGTGAAATCTCTTGAGTTCATCAGCACATCATTGACATGCTCCTGCTGAAGGAAGCCATGTCTACTTTCATTTAATCAGTTAGGATTGAAACTGCAGCAAACCTTATAGCATTCACCTGGCTCATAATGATGAAAATAATAATAGGTAGGAGCGCCTGGGTGGCTCAGTGGGTTAAGCCTCTGCCTTTGGCTCAGGTCATGATCTCAGGGTCCTGGGATCAAGCCCCGCATCGGGCTCTCTGCTCAGTGGGGAGCCTGCTTCCCCCTCTCTCTCTGTCTGCCTCTCTGCCTACTTGCGATCTCTCTCTGTGTGTCAAATACATAAATAAAATCTTTTTTAAAAAAAGAAAATGATAAGGGGTAATAATAAATAGCCTACTGTATAAAGAGTATCTGGTGTGTTCCAGACATTGTACAAGGAATTTTGTACAAAGTACATCATGTAGCCAACACAGCACAATTATTGTGAGAATTTCCCCCAAATGTTTGTGAGATCTTGGGCAAGAACATAAATAGAGGGTGCCTGGGTGGCTCGGTCATTAAGCATCTGCCTTCAGTTCAGGTCATGGTCCAGAGTCCTGGGGTAGAGCTCCATATCAGGGTCCCCGCTCAGAGAAGCTTGCTTCTCCCTCTCCCATTCTCCCTGCTTGTGTTCCCTCTCTTACTGTCTCTCTCTCTGTGAAATAAATAAATAAAATCTTAAAAAAAAACAACAACCATAAATAGAGCCTCTTTTACCTCCTCCCTCCTCTCTTTTCACTTCTTCACATGTCAACACTCTATCCATATGCTCCTTGCCCCCCTCCACTTCCCACAAACAGCTGCCTTTGACTACCAGTGTCCTTGGAAGGATAGGCCTGGTGATGACTCTTTTTTAGGTCTTGGAAATAAGGGTCTTGTCTCCCAGGTTTCCACAGATTCCTGTTATGTGGGGAAGATTGCAGCTAGAGGAGGCTAGAGTAAGACTCTTGGAGGCACCTAGTTCAGGAGAAGATCTGTGACTGCCCAAGTCTAACAGTACTGATCACTATAGAGAACCAAATCCGAAAAGGTACACATAGCTAGTAAGTGGAGGAACTGGGAATTAAACTCATTAAACTGGGAATTAAACTAAACTAATTGCCTCTGCATGTAACAACGGCTTGTTTTAGATGATACCTTTCTAGGTGAGCCAATCTTATATTTTCCCTAAATTATACACTTCTCAATGTCATACTTTTCTTTTAATTTTTAAAGGCCTAGCATCCTACTAGCCTGTGGTGTCCCTACCAACCTGAGTATCTTTGTCTTTAACAGGAGCTCTGGTAAATTATTGTGGACTCTTCAACTGATTGCTGCCAGGCTAAAGAAATCAGCATTAACTGACTATAAAAGGCTCTGTGATCCCTTATTTACTGATTTGGGTGTAGACCTCTAAGACAATGGTAATGTATAACTGTCAAAGGGACATTGAGGATGTTCACATTTTCTTAGAGGAATTTTCTAGAAAACAACTATTTTTTTCTGATTTTTTCTGAAAACAACTGATTTTTTCTGTTTTCCTTGTAATGTCTATATATATATATATATATATATATATATATATATATTTCAATTATACACAACTGATGGAGTGATGACTACTACTTACTGAGCCTTTGCTATATGCTGGCTTCTTTACAGAGGTAGCTCATTTATTCCTCATAAGATCATGCAAGTGGGAAAACTAGGCTCAGGGGCATAAGTAACTTGCTCAAGGTCACCCGGCCTTTAGGTGGTCAAGCCAGGAACCATGTCTATGGAGCTCAAAGCCTGAACTGGTAATAACTGAGATACTTCACTTTGAAACCTAATACGGTCTTAAAGTATCAGAGCTGGAAGGAAACATAGAACTCATCTTGTCCAGACCCTTCATTTTATAGAGAAGGAAACTTGTGATATACTACGCTTTGTGAGATCAAATGCGGTTTTCTAAGCCTTTAAGTTCATCAGATTAAAACAAAACCCAAACCTAAATTAACAAAATTATTTTCAGTTGGACATGTCACCTGGTTTTTCTTTTTTTTGTTAGAACAGAACTCATATGTCATTAGTCACCTGACTAGAGGACAATATGAGATTTAGCTGGCCAGCAACAAAACCTCAAATCTTCTGCGTATTTAGAATTGATAAGAGCCATAACATTTTGATAATATGTGTTTCTTTTTTTTCTTTTTAAAAAGATTTTATTTATTTATTTGAGAGAGAGAGAGAGATTACAAGTAGGCAGAGAGGCAGGCACAGAGAGGGGGAAGCAGACTCCCCTGCTGAGCAGAGAGCCCGATGCGGGGCTCGATCCCAGGACGCTGAGATCATGACCTGAGCCGAAGGCAGAGGCTTTAACCCACTGAGCCACCCAGGCGCCCCAATAATATGTGTTTCTTTATATTTATTATTTATCCTATAAGTTCCTTCCATAAGAAGGAATCTTATTTTAAAAGAATCTTCACTGTGGTGCATGAACAATCAATCTTGTAACACTGAAAAATTAAAATAAATTTGGGAAAAAAAAAAAAGAATCTTCATTACTTAATAAGGTTCTGTACAGAACATTATTTTTTTTAAAGATTCCTTTCTTCTTTTCTCCCTTTCTCCTTTTGTTATCTTTTCCCTTCCCTTCCCTTCCCTTCCCTTCCCTTCCCGTCCCGTCCCGTCCCTTCCCGTCCCTTCCCTTCTCTCCTCTCTCTGTAATCTCTATACCCAATCTGGGGCTCCAACTCACAACCTTGAGATCAAGAGTTGCAGACAATTCTCCAAAGAAGACATACAAATGGCTAACAGACACATGAAAAAATGTTCATCATCTTTTGCCATCAGAGAGATTCAAATCAAAACCACACTGAGATACCACCTTACACCGGTTAGAATGGCCAAAATCAACAAGACAGTTAACAACAAATGCTGGAGAGGATGTGGAGAAAGGGGAACCCTCCTCCTCTGTTGGTGGGAATGCAAGTTGGTGCAGCCACTTTGGAAAACAGTATGGAGATTCCTCGGGAAATTAAAAATAGAGCTACCCTATGACCCTGCAATTGCACTA
>CM052810.1:149782781-149905077 GCA_028533885.1 Nasua narica
ATATAAAGAAAAACATGGAGGGCATTGTGAGAAGGAAGGGAAGGATGAATGGGGGGAAATCGGAGAGGGTGATGAACCAGGAGAGACTGTGGACTCTGAGCAACAAACTGAGGGTTTTGGAGGGGAGGGGGTGGGGGATTGGGCGAGCCTGGTGGTGGGTATTGAGAAAGGCACGTACTGCATGGAGCACTGGGGGTGGATCATGAACAATCAATCTTGTAACACTGAAAAATTAAAAATATTTGGGGAGAAAAAAAAAAGAGTTGCATGCTTTACTGACAGTCACCCCAGAGCATTAGTTTTTAAAAGATCTTTATTGAGATATAATTCACATAACATACAGTTGATCTATTTAAAGTATATAATTAATGGTTCTAGTATGTTCATAGATATGTACAACCATTGCTACAGTCAATTTTAGAACATGCTTGTCACCACAATGAGAAATTCTGTGCTTTTTAGTTTCATTCCCTTATCTATCCATTCCTTCCAGCCCTAAGCAAACACTAATTGATTTACTGTCTCTGTAGATTTGCCTATTCTGGATATTTCATTTCAATGGAATCCTATAGTATACATGCTTTTGTGACTGGCTTCTTTCACTTTGCATAAGGTTTTCAAGATTCATCCATGTTATAGCATGTATCATATTTCATTCCTTTTTATGACCAAATAGTATTCCATAATGTGGAATAGTATTCCATAATGTTCTTTTTTCTCAAGATTGTTTTGGCTACTCTGGGTCTCTTGCAAGTCCATGTGAATTTTAAAATCAGTTTTGACAAAATAGTGCCCTGGGACAGGGCACTATTTTTGCTCATATAAATTTGGAAAGAGAATTAGCATACTGAAGAGCAGCTTTTTACTATAGTGGAAGGAAATTCTAGAGGTATGCAGCCAAGTAAATATTAATACTTCACTCTGTGTAATTGAGTCTTTTTTAAAAATTTGAATGCAATCAATTAAAGTATAGTGTATTATTATTATTATTTAAGATTTTATTTATTTATTAGAGAGAGAGAGAGTGAGAATGAGAGGGGAGAAGGTCAGAGGGAGAAGCAGACTTCCCGCAGAGCCGGGAGTCCGATATGGGACTCGATCCCGGGACTCCGGGATCATGACCTGAGCCGAAGGCAGTCGCTTACCCAACTGAGCCACCCAGGCGCCCTAGTGTATTATTTTTTAAAGATTTATTTATTTGACAGAGAGAGAGAGATCACAGGTAGGCAGAGGTAGGCAGAGGGAGGGGGGAAGCAGGCTCCCCGCTGAGCAGAGAGCCAGACCCGGGGCTCGATTCCAGGACCCTGAGATCATGACCTGAGCCGAAGGCAGAGGCTTTAACCCACTGAGCCACCCAGGCGCCCCTAAAATATAGTGTATTATTATTTTTAGAGGGAGAGTTCAGTGATTCATCAGTCTTATATAATGCCCAGTACTCCTTACATGATGTGTGTAAATGAGTCTTTTTTAAAAAAAATATTTTATTTATTTATTTGAGAGAAAGAGAGTGAGAGAGAGCATGAACAGGAGGGAGAACAAAGGGAGAGGAAGAAGCAGACTTCCCACTGAGCAGGGAGCCCGATATGGGGCTCAATCCCAGGACTCCAGGATCATGATCTAAGCTGAAGGCAAACGCTTAACTGAATCACCCTAGTGCCCTGTAATTTAGTCTTTTTTTTTTCACTATTTCTTTTACTAACATATAATGTGTTATTTGCTTCGGGGGTACAGGTCTGTGAATCATCAGTCTTACACAGTTCACAGCACTCACCATAGCACATATCCTCCCCAATGTCTATAACCCAGCTACACTATTCCTACCTCCCTACCCCCTAGCAACCCTCAGTTTGTTTCCTGAGATTAAGAGTCTCTTATGGTTTGTCTCCCTCCCTTGGAATTGAGTCTTGATTGAAATTCATATTGGAGTCCAAAATAAAGATGACCGTATTGTACTCTTGAATTTGAGCAGACACTCGGGATACATGAATTTTCTACAATTTCATTTGTGTAATAATTTAAAAAAAAAACAAAATGTGCTCACAGCCTTTCCTAATCTTTGCATCATAATTATCCTGGGATTTAGTGAAGCAGGAATTTCTTATCTACCTAAAGTCTTAATAAGGTAATTTAGGCACAAAGAGGATAAGAAATGACTTGATCAAAGAGATAAACCAGTAAGTAGAGAAGCCAAACATTCTGGTTTACCTAAAACTGAGGGGCTTTCCAGGATATAGGAAATCCTATATTGCCTATATTTCAGTGCTACCACTGGGAAAGTCCCTAAAAAACAAATCTGAGTTGAACTCATTACTAGTAATTAGCAGAAGTAAGATAATAACTCCGGCCCTTCAATGCTTACTTTAACATTTTTCTTACCACCTGAGCTCATCAAGCACGCTTGAACTTCTCTACCTTGGGAATTCCGCTTAAAACTCCTCTCTTCACTTATCTTTTCTTAACTAATTTGAAACTTAAGCTGCTTCAACCTTCCAGCAATCCCTTGATTTTCATGTCTGAGCCTCAACTCATTCTATGTTTTCTCCTTTATATGGGTCTAACAGTCTTTCCTTCCATTTGCCTTTCCTCTCTTACTCAGATTGTGGGTTGTTGAAGCAGACATGGTGCTTCTCCCCCCTCTTCCCATGACATGAGTGGGAGCTTCAGGAAAACTGTTGCTGACCAACAGGAAGTAAGTAGACATTCAAAACACCTCACCTTCAGGGTCAGGTAAGTTGCCAGAGGTCACCGCTTATTAGAATTCAGTGATTATTTAAAGATAAATAAGAGTCACTTAGTGCCAAGAACACAATTTGTATATTTATTGCATTTTGATGTGGACCATAGCAAGAAACACACAGCCTAGTACAAATCGATGACCCGTCTCAGAGAGCCCACTCTGGCGTCCATGGCCCCCCAGTCGTGGTAGCGCCTGTAGTCCCCCGGTCTCAGCAGGTACTGCCGCCCCCGGTAGTTGGGCATCTCGTAGAGGACCCAGCAGCCCTCCAGCACGTGGACGGAGTGGAGCTCATTGAGCCGGAAGCGGTCGTGGATGCAGGAGCAGTCCTCGGTGAGCTCAGACACCAGGCCCCCGTAGTCATCTCTCTCGTACAGCCTTATCCTGTGGGAGCTAGTCTGTTGTGATAGGGAACAAAGGAAGAAAAACTAATTGTATGCATCTCTGATTTCAGTAAAAGTGACTTAGTAGCCCGCATCTTTGTGAAGCATGGTTTTCAAACCATCCTGCCATATGTGCGTTTTCTCCCAAATGGTTGGTCTAACAAATTAGGAAGAATATTAAAATAAAACTGACCTGACCTTGTGGAAGAAACAAACATTGAAATAAGGGGAACAGAAGGGATTGCTTTGTGGGAAGCCGTTGGTCACGACCGTATTTCGTGAGTCTGCTGAGAGGATTTTGATTCTCTTTTCCATTATGACTGGACATAAGAGTCCTAACAAGCTTGTTTTTAAGTCACTCTTCGCACTTAATTTACAATAATTCCTATTTACTCTGAGTCCATATGTCTGACATTTTGCCAAGTCACTTGAACCGTCTGAGGTTCTTGCCTCAAAGAAATTCCTGTTTTGTTTGTACGTCCTTTTGCTTTTGCAAATTTCTCTAGCCTACTTTTGCTTTCAGTTCTTGAATCTGCTTGTCATACCACATCATTTGGTGTCACCAGCAAGCAGAAATACAAACTCAACACATTTAAAAAACCTTAAGCAGGACTTGGATGAGGACCATGTCCCATGAAATCCTAATTAATGATCTGTCTCTTACCCTTGTAAGAAACTAGTTGATAAGGACTCCTGGGAACCAGGACGCCCCCTAGGAGCTGAGACATATTGTTCTAGTTTCTAGATCCTTATGTCATAGAGACTGTGTGGAAAACGATCGCTAATACAGTCAGAGCACATTACACCTACGTTGTTCAGCCGTGGTCTGTTAAGTGTTCCTATCATCAAAAGATAATGATCTAAATAGGCTTTTTCTTTCTTTCTTTTCTGAACATGGTGATTTTTATTTAGAAAGTAGGAATCAGCTAGATGCTACCAGATTTAACTTCAGAGGCTATGTCCTGATTTCTTACCCCCTAAAAACAATCTTAAATCCTTAATTAAGGGGGGGACACAATTTTTTTTCTTAAATGCTTGAGAGTGAGGCATTGCCACCCTTCCTGTGAACACTAGTCCTGAGTTGAAACAAACTGACTTTGACCAACAGGAATTTAGGACCACAGATCAGTGATGCTTTCCCATCAGTCTGGGTGAAGCAAGACTCACGTAAGGAATGACCCGGCAGGAGCGCACGGAGTCGCTGAAGCCCAGCCACTGCTGGTAGTCCGGGTAGTCCCCGCGCCGCAGGAAGTACTGGTGGCCCTGGTAGTTGGGGCGCTCATAGAGCATCCAGCAGCCGCTGTCCACGCGGATGGAGTTGCAGCGGCTGAAATAGGGCTGCAGGTTGGGGCAGTCGCTGCTGCACTCGTAGCAGCGGCCCTGGAAGCCGCGGTCCTCGTAGAAGGTGATCTGCAAAGGAAGAGTGAGTCCCAATTAAATCAGTGGCTCCCAACGGATCTGGGATAGAGGCATTTTCTCCCCCCTTTTATTTAACTTGCATCCCGCTCACCTTCCCCATGGTGTTTGGCAGCAGAGGAACAGCGTCCAGTGAGATGGGGACAAGAGCGGCAGCCGGAATATATAGCAGGAGGGCTGCTGTGTTGGCAAGAACAGCACAAAAGGGGCCTGGGGGTAGTGCGTGAGGGGATTTCTCTGTTCTCTCTCTTTTTTTCATTTGGGATCATGGGGCTGGGGGCTCTCATTCTCTCTGGCATTTTCGAGTTCTCACTAGCTCCAGTGAAAGGAATTGAGGTCAGCAGAGCCATTATGACCTTGGAGACAAAGGGCGCACTTCTCATCCTATGCAGCTCTCTAGAAATACATTACGTGCCCAGCGTTTTGTGTATTTGCCTATGGAAACTGCTGAGATGGGGTTGGTGGTTCCATCTGGGGTGACTCGTGACAATCCTATGAGTCCCAGAAGGACGTGACGAAAAATCCTCTAATTGAAAGACAATTACATTTTCTAAATTACCTCCTCAGTATGATATGGTTTTGCTACAAGTAGTTTGTATATGTTTATGTAGGGAGAAAAGAAAAGATCAGAACGTTGGACGTATATACCAAAATGTGTCACGGTTCTCCGTAAATGGCAAGATTATAGGTCCTTGCTTTATGTTTTTATTTCTCTTTTTTGTTGTTTTTGATTGCATTAATTTTCGGCCATAAATATATAGTACTTTCACGAGATGAAAAATAAACTCAATTTGTAAATGCATAACTGAGTTGCTGGTGAAAAAGCGGTAAATTTTGAAAATAGGTCTCTTTTGTTTTGAAATTAAATGCTTCTCCTGGGACTAAAATTAGAGATTTCCCAAGACTCAGTGAGACCGTCTGAGAGCAGGAACACATACAGGATCCTCTCATCCCTCCTTCTCCCACCAGCTGTCTCTTAGGGTTGCTTTTTGTTTTCAAAACCAGCATCAAGATTTGCCGGAGTTTTCCCTTCCTGGAGCATCACTGTTCCACAGAACCCAAGTGACGGCCTGAGGAACTTTCTCCACTGGGGCTGCCCTACTGATTTCGAAGCACTCCTCAGCTACGCAGGACTTCGGGAGGCCCTCAGTCCCCAGCTCATCTTTGTCATCCGTGTGTATGTAGGAAGATGGAGTCAAACACCATCGTAGTTTGTGACCCGTAGAGGCCCCTGAAAGGGTATCCAGCCACAGCTCTCACTAAGTGTCCACAATGCCATTTGTGAAGGTCCTCGGGCGACATACCAAGCAGACGTACAGCAGACGTCCAAAGGACAGACAGCAGTCATCACAAAGAAAAAGCGTTCCCTCCCTCTAGCAGAGCTAGACCACAGGAAACCGGGCAGAGTCCTATGCTGCTAGACAGCATATCCGGGGCAAGTCACCAGTCACTGATATATCCCCTGCCTCCCTCCTAGGGCCTCCTGGTAAAGCTCAGTTACGCTCATAACCAAACCCGTGTGGGAAAGACGTCATCGGTCTCCCCAACCACAACCCCACATCGGGGTGCACCATCATTTCCAGTGAAAGCCAACAAACCACACACTTGGTTTTGCATGTGTTAAAGATAACTGTTCTGCAGATGGGTGGCCCAGCAAAACCTTAAGAGAGGTGTTGTCTGTACTCACATTAATTTGGTCAAATTGTTGGTACGTGTATTTACAAGCCAGACCACCTGCCTAATCAGCATTTTGGAAAGTGCTGAAAGACTAGCACATCTTCTTTTTCCTAAGAGTCCTTATGTTTACTGAAAGAAAGCCTGCACTCATGTTTCCTTTAATGCTTTATTGAAAGGATTTTAAATGTTTCCATATGAGAATGTAGTAAGGGCAATGAATGACAGATTCATTTTATTTCAGATCGAAACATCGGGAAATTACCTCCAAACCCTCCCACTCTGCAATATTCAGTGCTAAACATCTGTGAAATGTGCTGCAAAGCCAGTCTCCTCTGACATAGAAATACTACATATTCTCAAAATTCTCCAACCAGCAGTCTTCCAGTTACAGTGAAGTAGCACAGGACATACACTTTACCAACAACAACAACAACACCACCACCACAATATAGCCACACAATAGGATTCTAAGAAAGCCCAACATCCAAAATAGTACTTCAATAAATTTTGCACCACAAGCTAACTATAAAGAAAAATGTGCTGGTAAGAGTTGCAGTGTTAAGATGATGTTTCCTTTCCTCTCCCAGAGACTTTATTATGAACTTGTATGGTGCAATTCCAAGTTTCTAAGTGACCTGCAGGATAAAAAAAAAAAAAAAAAGATTTTGGTATCAAGCCCATCAATTCAACATGCACACAGACATTAGCTTTCAGTCTAAGGGACTTAAGGTCAAATATCAAATACTAAGTTACTAACAAAAGTGGATTAAAATACATGTAGGTACAAAAGAACTTCCATGGAATTGTTCTGAGAGGTTTGGAAATTGAGTTGTATTTCTCAACTAAATACAGTATATGATCCCACACTGAATCCTGTACAGAAAGAAAAAATGTTTAGCAAAGGACATTATTGAGTCAATTGAAAAAATTGGTATACAGATGGGAGTTCAAAAAAAAGTATCAATGTTAGATTTTCTGAAGTTGATCATTATATTAAGGTTATTTAAGGAACAACTTTGTTTTCAGGAAATACACACTGAAGTATACAGGGTTAAAGGGAGAGGGAGGATGTAATTTGGATGGCTCAGAAGAAAAATTTGTATCTATATACAGAACGAGAGACAGAGAGAGGGACAGAGGCAGAAAAAATGGTGATGCTAATGGAGCAAAATGCTAACAATTGGTGATTCTGAGTAAAAGGTGTACTAGGGCTCTTTGCTATTCTTGCAACTTTCCTCTAAACTCAAAATTATTTCCAAATAGAAAAACAAATAATAAAAGTTATACTTCTTTTGACTAACCATATCCGAAGCTAATCATTTCTCTTTGCCCCTGAGCAGTTGTGTATTGTGCTTATGCCATATTAGTTTGAATTGTTATATATTGCTTTGAATTTAAACTTGAATCACCTTCCTTCCATTTCTGATAGAGGGGTGCTGAACTCTCCAGCTATGATAGTGGAGCCAGTGATTTCTCCTTGCAGCTCTATCCATTTTTACCTCATGTCGTTTGATGCTCTGTTGTCCAGTGCACACGTGTTAAGGTTTGTATGTCTTCTTGGAGAATTGACCCCTTTATCAATTGTCTTTCTTTATTCCTGATAATTTTCTTTGCTTTGAAGTCAGGTCTGTCAGAAATTAGTATAGCTTTTTCTTGCTTTTGACTAGGACTGGTGTGGTTTATTTTGTCTATCCATTTGTCCTTCATCTGTATGTATCTTTATATTAGAAGTGCATGTCTTATAGATGACATATAATCAGGTCTTGCGTTTTGAAGCTGGCCCACAGTCTCTGATTCAACAAAGTCCTCAAATATCCCTGCTGGCCAGCTGTACCACTAATCTGATTCTCTCCCCTCTCAGCTTGTATTATGTTGACTAACTTGGTCTCCTGATGTCTTTTTAAATTTCCTTTCCACTTTGCACATTACAGTAGAGAGCCCGGGGCTGGAAAGACCGAGAACTCTCCTGCCTTTCTCCTTTCTCCTTTGTCTCCAGCCCTGTGCATCCCTGGCCATTCTCTGAATTCCACAGCACAAATGTCCCAGAAACCCAGATGGCCAGGGAGGGAGCAGCAGAGACGCAAGCAGGCAAGGATAAAATTTCATTAGTGAGAAAGGGACTGCGAAGAGAAACCTTCAGGACACAAACATTCATATAAATCTCCTCAATACACTTACTTGATTCAGACAATAACACCTGACTAACTGGTGAATAGTACTTCTCAAATGCTAAAAGATAATCATGGTTCATATTTATTTAAGGTTTACTCTGCACCAAGCACTCACCTAATCTCTTAAAAAGTATAACTCCAGTTACTTATCCTGACAACCTGGAGAGGAGGTACCCTTATTTTTCCCACTTTGTAGAGGAGAAACCTAAGGTGACAGAGAGGTGACACAGCCTGCCTGAAGTCACACATCGGGACACAGTGGCTTTATTTGGATCAGACCTACAGCATCGAACTCCAAAGGCTAGACTTTTAACCACAATATCAGTAAAGTAATCCCCAAACCCTTGGTATCAGTTTGGTCCAAGTTACATTTTTAGACCTACTTTGTTCCTTGGCTGGGTGTCCAAAGGTAAATTTTTTGATGATTTCCAAGCTGTGGCATTCACTTCCCTTGCAGAGCGGCTGGTGGCATTTTTATTTGTTGCTCCCCTTCTTAACTTGACACCTGGAGACACATGCGGTAACCATAAGTGTGTAAACCCCCCCTTTTTTTAAATGAGTTCACCCACAGTTTGAGATCCTTCCCTTCTAGAGTGCCTTGCTCCCGTCACTAATGGGTCTGAGAAGTAAGACTTCCCTGATTCCTATAATGAAGGGAAATTAAGTCATGAATCCTTCTGGTTTGTTTTTTCTTTATTTAGCTGGCCAGAGAAATCTTATTGCCATCACAACTTTGGCCTTACTTTGTGAGTTTACCTCCTCGTTAAATTTCCCTAAGCAGGTGGAAGTAAAGAGGCTCACTCTGTTTGCGGGCGTATTCTGCTGCGTTGGGCGCTGTTAACATGGCAAAGGGATGCAGGGAGAGGCGGAGAGGTGGAGCTCGGGGAACCTGAAAGGCAAACAGTCCTATTTTTAACAGCTGCACGTGCTTTGTGCTGTTAGCTCCTGCTATTTACAGCACTCGGTCTGTTGAACCAACCCAGGGTCCTTAGCACCAAGCACCTGCTGGAGAGACACATGTTTCACACGGCACGCGTGGTCGTCCTCTGCCTTCTGTTCCCACTCTTGGTCCCCTTTGCCCAAAAGGCCCTTTCACTCACTGTTGCTTTTTATATTGTTATCTTATATCTGGGATAACCATTTGCTCCTTTTCTGCCTAGAGGCTCCTACTTTTCCTTTGAGATGCAGCTCAAACATCACCTTTTCTGAGAAACCTGCCCCCGTCTCCCCATGCCCCTCTCTCCTAGGCTGGTACCCCGCACCCCCACCTTACCTCAAGGCAGAACTACTGACTCACTTGTCTGGGAACTCAAAGCATGCACTCACACAGAACAACGCCGGTATGTTGTAGTTACTTATAACCCACTGTCTACTGCACTGGAAACTTCTTCAAGGTTACGACTGTCTCTTCATTCATGCCTTCCTTCGACAAGTTCTCAGTGAGCACCTACTACGGGCCAGGCCCTATGTTAGGAGCTGTGGTCACTAAGACAAGGCTCCTGCCCTTTTGGAGCCGAGTGAGGGAACGCAAGCAATAAATCATCCATTGTGGTAAGTTTAATAAACAAGACAAGATAATGTGCTAGCACGTGCTTGGACAGCCACCACTGCACATGGTCCGAGAAAGCCTCTAGGAAGAAGCCGTGCGTCAGCTGAGATTTCCAGAATGAGCGGCTGCCAGTTAGGGGAAGAGCCGCAGCGAGAGTGCTCCAGGCAGAAGGAACGAGAGGGTCTTCTCGGAATAGGAATAACCTGTGTCTCCAGACACAGAAAAGAAGCCAGGGTGGCTAGAGCAGAACAGGAAAGGGGAAATTACAGACGGGGCTGAGAGGGAGGCAGAGGCCAGATCATCTGGATCCTCATTGGCCATGGCACGGGCTCTACGCTATCCTGGGACTCAGTGGAAGCCATTGCAATGTTTTCAAGCTGTAGTGTGATGAGGTCTGATTTAGATTTTTAAAAAATTGCTCTGGCTACTGTGTAGAGAGTGGGTTGGAGTGTGGAACCAAGGAGCCCAGTTAGCTAATTGAACCTTCTCTCCTTAGGGCCTTAGAGAGTGCGAGGCCCTCAGGTGTCCTTGACTAGTTGAATGGCTACCATCCTAGTCAAGTAATAGTGGTTAACAGCATAGCCTTTAGTGTCAAACAGGTTGTAGGTGAGTGCAGGCTGTACCATCTATCTACAAGATGTGTGACCTGGGGCATGTCACCTAACTCTTCTGTGCCCGTTTCTTCATATGATAATAATAATAATGCCAGTAATGACCTTATAGGGTTGTGGTAGGAATTAAAATTAGCATATTTAAAGTACTTAGAATAGTGGTTGGCACATAGTACAATATATTGGCTTTAAAGTCAATGATAATAATAGTAATAATAATTTTTTGATAATAATTATTTATATTTGTCATCATCATCATCATTATCATCATCGTCATCTCCATCCCTGACTCATTTCTCTCTCTCGTGCAAAATAACCCATGGAACAATTTGGCCACCATTTCCTTTACAAGATCCTGCTTGGAAATAACTAATCAAATAACTAAAAACAAATGACTAATCAGAGCCAGGAGACCTGAAGTAATTAATATCCCTCTGCAAAATCAATCATTTTCTGCTTTCTCACTGAGAGAGAGTCAAGCTTTACACTTACAGATGCTCTGGGTCCTTATCCCCTGGGGAAGACAGAACCTGATGGTTTTAAAGATCACTTCCAGCTCAAATATTCTATGAGTCCTGATAATCTGATGGCTCATGCAAGAAGTTCCTATAGCTTCATGTGTGGTTTATATGAGAAATCATTCTCAATGTAGGATGAAAATCAAATCCTAAACCCAGAGTTGATCATACATTCTTTTTTTACTTTAAAGCTATTTATTAATACCATCATTGTGTCAATATAGATTATTACAATTGTTATTTCTTTATTCATATTCATATTAAGTGCTAAATTATGTCCAAAGCCATTTGACAAAAATTTCTTCTAACTGGAGGTGGGAAGAGAGAGAGGAGAAGATGGGGATGTGTCATATAGGAATTTGCACAAGAAATGACCTGAATACATCACTGAGGGATGAAGAGTATAGATTTTTTTTATTTGAGAGGGAGGGCATGAGTGGGGAGAGGGACAGAGGGAGAGGAAGAAGTAGATTCCCCGCTGAGCAGGGAGCCGGGTTCGGGGCTCCATTCTAGAACCCTGGGATCATGACCTGAGCTGAAGGCAGATGCCTAACCAATGGAGCCACCCAGGGGCCCCAGGCATGAAAAGCAGAGCCAGTAATTTTCATCTGCCTTTCAGCCTGAGCAGTAACTTACTAAAATGTAGTTTGGTATCACTGAGACAGAAGGTGGAGAATTTCTGATTCTAGATGTCAAAACAATTGAACATAGGCTCATGACAATCCTATTTTCCAAAGTAAAAGCAGGGCATATGGTCTGGAAAGACAGCTTGTTCTGTCCAAGAAGTTTTTCAAATGTGGTTGGGATGGTGCCACATCATATTTTCTGAATGCTTTAATGTTTGTGAAGAGAAAGGGCAAATTTCAAGTAGGAAGAGTACTTGAAAATCTAGGAATTGACTGATTATATCCTATAGCAGCTTTTTAAAAAATTGAGGCTCTGTGTAAATTAAAGAAGAAGAAGGAGGAGGAGGAGGAGGAGGAGGAAAAAGAGAAAGAAAGAAAGACGACCCAACAACAAAAAATGGACAGAAGGTTTTCAGGAGGCACTTCACAGAAGAAGAACACAGAAATAGTTGTTCATTGGTAATCAGAGGAATGTGAATTAAGACCATGGCTGCCTAAAAGACTGACAAACTTAAGAAGCCTGTAAATAGCAAGTGTTGGCAGCAAGCAGATAAGCTCATTGCAAGCGGAAGAGTACAGTGGTACGACCATTTTGTAAAACAGTTTGGCTTCGTCTGGAGTTAGAGATGCACATATATCTGATGGGAGGGGCATGGCATCTATGACGTAATGATGAAGCAGTTTCACACCTAGGCATAGGCCACACAGAAACTCTTTTACTGGACATGAAGAGACATACAATAGAAATCATCCAAATGTCTAAAATGGAAGAATATAGAAATTGTGATGTACTCGTACAGCGGAATGCTATGTGCAGTGAAAATAAACTATGTGTAACCACAGAGATGAATTTGTGCAATGCAGTGTTGAATGACAAATCAAGGCATGGAATAAAACATTTGCTTCGTTTATAAAGACCGCTGTTCATAATATTTGTATCAAGTTCAAAGAACATGCAAAACTAAACAATATATTGGTGAGACATGTGTAGGTGGTAAAACTAGAAAGAAAGACAAGGAAACGATAAACCCATGATTGCGGATAGTATAACTCTGAGGCAACAGAAAGGGTAGAGGCTGGAGAGGATGCACAGGAAGCTCCCAGACTGTTGATACTGTTCCATTTCGTGCCCTTGGTGGATTTGTTGTTGGCTTGAGTTTTATACGTTAAACATATATTTTAAGTATTCATGTGGACAGAATGGTTTTCCATATCCCATCATGAAGATCTGCCAATATTGAACTTCTGTTTAAACCCAATGGGTCACCATGAAAATGCCTTTTCATTTCTCTACACTTCAGGCTCGGTCAGCCTCCTCCAAGAAGAGAAGACACTCGATAGATTATTGTAGTAAGTGCCTGGAGACTGGGGCTGCACAGGGTGTGAGGGGGGAAGATGAGCCTGCTGCAGGGAGACCAGGCTGCTGTCAGTGGACCCATGGGTGGGAGACAGGAGTGGGGGTGGGTTTGGAAATAACATCACTAATGTCGAAGGCTCCCCCCCCCTCGGCCAGCATCAGGCACATGATATGCGTGGTCTCACTGAATGCTCAGAAGGGCCTAGTATAGTTAGCCAAGTGTAATCATGTGTATTTACACATAGGGAAATTGGGAATCAGAGAAGTTAAATAACTTAGCCAAGGCCACACAGCTAGCAAGTGGCAGAGCTGGGACCTGACACGAATCTGTCTGCCTCTGAAGACCCTGCTTTGGACTTGGGATGGAGTTAAACTTTGGGGTGTGGCTGCAGGAAGACAGAAGGAATAGAGGTTCTGATGGTGTCCAACCACCTCTCCTTGCCTTTCTGCTCTCTCGGTTACACTAATTTTTACTCTCTCTGCTTCCCTTTCCTTTCTTCCTCTTTGACAAATGGAACTGAAGAAGATTTGTATTGCTTGCTTGCTGTGTTGGAAGGCAGATTTATGCTTTTTTCTTCAGCTTGAAATTGAGTAGGCGATTTTATATTTATCTGAAGCAAATCGTAAATACCATCATTTGTGTGAAATCCTTGGTTGATTTTTTTTTGCCTTACAGGTCCAGGGTCGTCAGCAGAAAAACGGCTCATCACGTAATAGCTCCCTATCAGCAGTAGAAGCTTAGGATAATAGAATTAGTGAGCAACGCTGGACCCATGATGACTTTCTGTCACCAGGTGGCAGCAAATACTCCTGAAGAAAGCCATCGAGCCTATGCACAACCCATATTATATCGTGTAGCCAATTCTAGCGGCCAGAACTTCTCCATAATCTGATTAGTATTCTACAGGGCTTTAAGCTCTTGCTTAGGAGACATTTTCTCCAAAGGAATCAAAGTTTATTCAGATATATGCAGCAATTAGGGAAGAATCTTTGTCAATAACGTCTTTTGAACAACTCCATCTTCTAGTTAAAACAATTTTTTTGAAATTATCTTAAACCTTGAAAGACTGTTATAAAATAGCTCTTACAATATAATCTTTGAAATGCTACCTTTCCATTGAGACGTTCTACTAATTTCTTGTCTAAGATGTGGAGGAGGTCCCTGAATTGAGCTGACGCTTAGGCACAATAGAAAGGTCTGGGCTGGCATTCTTGAAGCAGAGAGGAGCTTGTGAGGTCCACAAAGGCAGATGATCCTTAGGCTCTTGTATTTGTAGCTCAAATGGTTTCATACCCTTTGTGATAATTTGGTGTCTAAAATAGGCAAAGCTTATATTATGTTGATAAGATATAAGGACGTTTGATGTGCAATTTGATTATATAAGGCAGCAGTTTTCAGCCAGCTGTGATTTTGCTTCTTAAGGGACATTTGGCAAAGTCGAGAGACATTTTTGGCTGTCACATTAGGGGGAAGCTACTGGCATCTAAAGGGTAGAGGCCAGTGATGCTGCTAAACATCCCATAAAGCACAGGATAGATAGCCCCTGGCTCTACCCACACACACAACCAAAGAATTATCTGGACTGAGATGTTGAAAAACCTTGATTTATGGGAATATAGAGGAAATCAGATCATCAAATCCCAAGTATCAGAATTTTAACTATAGTTACTGTTTTGAGGTTACCATGTGCCGACCACGAAGGGCTTTACTGGTACTAATTCACCTCATTTCCCACAACAATCCCATTTTCTGGTCCCTGTTTTTATGATGAAATCAAGGGTGATAGAATTTAGAAGACTCGCTCAGGATTCCCCTGCTTAGAGTTGGTTCAAAGCCAGGCAGCCCGCCTTCAGAACCCTCATATTGAATCCTTACCCCATGCTGCCTTCCAGACACAAACCCATAAATGAGCTGATGGTCATATCCTGTAACAATATACAAACACAGGTGTTTAAAGGAAAGCTCCCTCCATGACCATGTTATCTACTTCCCTTTGGAGCTGGTCATTATGTAGTCCATGTGCACATCTGGGTTTTTTGGTTTTGGTCACTGATGTGAGATGAACTTGGCTACTTGGTTACATGGCCTGAGCTACGGGGACACCCGTGTTTGCAAACCTTGATTGAGAACCTAACCAAGACTGGAAGTATTCATAGGGCCACCCCCCACTCCAGGATGTAATTTGCATATTTGCACTTTGACCATGTGAGTTGAGGCCAACCAGTCAGTGCCTGATGCCTGCCCTAGCCATTCCCAGGCACCAGAAGATGTGGAAAAACACAATGGCTGAACCAGAAGGGGTTGAACTGAGATATTTATGTGTATATGTTGGGGGGGAGGGCTGGGGGAAGGGAAAAAGAGGGCAGTCTGGAAAGGAGAAAGCTTCAGGAAAAAACCAGCAGGAATGAAGCATTATGGTTTGCTTGGCTATCTAAGGAACTAAAAGATCTGGGCTTTCTTTAAAAGCCAAGGACAGGTTGGTATCTGAGGAGCATTGGGCCTGGGGTGGCTTATATCTCAACTAAGGTAGCATGTCAGCTCCAGTGTAAGGTAGAAGACCCACTAGAAAAGTTATCTTGTCTGACTTGCTCACCATTATATCCCTTGTACCTACAACTATATTGAATGAATGAATGAATGAATGAGGTTGAAACTAGGGTGATCTGAGGAAAGGTACTGATGTCCTCTGTGATTAAGGGATCTTGAGTCTCAGGACGAGAGCCAGTTTACATAGGGACTAAGGTAATGGGACAGTTGGATTCAAAGTTTCAACACTTCTTAGTAAATGCCTGACTCTTATGTTGGACCTGGTGAGCTCTTGATTTTATATGACCCCACTGTTCACTGTATGGTCTACGGGTAAAAGAACAAGGGTGGGCAGGCATTTCTGTGGTCACAGCGTTGCCCCTGCTCTGGCCTTCCTGCCAAGTTGTGGTGGGACATCAAAAGTCACAGTGTGAGTAGAAGGCTGGTATGAGGGTAGAGATTCTCTCTTTTCTCCCTGCACACCACTCCTGCTCTACCCCCCCTTTCCTTTTCTAGAGGTATCTAAAGGTAAACTGATTGGGAGGTCACCTCTAAATACCAGCCTGTATTTAATGTTTACCTAATATGCATGCGTCCATAAATAGCAAAACAGAAGTGGCTGTCAAGATCATTCAGAATGCTAAAAAAATTGTTTTAGATCAGTATACGGAAACTCAAAGAGGGAAAGGGACCTAGGGCTCCATGACGGTGGTGTCAGAACTCATGTCACTGGGCTTCTGATAGTTGCTGCTTCTACTGCTATGATTTAAAGGACTCTCATGGGAAGAAGAGGGGCAGCAGTGAACTACAGAATTTATCATGAGATTGAATCTTGTGGATCTTGTCCTAGTTCTAAATGTTCTAGTACATCATACGAGAGGAGCGCTTGGACTTGCCAAACCTACAATACAAAATGTGTAAGTGAGAAATTTTGTCTACCAGAAACAGAGGCAGAATCTGGACTCTAAGCCTCGAGCCCTATTTGCTGCCTCTACTCAGCCTTACGCAAAATATGACTGTTATTACTACCACAGACCTCATGTAAGGAAATCATTTTACAACGATTTGTTATCCAAGTAAGATATGGCCACATCTGGTTGTGTATATTTTGATAAAAAAACCTGTTGTTTCATGCAGTTGAAAATGTTAAAAATACATTCTAAATGTATATAATAAATTTTCTCTAAAAATTCCTTTTATCGATAGTCTTGGATCACCCCTACCTTAGTAGCCCCAGAATTGGTAGAAGAATCAGCTCCATACATTTTAAAGACTTCCTCAATTGGGATACTGTTCTGTTAACAAGCAAACAAAAAAACAATAGCACCAATAAATGCATTATCGTATCATGGTTTTTCTTACATTACAAAACAAAGCAATTATAGCTCTGGTATGTCTAGCATCATGCCTGGATAGCATGGGCACTAAATAAATAACTTCGAATAAATGGATAAATCAGAGTCTCCAGTATCTAATTATGTATGTCTTTCATCTTTTTTTTTTTTTGAGATTTTATTTATTTATTTGACAGAGAGAGAGAGATCACAAGTAGACAAGGAGCAGGCAGAGAGAGAGGGGGAAGCAGGCTCCCTGCTGACCAGAGAGCCCAGGCGGGGCTCCATCCCAGGACCCTGAGATCATGGACTGAGCCAAAGGCAGAAGCTTTAACCCACTGAGCCACCCAGGCGCCCCTGGTTTTTC
The DNA here is from genome assembly GCA_028533885.1 of Nasua narica. Classification (NCBI taxonomy): domain Eukaryota; kingdom Metazoa; phylum Chordata; class Mammalia; order Carnivora; family Procyonidae; genus Nasua; species Nasua narica. The sequence goes on from CM052810.1 coordinate 149,800,052, forward strand.
ACCTTTTAAATAAATGTTTTCACAATACCATATAGAAGTCAAAGACTTTTTATTGTATCTTTAAAACTGAAACATTTAATATTAGTAAATCCTAAGCATTTAGAAAGATCAGTTGAAAAATAAAATAAATATTCATTAATATAAAAATGCACGTAATAAATATAAAATCCCCATATATGCAAATAGTATTCTTTTCCTTACCATCAGGATTCCAGCATAAGATGATAAAATCATTGCTTCTCTTTCTTTCCGGTTTGGATATACAGGTCTGTCATGAAATGGCATTTTCCTAAGGAGGAATATGAATAAATAACAGTGGAAGGTTTATTTTTGTTCTTTTTGACACCTGGTAAGCTTATAATGATAATACTCCACAATTAATCTCCAATGGCCATGTGTTAGGCACTTATTTACAAACCTGAGGTGGTTAGTTGGCCATCAGTAAAGTACATACTTTGAATTCTGAATCTTCCAACAATGGGGATGAATTTGCCTTCATCTATCCATCTTTTCACAGCTCTCAAACACTGACCACTATGGTGGACAGTTGTGGTTTTGCCAACCTGTATCCTCCTCCCCTTTTTGTGGCAGAACTCTCCCTTCTCGCTGGGGGGAAGTACTTTACCCACTGTAAGCTTATCTGCTTCTAGGGAAGCCAAGAACACCCCTTGATTCCAAGGGTGGAAAACACACCATGGACTAAGCTAGTCAGAATATTCCATTACCCCCACCCTCCACCTCTGGACAAGTCAGGGGCTGAGGCACAATTAAGACACAATTCTGTGATTTTTTTTCCCCCTTAATCTATTCTCCTATGGACTGAATATTGTGATAAAATGGGCTAAAATTCAGAATAATGTCCATCGTTGGGTGGCTCAGTCGGTTAAGCATCCGACTCTTGATTTCAGCTCAGGTCATGATCTCAGGGTCCTGAGATAGAGTCCGGAGATCGAGCCCTCCATCGGGCTCTGTGCTGAGTGTGGAGCCTGCTTGGCATTCTCTCTCTCTCTCTCACTCCCTCTGCCCCTCACTCCACTCACACATGCTCATTCTCTCTCTCAAAAAAAGGAATGTCCGCAATGTCCACACAGAGGAAATAGTCCAGAAGTAAATCCTGATGACATGATTTGAGTTTTGAATCAAGCCATGCCTAACGTAGACCTACCCCTGGACTTTTCAAATACAGTTAATAAATTCCTACTTCCCTCCTATTTGGGGGTGTGTTTAAGTCTGTTCAAGCTGGATTTTCTGCTTCTTACAACTAAACCTTAATTGATATAGCTATCTGGGACAAATTATGAGTTCTAAGGAGATGGAACAGAAGCAATACTTGGCCTTTGGAAGAAGCTATTAAATCCTGGCCTCGTTAGTTCCTTATTCTTACCAACTGAGTGAGTCTGCCCGGCAGATAGTCCCGGGAAGGATTCAAACAGCTCTAGGTCGAATAGCTCAGCTCAGGGATTATCTAGTTAAATGCTTAATTGTGTTTGATAGTCCTTTGAAAACAATTGAGGCCTTTGACCATTAAAAAAATTATGCCACACACACACGATAAAGCACAATTATATTTCTCAGACACAACATTACGTGTGAGAAATCACCGGACAGACACCAATCAGCAGGGATGCAAATCACGTAAACACGTCTATGTTGACCACTGTGGGGTTTTTTCGGGTGTCTCGCTGGTGAGGGATACTCACCCTGCACTCTGATTTTCAAATCAGAGTGCCTCGTGGTGGAAGATGCCACACAGAAGCTTTCTCTATTGCTACTCACAGTTATACATTAAAAAAATAAGAATAATAAAATAAGGAAAAAAAAAAAACTATTTCAACTCACACTTTTTCCCACTCCAGCCAAGTTAAGTCTTCGAAGCGATCCAGCCACTGCAAAGCGACATTGATGGCCAAGTCGTAGTGAGCCTGGAGGCCGGAAGCACAGACAGCAAAGGGAGGGGCTTAGACCCGGGCCAGGGCGCCCCCTGAACCCAATGACGATGGCATTGCTAAGCCTAGTCTACTATTTTGTCATGTCCACAGTGTGAAGATCATCCACTATGTCTAGTAACCCAAAGCTCAGACAGATTATTGAGAGATCTTCAGTCATTACGTTTTCCTCTCACTAGGGCCATTTTTAAATTTTTGATTCATGGTGACAGCAAAAGAAAGGATGGATTCTTGGAAAGAAACTAGGGATGGGGCGGGGGTGGGGGGGTTTGCGGTGTGCCTGGGTGGCTCAGCCAGCTTAAGTGTCTGATCTTCAGCTCAGGTCATGATCTTGAGTCCTGGAATTAAGCCCCACGTCAGGCTCCCTGTTCAGTGAGGAGTCTGCTTCTCCCTCCCACTTTGTCCCCTCCTCCCACTCATGCTCTGTCTCTCTCTCTCAAATAAATAAATATAATCTTAAATAAAAAAAGAAACTAGGAGTCAGGGACTCTAGATTCCAATCTAGATATTGCCAACAACTCACAGTATATCCTTGGGCAAGCAACTGATGTTCTCAGGGCCTCAGTTTCCTCCAATTTTAAAATAGAAAAAAGCAAAGGCGAGGGAAGAAAGCCACAGAGAATGATTTTCAATTCTGCGAGCAGAATGTCAGAAATGCGCTCCCAGGGCACAGGGGAGTCAAGGGGAGATTAGGAGGCTTCCGAGGGGAGGCCTGGGGGGAGCTGGGGCTTGAAGGGCAGGACAAGAATTTCTATACGTGGAGAAGGACATCCTGGTGGAGGGGCCAGTGTGAGAAAGGGACTAGAGGTAGACCCAACTGAGTGGCTTGCTGAGAGTCTCGTATACAGTAAAAAGCTGAGGAGCAATTATAATGTTCATTCCTATCCTACTGACTATCTTTCTGGTAATTTCTAAGCATATTCACTTTGTCCCTGTCAAAATCTTCCTTCTCTCCTCTCTATCCCCACCTCCGGAAAAGGGAAGGTTGGTTTTGTCTTGGGGGTTTCAGATGGGTTCTAAGGTTCTAACATTGCCTAAACAACGTTCAGTTGACCCTTGAAGACCCAGGGGCTAGAAGCACTGACGCCTGCAATCTAAAATCCCTTTATAACTTTTGACTCCCCCAAAACTTAACTACTAATAGCCTGCTGTTTACTAGAAGCCTTACTGATAACATAAACTGTTGATTAACACATATTTTATGTTATATATATGATATATTGCATTCTTAAAATAAAGTAAGCTAGAGAAAAAAATGTTATTAAGAAAATCATAAGAGAAAATACATTTACAGTACTGTACTGTATTTATAAAAAAAAATTTTCACATATAAGTGGACCCATACAGTTCAAATCCACATTGTTCAAGGGTCAACTGTACTTCTTTCTTTCAGCAACTAAACCTAACTAGGACATAAACAACAACCAAAAACCATGATCAGTGAGTCGCCTGGGTGGCTCAGTGGTTTAAAGCCTCTGCCTTTGGCTCAGGTCAGGATCTCAGGGTCCTGGGATCGAGCCCCACGTTGGGCTCTCTGCTCAGTGGGGAGCCTGCTTCCTCCTCTCTGCCTGCCTCTCTGCCTACTTGTGATCTCTCTCTCTGTCAAATAAATAAATAAAATCTTTAAAAAAAAAAAAAAAGAACCGTGATCAGTGGTTGAAACCTAATCCAAAGGTTGGTGCCTGGACCAGGGGCCTTGGCATCACCTGTCTGCTCATCACAAATGCAAATTCCAGCCCCACCCAAGCCTCCCGAATCAAAAGGGCCTTGCAATAAGACCTCATTAAAGCTTGAGAAGCACATATTTAATTGATTTAATTTCTCCATTTAACATGTGCACAGGGAAGCACTTTAGAAACCCACGGCTGAACTACTAATTGAGCTCCAGGGAAGTCAGGCAGGGAGAGGGGCAGAGGCAGGGAGAGAGCCTCTCTTTCTTCTTAGGGCAAGAGGAGTAAACAGGTAAGCATTGAAAAGCTGAGGGATTCCTAATTTCTTTTGAATTAGATCTTTACATTTCTTCCTTATCTCTGTGAAGTGAATTTGCATTATATAACATGAATCTGAGTTTCAACATGAATAATGACGAAGGATTTTAGGATTATTTGATTCTATAGTTTTCTCCATGAATGCAAATGGTAAAAAAAAAAAAAGAAAACGTTATTATAGCAGAGAACTACATAAGTCATTTTGTCAAAAAAAATTTTAATATCACCTATCTAACATTTAACCTCGCACTCATTTGCTTTTTAATCTTTCCTAGGAGAGAAAGAGCAAATAGCAAAAGTCTCGTGATTTTTATTTTCTCATTCTTTTTGCTTTCAGTGTAATGAGTTGAAAAGACCATGTGGAGGGCCCTAGGATGAGAAGGTGAGGAAAAGGACATTCTGCGAGGATCAAGATCAGATTGTTCATGGTCTACATTAGATCCTTGTTCCGTCCCCTGAACACAAATAACACAAATGTGATTTGCATTGGCATGCCTTTGTTTACCATATCATCTAGAAAGGTGAGTTGCCTTCTTCCTTTTGGGTCAAATTCATTTTCCCGAAGTCTGATGCCAATATAATCTCCCCTTAAAAGCAAGAGAGCAGCATTGAACCATTGGGAATGAGAGGGGAGCTCCGAAGGCAGAAGAGCGTTCTTCCCAGTCCCCTCCCCTCCTCCACCAAAATACAGTCACTGGTGGTTCTGGTAGCTCAGCTATTACTCGTTTTTATTTAAATAGCAATCCTGCAATGGTCTAGGTTTAAAACGTCTAACCACTATGAACTTCAATCACCTTTATCTTAAATACTCACGTGGTTGGAACAGAACCATAGGAAAGCAGAGGGGGGCGTGACACGTTCCCACGCACAGAAAAGATTTTGCAAAACGAAAAAGATTGAGACCTACTGTTTAAAACAAAGATTCCTTTGCTGCCCATGTTAAACTCAGGCAGATGACCAAAGTTGAAAAATTCCAGCTATATGATGTTCTGTACAGATGTTTTCTCTTACCCTAAGGCCTTTTTTTTTTTTACCATTAGAATGCAAATACCCTGAGGAAGAGTTATGCATAAAAACAAACCAGCAAGTCCACTTTAGTGTGTCCTGTGGAATTCTTTCCTAGGGGACCTGGCAGGAGAAGAGACAGGAGGCGACCCCGGGGGGGAAGTCAGGAAGAGGAAGAGGCTCCTGATGAAGGAAAAAGGATTGGGTCCCCAGGGTTTATGGGCACAGATCCACACCTGGACATAAGGCTGGATGTGTTTTCAAGGTCTTTATCATGCATTTTGGGCAAGCCACTGCCAGGGTGGAGGGTGTGTGTGTGTGTGTGTGTGTGTGTGTGTGTGTGTGAGTGTGTGTGGTGGGGGTAAGTTTGTGTCTGGTTCCCAAAGCTCTTCTGAGTCATTAAACTAAAATTAATAAAAATTCTCAAGTTTTGCTTTCTAATTCCAAGATATTCTATTTAAAGTAGCCTAAATGTATTCTTTGGATATAAAATTATACTTACATCAGTTTTGAAATTCCAATTCTATGTGGAGGAATTGACCTTTTCTGATAACTTTTTAAAAATTATTGGCCTCCAAACACATACATGTAAATATGTGTAAAGTCACAGATGTTTTATTCCAGCATTTCTTAAGGACTTATTAAAAATAATTATCACAGTAGGCTGAGAAAGGATATTTGATGGAGACTGTAAGAAGGTCTTTGATAAAAGGATATTGTGTCTGTAATGTATAAGAAATAGAATAGCCAGCCTTCCCCCCCCCCCACCTTTTTATGTGCTCTGTGATTTTCACCAACCTTTTAAAAAAAAGTACCAAGTCACAGAAAAGCTACCACAGAAGAAAAAAAAAATTTCCAGGGGAAAACTTGACATTTTGTTTGTTTTTTATTTTATTTTTTTAAATTTCAGATGTCAAGAAAAATGAGTTGAATTATTTATTGCATAAGACTGACAATAACAGAGGTAAAGACTGCAATTGAAATGCTGGGCCCCTGGGTACGTTTTGCAGAAATCTCTGCTATATCTTTTTACCAGCAGGGCCCTTTTAAAGGCTCATCCTGACCGGTACAGGCTGCCTGGGCTGGGGGCTCAGCTGCCGGGCTCTAGAATGGGGATGCCTCCGATATGCAGGATCCTGGCGGAAATATCCTCCCAAGAAAGTCAGCGTTCTCTTTGCACCACATGTGAGGCTTCTCAGGCAGCAGGCAGAGGCTAGATCATCTGGCTTTCTCCTATAGCGCAGGAATAGATTCTTCCTCAGATTTTTACCCACCCCCACTTCCCCGCCAATATCCAGACCATCTATGACCTGAAACCCATCAAAGGGCGAGTGTAATAAACAAAAGTTTATTCCCAATCATACTTACAGCAGCTTTTTCACTTCCTTCTTTAGGAGCTTTCTCTCCATGACTGAAGGCTTGTCCAGCCGAGCAGGTATCTGTAGCTCACTCACGCTGCTGCGCCTGATATCCTCGGGGAAGACCCGGCCTCTCTGAGCCCAGAAGCTACCGTAGCAAATCAGAGAGAATTTGAGTTAGGGATGCTATCACTCCAAATACCAGTCATGGAGTCCTGGGCTCTGGAAGGGATCCGGGAGTGTGCAGAGCTCAGACCTCTTATCCAGCAGGTTCCAGGTGAGAATTAAACTGGCTGAGGGAGTGGGAGGGTAGTGCATTGTACCTTGAGTTTGTTTGACACCCCTTATTCTTTCCAAATTTCCCAACGTCCATCGTTTACTTATCCTTGCAATAAACTAGCAAGTAAAACAGTCTTGGCTCATGTAATAGTAGACGAGACTATTTGGACAGAAGTGTCCAAACATGCTGTGATCTGAATATGTGAGTTCTGTGTGCATTCAGCAGTGACTCCCACTGACACCACCTTGGTACAATGGTTCATGATGGAATTTTCTATAGAATCCATGAACAACTTCCTATGGCCAGAAGGTCCTGGAAAGAACATATCACCATGGCAAATATGAGGCCTTGTCTTCAGTTCTTACTCTCACAATTGAACTAGAAATTGGAATTTAGGTAATGGGCTCAAAAGTCACAAAAAGGAGTTTATTTAAAAAAAAAAATCATTACTGGGTGCCTGGGTGGCGCAGTTGGTTAAGCAACTGCCTTCGGCTCAGGTCATGATCCCGGAGTCCCGGGATCGAGTCCCACATCGGGCTCCCAGCTCCATGGGGAGTCCGCTTCTCACTCTGACCTCTCCCTTCTCATGCTCTCTCTCACTCTCTCTCTTTCCTAATAAATAAATAAATAAAATCTAAAAAAAAAAAAATCATTACTTATCAATGGGGTGCCCAGGGAGGGTATAAGTAGGATATCAACTGTCTGCAGTGTTTTATTTCTTAAACAAGATCAAATGCCAATTGTTATGGTTAATTTTATTTTTTTATTTTATTATTATTTTTTAAAGTTTTTTTTAAAGATTGTATTTATTTATTTGAAAGAGAGAGAGAAATCACAAGTAGGCAGAGAGGCAGGCAGAGAGAGGGGGGAAGAAGGCTACCTGCTGAGCAGAGAGCCTGACGAGGGGCTCAATCCCAGGACCCTGGATCATGACTTGAGCTAAAGGCAGAGGTTTTAACCCCCTGAGCCACCCAGGTGCCCCATGTTATGGTTAATTTTATATGTCAAATTGGCTAGGCCACTGTGTCCAAAGATTTGGTCAAAAATTATTCCACGTGTTTCTGTGAAGGTGTTTTTTTGGATGAGATTAACATTTAGATCGGTGAACTTTGAGTAGAGCAGATTACCCTCCATTAGGTGGGTGGGCTTCATCTAATCAGTTGAAGTCTTGAATAGAAAAAAGATCAACTTCTCCCAGGCAAGAAGGAATTCTGCCAGGAGAACCCCACCATGAGTCTCCAGCTTGCCAGCCTACCCCTTCTGATTTTGGACCGGCCAAGCCACCGCAATCATATGAGACAATTCCTTAAACTAAATCTCTCTCTGTGCATGTATACACATATATACATATATTTTCTGTTTCTCTGGAGAACCCTAATACACAAATATAAAAAAAACATTTTTTGACTCTGGGAAGATAAACCCACAGATGTTCATGACATTACCTTCTGTACTTTTGAAATTGTGCATGTGTTTTTAAATCACTCTCATATATATGGTTGGAATAAATAAAACTTCAGAAACTTTTGAAAAAATTGCAGTCTATAAACATTAAGCTTTATATGACTCAACTCACCAACAATAAGCAGAGAGAAAACAGGATGAAATTAATTTAAGTGAATTCTTTGCCAGACCAATTTCATTATTTTGGACCATTCTTGCTGCCACTACGTCTGCTTCAGTCTTGGATGGGATGTGGAAAAGATGAAGATGAGGGGGTGGGGTGCAAAGTAAGGGCAGTCCACGGGAAATGAATGAACTACAAAGCTAGTAATATAGCTTTCTATGGGGGAGTCCATTGGGAGAGAAAAGTACAAGCCACAGAGGGAACCTCATAGCCTAGAAGGAAAAGCACTGGACTGGGGAGACCAGATGCTGGGATGTGATGTCCACTCCACCACCAACTGACTGGTGTGGCTGGGAGTCTCTTGACTCTTCTGCACCCCACTTTCGGGTGTTGTCTAAAAAATGATGAGGTTGGCTAATGTCATCAAGAACACCCTAGCACTCCAAACTTCCTAAAGGCTAGCACTGTGATTCTTCTACTTCACTAAGTTAGAAAAGCATTTGTTGGTAGAACATTTGTCTTCTCTCAATTCCTTAATAAGGGAGTGGATTGAATCGCTTAGCTTTGATGCCTTTTTAAGAAGCAAAAGGCTTAGCATTTGCTTTAACCCATTCTTGTTTGTAATTCTGAGGCAACCCTTTGATTTTCGGACTTACAAAAGATAAAATATGCGTCTCTTGGCAACCGTGACAGCTTCCTTTCAGACCACCCTCCCCGACCACCATTCAATGTGGCATAATATACAAAGGTGGAAATCTTAAAAATATGAGCATGCCCCACCCCCAGGAGGACCAAAGACCCAGTAAGCCTATCCCCCAGCTGTGTCACCTTGAATAAGTGAATTTGTCTCTCTGTGGTTTTGTGTTTCCTCTTCTGTAAAACAGTTGTCGAATGATTGGAGAGGTCCCTTCTAGCTGTAGAGTTCAGTGACTTATAGGCATCGAGGAGCTCTGCCTGGTTGAAAGGGGGCCATTTGCATAGACTATTTGGTTTAAATTTGAATTCAGCCAGTCCCTCTTCTTTAACAAAAAACAAGACTCTGGCTGGAAATACACACAAAAAGCTAATGGAAAGATGTCAGCTGTCTCAGGCATTAGCTGTTTCATAGAAACCAACCCCCCAGAAGTCACAGCCTTGCTCTATAAGAATATCGTGCCCTGAATGTCTGTACACTCTAGGCAGATCCCCTCTCTGCACCCCTACATCTATGATACAGGACTCCCAGATGACGTTCTATTAGGTGCCCAGCCCTTAACAAATTCCCGTTTCAGAATCTCTCACCAACCAGAGACGGATACCGGAGCTTTTCTTCTCTCCCTGCTTCTGGAGGCGGAGGAGGCGTGCTGGAGCACCCAACGTCATGGGCTTGGGCTGGTGCTCACGGACGGAAAGCACAGGCTTTTTTTTTTTTTTTTTTTTGGTTGCTAGGAAACAGTGACCTAATGAAAATAATTTGTTTTTACCCCGACCCACCCTCCCCCCTGCCCTCTTGCAGGGGTAAGAATGTCATATATTTAGGGCAGGATTGTGGTCCTGACCTGGAGTTCGCGTATCTTTTTACCTGAGTAGGCTTCGGTTTCCCACCTAAATGATTAATCGGAAAACTAAGAAGATGCGAGAAGTACCCCTCCCCCAGGGTTTTTTATAGCACTTGGAGTCAACTGACTGAGCAGGGATTGCTGGGGAAGCCAGGGAACCTGTGGCTCCTTGCACACTTGGGATGTTCAGAGGCGCTCAGGATGATTCTACCTGCTGACACAGTGCGTGGGAGTCCTGAAGAACCATGACCTTGGTGCAAGGCATCACCATTTCCCCGCTGCTAAGCGGTCTCCCTGCTCACACATTTGCCGCCTCATCCTCAGCCCTTCTTCCTTCCCTGCTTAAATCTTGCTCACGGTTTCCCACCGCTCTTAGAAGACCGAAACTCGCCGTGACCTGTCCGTGGGTCAACTCCACGCCCCGGGACATAGCAGAATTTATTTTGGTCCTTGGACGCCTGGGTCTCCGTATCACTTCCTCTCCTCTCCCCTGACCGAGTCTCTTGGTCTCTCAGGTGTTCCATGAGTGACAGTAAAATCTCTAGATTTGGATTTTTATAGACTAGTTGTTCCCTCCACATTGAGCTGATATTATACCTCGACTTTTCCAGGCTTTGTGAGCCTGAAGTTTATACCATTTGAATTTTATGCAAAAAGATGCAGAATTGTGAACACAGAACTTAATTTTTTTTTAGAACCATTCATCACAAAGAGCTGACAAATGCCACACATTAAAAGCATAGAGGAAAAAAAATCACAGTATTATCTTCATTATTAACTGAAATAGCCTAAAATTCTTTTTTCTTACATACTTCCTGATGACTTCTTCATATGACCAAGATTTTTTAATATTATTTTCTATTGAGAGATTAGAAAGATAATTCAGTCTTTACTCGAGTGTGGTGGTTTACAATTATTTTTAATTATGAATAAAATATTAGAATAAACGAAAAGTTGTTTTTCAGGTTCCTGTCTCCCTATTAGTGATGCCTGCTCTCTGATGTTTGCCACAATTTCCTGTTTGCCCGAGATGCTCCTTGCCAAGGGACGGCCCTGAGGAACTTTAGCCTTGACCTTGCCAGGCCTGTTCACCCCTGCCTTCCTTCCTCACCTGCCTCCCACCCCAGCTGAAGCTGCCCTAGCTGGTCCAACTGAGTCAGGACTTATCAACCCCAGTGATCTCCCCCCAGCTTCAGTCCTGGGAGACCCAGAGAGGGTCCAGGTGCTCAATGGACCAACAGGGGCCGCTGGTTGCCAATACCCAGCATTGGTGGGAGTAATGCTAACAGTGTGCCGGCCCTGCCCCGAAGCCAAGGCAGCCGCCAAGCCCTTTACCTCAGTTGCTTTACCCTTGGGGGAAAACCCACCTCTTCTTACACTGATGGTCAAGACATTAAATCACAACAAAACAACACAACAGCTAAAAGTACATTTATGCCACAGTGAGAAATTCTCAGTTCTCACGACATATCCGCAGGCAGATGTGAACATAACACCCGTGTTTTCTACATGAAGAAACCAAGGGATGAAAAGGGGAGTAAATTTGCCAGAGGAAAAAAATCCACGTTATCAGGGCTGACGCCCCAGGCAAAGAATCTTTGCCTGGCCTTTTTGTTTGTCTGTTTGTTTTTAAGTAGGCTCCATGCTCAACATGGAGCCCAACATGGAGCCCAACATGGGGCCTGAACCCACAACCCCGAGATCAAGACCGGAGCGGAGATCAAGACGCTCAATCGACTGAGCCACCCAGGCACCTCTTCACCAGACTTTTTGATGTATTCTTTAAACTTCCTAAGATTCTTATAATATTCAGGATATCTCCATATAATATACTGACTTGACATTGTGGAACATTTCCACAGAATGTAGATATGAGTTTTTCATCTTCATCAAAACTTATATTTAAATTACTGAAAAGTGACACTACTACATAGTAAGACAATGGAGTGACAACTATGTGATTTTGGTTAAGTTACTCAATTTCTGTACTTTATTTCCCTTTTCTGTAAAGTGCAATGAAAATCTACCTCATAGGTTTCCAAACATTAGAAATGGCCTATTATCTATTTGGCCTGGAACATCATAGGTCTTTTGCAGAACGGTTGTTATTACTAGTACGGTTTTTGCATCCTGTTCAATTGTATGTATTCATTTTTTTGTTTTTTTAAAAGTATTCTCTTAGTGGGTTTATATTGAATCTCTTTATTTAGATGGTAAACTTCTAAAGTGTAAACATTATGTTTTCCATTTTTGTGTTCCCCAAATGAGATGCATTCACTAAATATTATCTGACATGGGGAAATCTTTTATGTCCTGAATATTATGTGAACTCTGAACATATTTAGCAGATAAAAATTTTTGCTCTCTCATTTGTGGCCATGTTCTTACCCTTATTGGTTGAACAAAGGGGGGAAGGTTGTCAGCAGGGGTCTACCAGATGGCAATGTTTTCAGCATTTGCATTTGGTAGGGGGGGAGAAAACTTCATGCACGTATAAATAGTGTACAGTAAGCCAGCATATGTGAGCATGGAGTTTTTATATAAAAAAAAAGAGATGAGATTTTCTAATCTTCCCTATGAACATAAGAGACTGACTTTACTCACCTTAGGATTTAGACATGTCTGAGCATATCTAGGCAAGTCAGGGGGATCACGGGCTACAGAATTGTACCAAGATTCTGTTTGCATCAGTGGTCTTCAACATCGGCTGTACTTTGGAATCACTGAGAAGCTTTTAAAACTTCCCAGATCAATTAACTCAGAATCTCTGGGGGTAAGACTCGGGCATCCATATTCTTCAAATTTCTCCAGGGGTTCCAATATGCAGAAGAGACTGAGACTTACTGACATGTGAAAGACAGGGGAATAGCCTAGGGTTTGCTCCATTATTGCAGTTATATTAACCTTTAGTTTGAGGAAAAGTTATCTTCACTTCCCAAAAAAGACATGAGGAAGAGATGGACCACTTTTCCCCCTTGGTCAGAGTCACACTAGATAGGATGCCCAACACTATGACAGCCCACTTATTACCAGTCTGAAGATGAAGCTACTAAATGGACGAAGGCAGAGCCAAAGAACTTCCGGTTATGGGTTTTTATGTCTTAAAGTTCTTATTTTTAAAATAATTCTTATTTTTATTTATTTTTTATTTTTTAAAGATTTTATTTATTTATTTGACAGAGAGAGAGAGAGATCACAAGTAGGCAGAGAGGCAGGCAGAGGGAGAGGGGGGAAGCAGGCTCCCCGCTGAGCAAAGAGCCTGATACGGGGCTCGATCCCAGGACACCGGGATCATGACCTGAGCCAAAGGCAGAGGCTTAACCCACTGAGCCACCCAAGTGCCCCTAAAATAATTCTTATTTTTAAAGCCACTTGTGGTTAGAGATTAAGAGTACTTTTTGCAAAAGACATCCTAAGGGGTACACTTTCCTAAATCTAGCCCCAAATTCATGCCAGAATACTCAATAGAAGGGACTATACCGGAAGAGTGAATGAAAATGAAAAGCATATTTCCTTTGTGATCACCACGGGACATTGGGAGCACAAGTTGGCAGCAGCAATGATACCACAGCCTCTGCCAGGATGGGAGCAATATCAGCAGCCACGAGAGCAAAACCGGAGGCAGCCTTACTTTCAGACCCCAGCACTTGGCCGTTAGGCATCCGTAGCTTTGATGCAGATGTCTGTAGGGATGGAAACCTTTTCTTCTCTCCTCTTAGGTTATGTACCTGAGGCTTGTGATTTCAACTGTCAAAAGACAGATTAACAGGAGAAAAGGCATAGCAATTTTTATTGATGCTAATATTTTTATGGGCATGGAGGCTTCACAGGAAAGTGAAAACCCAAAATGATTAGACTCAGGAGCTTATATACAATTTCAACAAAGGGCAATAAATTGTGGAGAAGTAACTGGACAAAGGAAAGCATGTTTGGGCTTCCAGGGATAATAAATTATGGGAAAGTGAGTAGGAAATATATGGGGGACAATAATGATGGATACTGATTATTTAGTCAGGTGTATTTGTGCAGATGCGTCTTGGTGTTATTTCCATCTCAGGTAATAACAGCGGTTCTCTTCTTCCCGGTATGGGAGAGAAGGACACCTTCAAAGGGGAAACTTATGCCCTGCTTTTAGGCAGATGGAGGGCAGCGAATTCTTCCTGTGTCTGATTCATCTCAATGGCCTTCACATCAAAATAATCTTTATGCCAAAGTTGCATATGTTGGGGCGCCATATTCTGATCCCCTTCACCTTGAGAGTTGCTTTTGAGTGCAGCAGGGATATTCTTTGGTGGGTATCAGCTGCCATCTTCCCTTGGGGCCATTTTAGACTTAGCAGCAGGGGACATTCTATAGGACATTTGGCTGAATGCAACAGAAACACAATCCTTATTGGTCAACTTTAAACACGTATCTTATTTCTAGATCATCATAGACCTATATCTTTTTCTCCTAGCATTAGCTTGTGAATATCACGTTTTTATTACATTTTGATTCAAATATTTTTGGCATTAAATTTCAACATTTAAAATATACTACCATTTTTATAAACCTATTTTGACATTTTTCTTTTCACACTACAAGCCTCTAAAGATGGAAATGTTGTTTTACTCTGTGACTCCCCTCATGAAGGATACAAAACCCAATTGGACAAGGACCCTGCCTTCAAGAAACAAACAGTGAATAAATGACAGGTAATGTTGCCACCTCAATTTTTTTCCAAGTCATGTTCTGGAAGCATGGTGGAGATTGTGCTCACCCAGAGATCTTATTTCAAAGCTAAGGAGATAAAACATCATGAAATAGTGCTTTTGTAACAGTCTTTCTTAAGACAACAAACAACTTAGAAATTAATCTATTATTCTGATAAGAAGGAATAAAAATCATGCCTCAATTTACAATTGCTTTCTTATCTAAGAAAACGTTTTGCTTTAAAAATAAAGGGAGAGGGTTGCCTGGGTGGCTCAGTCAGTGAAGATCTGCCTTTGGCTCAGGTCATAATCCCCAGGTCCTGGGATCAAGCTGGGAACTAAGCTCCTTGCTCAGCGGGGATCCTGCTTCTCCTCCTGCCTGCTGCTCCCTTGCCTGCCTCTCTCTCTCTCTCTCTGACTAATAAATAAAATCTTTTAAAAAATAAATAAATAAATAAAAGGAGAATCCAACTTTCAAGAACTTAGTGTAAGCATTGGGGAGAAAAAAGTCACTGTATTTTGGTAAACTGAACCATTTCCCACCTTCTTTAGATATTTGTAACGTTGAAGTAAGATTTGTACTACTCTCCCGAAATAAAATCAGAAAATAGTACAGAAACTGCTTCTGTCAAAGAATACCTCACCTCCTCCTCCCTTCTGTCACTAGCTCCTTATTTCCCCAGTAGTTGGGAATCACTGATCTCATGAATAGTTGGAGATGGGGCCCTGCAAATGAAGCACACGCCCTTTATTGGCTCCACGGGAGAGTTAGTGGAATTCATCTTGGAATCATGGAGTCCGACAGAAGCCCTTTTGCTTTTCTTTCTTACTTCAGTTCCCCCCAATCACCTGCCAGTTTCCTCTCCCCTTCCTGCTGAGGACCTTGTTTTTAACTGTCAGCTGTATACAGACCAGACAGATTTCAGAAATGGAGTAGGACTTCTGGAGATGGGAGAGAGAGGGAGAGAGAGACAGAAAGAGAGAGAGAGAGAGAGAGAGGATGAATGAGTGGGGAGAGCAGCAGGCAGAGACAGAGGGAAAAGCAGACTCCCCGCTGAGCAGGGAGCCTGTCTCCGGACTCAATTCCAAGCCCTCGAGATCCTGACCTGAGCTGAGAGCAGACAATGGACTGAGCCACCCAGGCGTCCCTGGACTTGGTTTTTGAATGTAACCCAAGTTTCCTCAGCCCCATCAGGCTGGCGCAGAGTTTGTAATAGACTTTCAGTGGTAATAATGAGCAGTGTTCATACATAAACTGGTTCTTTATTAGAGTTGAGGAAACCCCAGTTTCCCATGAACCCTTCCCCCAAAGCTCAGAAAGTTCCATGGGGTTCTCCTGGCAATCTTGGGTAGTTGTATTCAACCACATCTGTAGTTTCCTGCTTCCCTGGTCACTGCCAACATTTTCACCTTCACCTCCCTCAATTGGTGCGACTTGAGACTCAGGTCACTCTCAGCTTCTTAGGACTGAGTCGTAATGTCAACTCCCTTCCATGGGTCAGACCGTCCTGCAGTGACCTCTCAGGAATGGAGAGACCACCTCACACATGCGCCGGTTCATTCCTCCGCATGGCTTATCATGCATTACTGTCTGCTGCTCTCAGTGACTCAGACTGTGAGGATTTTTATTTTGTTGGTAGGTTCATTTTCAAAGAGCCTTCTCCAAGACTTTGTTAAAAGTCCCTGTGTTTGAGAGCAATCTGAGAACCCCCTGGGATTATACGTGTATATACTCAAAAAGGACCCCTCTCCTTTTGGATGGTTCTGCAGAATCCTTAAAATAAGCTTGAATATTTTTACTTGGTGTGTCATATGAATTCCTTCTGGGAGTCTCTTCCATTCCTGAAGCAATTAGATCCCAGGATCCTGGGGTGACTATCCTCAGGAAATCCTAGATCTGTGTGAATTTGCCACAGGTATGTGATTTAGATATTCTCTCTGAGATCCCGTTTTTATAAAAAAGGTCTATGTAGGGAAGTAAGTAAGATTTGGGGAGGATAGTCAAAAGTAGTTAATTATTTTAAAAAACTTTTTATTTAAGTTTATTTCACATATAGCGTATTATTAGTTCAGGGGTAGAATTTAGTGATTCACCAGTTGCATATAACACCCAGTGCTCATTCCATCAAGTGCCATCATTCCATCAAGTCCTCCTTACTGACCATCACCCAGTTACCCCATTCCCTCCAGCAACCCTCAGTTTGTTCCTTATAGTCAAGAGTCTCTTGACTATATTTTTATTTAATTTTTATTTATTTATTTATTTATTTATTTATTTTTTAATTTAATTTTACTTTTCCTTCCCTTCCCCAATGTTCACCTGTTTTGTTTCTTAAATTCACACATGACGAAATCATACGGTGTTTGTCTTTCTCTGACTTATTTCACTTAATATAATACCCTCTAGTTCCATCCACATTGTTGCAAATGGCAAGATTTCTTTCTTTTTGATGGCAGAGTTATATTCCTTTTTGTATATACACTACATCTTCTTTATCCATTCATCTGTCAACGGACATTTGGTCTCTTTCCATAATTTGGCTATTGTGGACATTGCTGCTATAAACGTTGGGGTGCATGTGCCCTTTGAATCAGTATTTTTGTGTCCTTTGGATAAATATCTGGTAGTACAATTGCTGGTCATAGAGTAGCTCTATTTTTAACTTTCTGAGGAACCTGTATGCTGTTTCACAGAGTACCTGTGCCAGCTAACTTAATTATTGTTATATTTCTTTTTAAATTTAAGCAATTAGTTAAAATGATTCAAGCAATGCTCAAATTCACTCTTGCTCAAATTCATTCTCTAACAGTATAGAGAGAGATATTTAGTCACATGTTACAGCCTCCCTAATTTCCCCAGCAAACTTTTTTCTCTAGTCATAAGTATTCTGAACATTTCAGCATGTGTCATAGGTAAATATAGAAATACGTGTCATAGGTAAATATAGAAACAGTTGTGACATTTGTTTCTTTTAGTATAATGGAATTATAGTGATATTCTATGTAGTTTTCCCACTCCTTTAAAAACTTCTTAGAAAGCTCTCCTTACTGGGACTCCTGGGTGGCTCAGTTGGTTAGGTGTTTGCCGTTGGCTCAGGTCATGATCCCAGGGTCTTGGGATTGACTCCCGCATTGGGCTCCTTGCTCAATGGGGAGGCTGCTTCCCCCGCTGCCTGCTGCTCCCCCTGCTTGTGCTTGCTCTCTCTCTGACAAACGAATAAATAAAATCTTAAAAACAAACAAACAAACAAACAAACAAACAAATAAATAAATAAATAAAAGCTCTCCTTACTGGGACATATAAATCTACTTCATTCCTTTTAACCGCTGTGCCTGTCCCATAGTATTACATCGTAGTACACTCAACTGTTCCTATAGAAAGAGGCATTTGGTGGTTTCTAATTGTTTGCTACAGTAAGCAATTCTGCAGCAGCATTGTTATATAAGTATATATTTAACTTTGTGAATAAGCCTGTCCCTAAGATAGATTTCTTGCAGTGGGTTTGCCGAATCAGGGATAGAAACTGTTATCCCTGTTCAACACTGATAGAACTGTTAGAATGGGTGTCTCCATTTCCCCTTCCTCTGACACTGAGTGTAGAGTCTGACGATCAACTGATTCTTCTGGTGCAATTGGGGGATCACCAGGATTTTGCACCAACAGCCAAGGAGCGATTTTGGCAAATATTTCAGAGTACACTGGACTCTTAGGCTATTGAAAGCCGTCTTTCAACATCTAGGTTGCAGATTCTGATCCAGAAGGAGATGAAATAGGCTTTGTCTACTCGTGGTTTTTGAAGGAAGCATTTCCTTTCTTGTCTGTGAGGTCTCTTTCATGATGCCGTGTTTTATTAGTACTCCTTGCAAGGCACACTTTCTAGCCTCAGCAGTAGCTTGTGTTCTGCCCATAGTGTGGTTATTGTGGTTAGTGGGTCAGTTGTAAATATCTGACCTGGATTGTAGGGGGAAAAGCATTGCCCTCCTCATTAAAGACTCAGACAGGGGAAACTGAAACCATTTTTTAATGCTAGAAATTGTTCCCTTTGGCTTTCCTGGAGCCTATATGGAGAGACCTGACCAACTGCTAGTTTACCTCCAGCGAATAGCGCCATTCCTGTTGCGTGTTTGAGGAATGAGCCTGCATTCTGTGGCTGCTAAGTCCTCCTAGGTCTGCTGTCCTCTCTTGTCCCTGGAATAACCCCACTCTCAACTCCACAGGACCTGCCGTCTTTCTTGAGCTGGGGAATTAAAATGCCATAGTCTTTATGATACTCTATGGCACTTGATGGCAATAGATTTTCCATAGTGGGGAAAAGCTGTGGAAAATGAACTCTCACCTGTCATGTTATGCAGAGTGGAGTGATGATGGGGAGGGAGGGGATGTCTGTAAAAATATGTGGAGTTTGGAGATACTTTAGACTTGAGAGTAGGATGGGAAGGCATCAAAAGCCATGGTTTAGGAAAATTAACCAGAACACTTGTTGAGTGCTTGCTGGTTGCAATATATGCTTACTTTTCAATCCCGTGACAACCCTATGAAGGAATGCCATTTCCTCACCTTAAGATGTGATACTGAGGCTCAAAGAGGCTATATGACATGCTCAGAGCCTCATGACTAATAAGTAATTGTGCAAGATTCAACCCTCATTTGTCCTATTTCAAAATCCTGGTGGTTCTCACGATAATGCAGTTTGTATCAGTTTATTGCGATAAATAATAAATAATATTTTTAGTATGAGTGTATCTCAAATATTCCATCTGGGTGTATTTTACTAAAAAGTTATTTATTATTTATCTGAAATTCAAATTTAACTGGACATCCTGTATTTTCATGTGCTAAATCTGGCAACCCTAGACTCCGTAACCTATTAAGAGCCAAGAACAGAGATGGGGGATGAGAAGGGATGAAAATCTCTCTTCCTTTTCTTCATTTTTCCTCCCCCTCCCTTTCTCTGCCCTCCTTATATTTCTTCCCCTGTTTTCCTCAAGATAGCATGACCCATACCTCATGATATTCTTGCTTCCACTCTGGATTTAGATTATAATTTCTAGGAAGAATGTGGCTGTTGCCTTAAATCAACTGGCCCGATGAGGACACTATGAAGCTTCTCATTTCCACTTTGGACAGCAAAGGGGAAAGGTGGCCAATCTCTGTTTTAGATAATGCAGGAGATACGTTCCTTGGGATTAAAGTTATCCGATTTTAGCTTGTTACAAAAACTATTCTGAAAAGAAGATATGCAAGAAACACGAGGTAATTCTGCCCAAGAATGATTAGATCTATTTGTTCTCCCTGGGTTGTAAATCAAGCAATCTCTACAATCATGTGGCAATCACTGCGGCTCCCTAGGATTCAGTGATAACATCCTATCCTTGAAAAGAGAATAAAGGCACTAAAAGAGAAATACGTGGAAATGGTGCTTTTTACAAAGTTTGAGAATATCTGAGGACACCAAGCTGTATGCCACTGGCACACCATCAAGACTGGGACATTTTAGGGGCGCCTGAGTGGCTCAGTGGGTTAAAGTCTCTGCCTTCGGCTCAGGTCATGCTCTCAGGGTCCTGGGATGGAGCCCCGGCTGGGCTCTCTAGTTAGCAGGGAGTCTGCTTCCCCCTCTCCCTCTGCCTGCCTCTCTGCCTACTTGTGATCTCTCTCTGTCAAACAAATAAATAAAATCTTAAAAAAAAAAAAAAAAAAAGACCGGGACATTTTAAAAAGGTGGCTCTGGATGCCTAGAAGTGGTGATGTCACAGACTCACGTGATCAAGCCAGAGATGTATATGGCGGTGGGGGGACGGGAGGGTGTCAAACCAAGTTGTTATCGAAGCTTTTCTGTTGAGCATTAACCTCAGCATTGAAGAAACCTTGTGAGGGCCTGGGCAGGTTTGCTTCTGGCTGTTCTGAGCCTGGTAGCAGCCAAGGTCCAGGAGGGTCCAGTAACTCTGTGTCTACTCTCTATGCCTCGGGGTGATCGGGGATGTTGGCTGCAGCTCCGCCTAGCGCAGTGAGTGGAGGACTGGATGTCCAACCACCTTGCCAGTACTTACGGCCAAACTTAGAAAAACTTGTGAAACAGGAATTTGGTTTTTGGCATCATCCCCCTCTCGTGCCACACCTCTTTCCTGTGACCCAGAGTAGCTGTCATATCTCAATTTCCTGACTTCCAGGCAGTGAGTTGGGTGAGAGCTTATCCTAGAAGACACTGGTGTTTTGCCATTTATAGGGAACTTCTGGAAGCCTCAGCACCCTAGCGATGCATAGGGAGGCTTTCTTATGGGAGAATTTTAGACACCGTGACAGCACAATTGGCAACCTTCCTGTGGTAGTAGAATCTGTAATAACATCACCTTAGATGTGCTTCAAGAATTCCAAAGGGACTTGGAAGAAAGTCAGCATTCTTGTTTGGAAGCGTGCTGTCAAACATCTCTCAGTTTACCTCTTTATTTTGGGGGGTCGGTAACTCTCTGCTGCCTGAAAAACTATCGGTAGAGACAATCTCTCCTGAGTTATAATGCATGTAGACTGGTAAATGCACTTTGGCATATGGGGCTACTATTGAAATGACATGAAAAATGATTTGCCAGTCTTGTGGTAATTGATGAATAACAGCAAGATATTTGGAGTGTTCTGTTCTTACTATCTTCTTTTCTTTTAAAAAAGATTTTATTTGTTTATTAATTTTAGAGAGAGAGAGAGAGAGTGAGCAGGCGGAGAGGCAGAAGGAAAGGGAGAGGCAGTGAATCTCAAGCAGACCGTGCACTGATCATGGAGCCCAATGTGGGGCTTGATCTCATGACACTGAGATTATGACCTGAGCTGGAACCAAGAGTCAGACACTTCATTGACTGAGCCACACCGGCACCCCTGCTTTTATGTTCTTATTTTCTAGTTATAGTATTAATAAGCATTAGTTGAAACATTGTAGAAATATGGAAAAGCTATATCAACGAAAATTTTCTGCCCCGTTAAAACTTCCTTTCTTTGGAAGAATAAGGACATTGTCCAAATGCCTTCCATGCCTGTATACTCAACCTACTTAATGTTACAGAACAGATAAAGGACAAAATGGAATATGTAAGAGCCAGAAAAATAAAGCGTTTTATTATTTTTTTAATGGAATAAACTCTGACCAACAAAATGCTTTTATCACTTGACATCTCTGAAAAGATAAAGTTTAGACCTTAAGATTGGCCACTAGGTAACTTTGACTCCTAGTCTACAAAAAGGATTGTTTTCATCACACTCCAAACCTCGGCACTGGTAACAAATAACCTCGGCCCACAGCAATCTCTATCCTCTGGGGGTATCTGGGTGACATAGTCGGTTAACTATCTGACTCTTGATTTCACTTCAGGTCATTATCTCAGGGTCGTGAGATTGAGCCCTGCATCGGGCTCCTTGCTGGGTGTGGAGTCTGTTTACGATTCTCTCTCTCAGGGTACCAGGTGGCTCAGTCAGTTCAGTGTCTGACTCTTGGTTTCTGCTTGGTCATGATCTCAGGGTCCTGGGGTTAGGCCTTGTGTGGGGCTCAATGCTCAACATGGAATCTGCTTGTCTCTCCCCCTCTGCTCCTCCTCTCTCTTTCCTTCTCTTGTAAATAAATAAAATCTTTAAAAAAAAAAAAAAAGGTTCATTCTCTCCCTCTCTCTCCGCCCCTCCCCACCCCTCTCTCCCTCTCTCTTAAAAAAAAATCTAGATCCGGGGCCCCTGGGTGGCGCAGTTGGTTGAGCGACTGCCTTCGGCTCAGGTCATGATCCCGGAGTCCCGGGATCGAGTCCCACATCGGGCTCCCAGCTCCATGGGGAGTCCGCTTCTCACTCTGACCTTCTCTCTCTCACTCTCTCTCTTTCCTAATAAATAAATAAATAAATAAAATCTTTAAAAAAAAAATCTAGATCCTTTGGAAGTATGAGTTTAGGAAATGGTTGGGAGTAAATTCTGAATAATTTTCCAAATTACTCTGGCAATGCTACGCAAGGCTTATCAACAAGCTCCAGAGGAAGTTCTACAAATATTTGCCTACCTACGTGTGTGGTGACAGCCCTGTCTGAATATTACGGCACTGTCTCAAAGGGGACTATTTAAACAGACTCATTGCAATATATTCTTTTCAGATATTTTTGTTTTTAATTACATGGCTTAAATTTTAGCTTAAAGCTACCTCATTCTATTATTAATTTTTTTTCTACTTAAAACATGCCAGAAATACTATCTTACTAAATGCCAAATTCTTTTACATATTGAGGTTGGCTTCTTGGCTTTCTGCGTGAATCCGCTGAAGCGTCCCTGAGTACCTGATCTGAAATAGCCACCACACCAACTCTCTGGTTCATTTTTATCAAAGACTGTGGTGACTGGCTTTTCGTATTTGGTTCCCCTGCTAGAATATGTGCTTCATGAGAAGGGGACCCTATCCATCTTGTTTCTTGCTGTTTCTCTAGGGCTTGGCACAGAATAGATTCTTAAAGATCCTATTGAAATGATGGATGACAAAATGAATGAATCTCTTTTCTTACACTAGCATGTCATTGTTGATTGATTATGTAATAATTATTAATGCTATTTCTTTATTCTTTTTTTTTAAGATTTTATTTATTTATTTGACAGAGAGAGAGAGAGAGAGAGATCACAAGTAAGCAGAGGGGCAGGCAGAGAGAGAGGGGGAGCAGGCTCCCTGGGGAGCAGAGAGCCCAATGTGGGGCTTGATCCCAGGACTCTGGGATCATGAGCTGAAGGCAGAGGCTTTAACCCACTGAGCCACCCAGGCGCCCCTCTTCTTTATTCTTTTATCAATTTTTTTTGATGGTTCTTGCATGTTTTTCTTCCCAGCAGACTTTAATTGCTTTTTCAAATTTTCTCGCCAATCTCATTTGGTTTTTGATTGAAAAATGCATTCTACTTTTAAATTTGTAAATACCTGGCGCATTTGTAATATTGGCTTACCATGTGCAAATATGCTACATCTTTTCATTTATTGAAAAATATCTTCTTTTATGTCCTATGCCTAAAAAAAAAAAAAACGAGTTTCCACTTTTAAGGGTAAAACGAGAGGCACGAAAATCACTTACAGGAATTTTAATCTATAAGAAATGAATAAATTTAGGTTTGGAAATCTAGAATTGTCGGTACTAGTTCCAATTGTACTCCAGATTGTGTGGCTTTAGGACGTGGTCAAGATAACCAGAGTTCAAACTACCTAGTCCACTGTCAGGGCTGGACTTGAGAAGGTGGGGCGGGAATGTCTACAACGGTTGGATAAGCTCTAGGTAATCATAATCTTCTTCAACAAGAGATGAACTATTACCTACATGTCTACATTGCTTCTTCAGCTATTTTAAAATCTGAGAAGTTCTAGAAGCTGAAAGTGTTTTGTTTTGTTTTTTGTTTTTTAAAGATTTTATTTGTTTATTTGACAGAAAGAGAGCGAGAGAGAGATCACAAGTAGGCAGAGAGGCAGCCAGAGAGAGAGAGGGGGAAGCAGGCTCCCCGCTGAGCAGAGAGTCCAATTCACCCAAGAGTCCGAGAGTCCAACCCACTGAGCCACCCAGGTGCCCCTGAAAGTGTTTTTTAATAATCTAATCTGAACTGCCACGAAGCTATAGTTTTTCATCTGTCCTATAATGAGAAGATTCATGTTTGGTTGCAAAAGTATGGGGAACTGTTCTGGACCCTTCTGCAGGTGGTCTGTAATAAGAATATACACCTTGTGATATTTCTAACATCTGAAATCTGGCTCAAGATTCAAATAAAGGATTCAGAACCTTTAGATGGCGAGATTGCCACATCTCAAATCTTTAGGATAATTTTTTTTTTTAAATCACAATTTCTGGGGATGTCTATTGCTTGGTTATAAAATGAAAGAGTTTATTGAATAAATGTTCTTTGACAATGGCTTTGGTAAGTAAATGAACTAATTTTCCAGACACAGGCTCTAAGTTTTGAGTGCTGAATAGTGTTTAAGTCACCCTTTTTGTGTAATAATAAATACCACCCCCGTCCATTCAATGCCTCCACGATTTCTTCTAGACTTGATGTTAATTCTAAAGCCATGTACTATTCTGGGCAATGCTCTGAACGTGGAGTTCTATAAAGACGATCATTCAGAAAGATGACAGAGATGAAAAATACTCCACTGTAAACCTCTCCATTACAGGGGTTAGACTGAATGAACTCACTGTTGTGACCACTGCAACATAGTAGTGTACACATTAATCTGAGGAAGAATTTAAAAAATTTAGTGAGAAGAGTTTTTCTCTAGCTTTCCTTTTCCTTTTCAGGTTCCCGTTTCTTGAGTTTCTAGTTACACATTCTCTAACTGATCATTTCTTGGTTAACTCCAACTTTTCTGTTACCATTTTTTTAAAAGATTTTAGTTATTTGTTTTAAGGGGGGGTGTGCAAGCAGGGGGGAGGGGCAGAGGGAGCCAAGAGAAGCCTCAGACAGACTCTGCGCAGAGCATGGAGACTGACGTGGGGCTAGATTTCAGGACCCTGAGATCATGACCTGAGCCCAAACCAAGTCGGATGCCTAACTGACTGCACCACCCAGGTGCCCCTCTGTTACCATTTTTGAACAAGACTCAGTCTCATTCCTGACTGGCTTTCAACTTAGAATAAAAGTGTGGTACGTTCTGCAGATTGTTTTTTTGTTTTTTTTTTAAAGATTTCTTTTTTTTTTTTTTTATTTGAGATAGAGACAGTGAGAGAGAGAATGAGAGGGGAGAAGGTCAGAGGGAGAAGCAGACTCCCCACAGAGCCGGGAGCCCGATATGGGACTCGATCCTGGGACTCCGGGATCATGACCTGAGCCGAAGGCAGTTGCCTAACCAACTGAGCCACCCAGGCACCCCTGCAGATTGTTTTTAAGAGTACTTTTTATTTGTCTTTGGAGTGAGAAATGGATGCAGCGAGTGATGAACGCAAGCCCTGGAATAACAGAGACTGGCACTTTCATTCTACATGCACCCTTACCCCTCGAGGGTAGATAGGCAGAGCTCAACTTAGTAGGGCCAGGCCCACCATGATGCATATAAAGATTGTGCCCCGCTCTAGGTCCCACCTGGTTCACCAAGAGGGTTGTAGTAGGTTGAGTTGTGGTTCCCCAAAAGAAGTCTTAAGTCCTAATTTCTGGTATCCATGAGTGTGACCTTGTTTGGCAAAGGGATCTTTGCAGATGGCATTCAGTATACGATCTCAAGATGGGATAATTCTAGATTAACTGGGTGGGCCCTAAATCCAGTAACAAGTATTCTTTTAAGAAGAGAGAAAGACATAGACAGGGAAGAGGAAACAGAGGAAAGTATTTCCTCACAAAAAGATGGGGGTGGAGATTGAAGCAAGGAGTCTACAAGCCATGGAGAGCCAAGGATTGCTGGCAAGCACAGAAGATCAGAGGGAGGCAGGGAAGGGATTCTCCAGAGGCTGCAGAGGGAACCAGTCCTGCTAACAATTGGATTTGAGACTTCTGGCTTTCCCAGTTATGAGAATAAATTCTCTTGTTTTAAGCCACCAAGTTTGTGGTAATTGGTTGCAGTAGCACTAGAAAATTAATACAGGTGCTTTTTCTATGGCACTTCAGGGGGCAGGGAGGCCATTTTCTAAAATTGTACAGAAGTCTCTGTAGAGTTAACAGTGGCCCTGACTCTCCTTATGTGATCCTTGCCCACTTCCTGGGTCACTGCCTGCCATTCTCTCTCTTCACCCCTATTCCCTTGGCTAAGTCCTGTTTGCCAGAACTTAAACTTCAAAATTGAGCTCAGGGAACTCACTGTTTGGGAAGCATTCCCTGAGAGCCATGTCCCCACCCCTCGTGAGGTTATGCTCCCCACCGAGGCCTCCAGGTCGTGTCTGTCCATATTCACGATATCATGTTGTGTTCTCCGCTTACTTGACTTGCTTATCCTGCTGTCTACCAGCTCCTTTTGAGCAATGCGAATGCTCTTGGACCTCTAGCAACTGGTAAAGCTCTTGTCTCATGGTAGGCACTCCAATGTTTATGGAACCAATGGAAAATTGTTGAGTGGCAGGGCTACCAGCTTTGGTGAAGGCAACTCCCATAGGTGGGGGTTTCCCCCTCCACACGCACACCACGAAGCAATTCTCCAATTCTCAACAGACACTGACCAGGTGTCCCACAGATTTAACTCAAGTCTGACACCATCTACCTGGAAGCTGTGTTAGATCTCATGGGATAAAGGCTTGGTCTCACGAGACTGCTCCCACTCCAGATGCCGGTCACAAGTTCCTACCTGTGCTTCTGGCCAGCTGGCTGTAAATCCACGAACCCCTCCTGGAGTTCAATCGATTTGCTAGTGTAGCTCACAGAACTCAGGAAAACAGTTTATTTACTGCTTTACCAGTTTACTAGCTATAACCCAGGAACAGTCAGCTGTGAGAGATGCATAAGGTAGGTTCTGTGGGGAGGGCCGGAGTTTCCATGAGTTCTCTGAGACCACCACTCTCCTCCAATCTCCACATGTTCACTAATTCAGAAGCTCCCAAAGGCTATACTTTGGGGATTTTTATGGAGGCTTCATCAGGTAAGCAGGATCGACCATTAACTCAATTTGAAGCCCCTCTCCAGAGAATGGGGATAGAACTGAAAGTTCCAAGCTGCTGATCATGGCTTGGTCTTTCTGGCCACCAGCCCCATACAGGAGCCCAACCAAAGTTGCCTTGTTAGAACAAGAGACACTCTTATCATCCTGGAAATTCCAGGGAATTTAGGAGCTCCATGTCAGGATTCAGGTTCAAAGACCAGAATTAGAACAAAAAATGCTCCTAGTGTTCTTTTCACTTATGAAATTGCACGGGTTTTAGGAGCTTTGTGCCGAGAACTGGGGGGCAGAGACTAACACATATGTTTTCTATTATCTCAGAGCAATAGCGGCTAAGCCATGAGATGCATCTGCTCAGTGGAAGGGGTGTCTTCATCCAATTCACTCTGGAAGGTGCCTATGGGCTAGAGGTGGTCCCATGGTGGACAGAGGATTGACTTATTTGGGGTAGTAGCAATGCTGTGGTCCCAGGATTTTTTTCCTGTTAGTAAAGCATCCTGGGTAATCCACCTAGCAAAGATAGGACACCTTAGGAAATCTGTAGAATAAAAGTGTGGTTCCAGTGAGTATGGAGAGGGAGATCTTTCTGAGTAGTAAACATTCATGGAGTATTTCTAGCAAACAGAAATCTAGGGGGTCAGAAGTTCCACAGAATGAAAAAGGAATGATAAGATCTGTCTTTTTACCTCCAGGATGCTTAACCACATATTTCCCAGCACTTTTCCCCACCGAACAGGTAGGATTCTGATTTTTCCAACCCTTTCCTATTTCTCTCCAAATTCCTTAAATTAAATAAAATTAATGTTGTGTATTTTAAAAATATTTATATCCCTATTCTTCAGTTAACTTTGCAATGGTTTAATTTCCATTGTTGTGGCAAGAACACACTGGTTGCCACCCTAAAAATAGGGGCTCTCGCATCAAACTACCTGGGTTTGAATTCTACCTTTGCCACTTAACCATCTGTGGTGAGTTGTATGTTCTCAGGTGATCATTACAGCTCTCCTGTCCTTCATGGTCCTTCTTAGAAGGGGATATCAACACTACTCTCAAGGTGGGGAGGGATTGCATTTCGCCCCTTGAATCTGGACAGGACTGCTATTATTATAGAAGTGAAATCGTGTGACTTCCAAGACCAGGTCTTAAAAGGCGCACATGGACTATTACTCAGTGATAAAAGGGACCAACTATTGATGCATGCACAGTTGGATGGATCTAAAGGGCTGAGCTGTAGTGAAAAATCCAATCTTAAGAGTTTACAACTCTATGATTTCATTTATGTAACTTTCATAAAATGATAAGACTATAGAGATGGAGAACCGTTGAGTGGTTGCCAGGGGACAACTATGGGGCTGGAGAGAGGTGGGAGAAACTCCAGAGGGATAGCATGAAGGAGTCCTTTCATGGAACCGTTTTTTATGTTGAATATGATGATTATATACATCTTAACATGGAATCAAATTGCACAGAATACAGTCATGCACACACAAAAACACATATGAGTTCACGTAAAAACTGGTAAAATAGAATAAATTCATAACCTAATTAATAGCATTGGGCAAATGTCAATTTCCTGTTTATATTGGTCTCCAATTACAGAAGACCACAGTATTAGGGGAAGTTGAATGAAGGGCTCATGGGACTCTATAACTATATTTCAACTTCCTATTAAGTCTATAATTAACTGGAAAAGAAACATTTTAAAGGCAATATAGCTCTTACCTGTCCTCTAGGGATGCTTGCTTTCAGAGCCCAGCTGGGATGCGATGGGGGAAGTCCAGGCCACGGAGAGGTCTTGGTGACAGCCCCATCTTGGATCCTAGCCAGCAGACACATGAGTGAGGAAACATGACCGGAAACGAGACAACTTCAGCCACAGTCACTGCCTGACTGCAACCGCACGGGAGACCCCGAGCGAGAATCCCGAAGTGAGAACCGCCTCCCTGAGTGCAGTAGACCTCTGGAACCACGAGAGGTAAGAATAAGGGAATTAATGGGTTTTAAGCCACTGCATTTTGAGATAATTCGCTCTGCAACAAAAGATGGACAGAGTACTATCAATGTAATCGGGGCACCTCTGTGCCTCAGTTTCTTTATCTATGAGATGAAAAAAACAATAGTACCTGCATCACAAGGCTACTGCAGCCACGAACCAAGTATTCAAGTAGGGCAGTGTTTCTATAAGACTGGTAAATATTAGCTACAGGTTCTATTACTGTGGATCCAAATTATAACAAAAGGACAAGCCAGATAAGGAATAGCCCGTTTAGCTCTGGGTCAGTTTCAGAATGACACTCAAGGACTCGTCCTCTCTTATCCCCAGAGACTTAGAGTGAACCACTGGAACTTGGCAATAGAGTAGCTTCTATCTTGAGCACATCCTTAGATGACCTCTAGCCTCTGGTTTGCCTGTGGAATAAACGTACATTCTAAATATAAATGAGGGTTTTATTAAGTTATCCCCACCCCCTCAACCTGAGAGGGAGTGGTTGTTTTCTTCTCTATGGGTACAAACCTTTAGAGCTAAAGGTATTTGTGGGTGTTAATCTGTTCCCTGCAATCAAGGAATGTTCTTTTATAGAGCATGTTTGTTGCTTGAACAACACTTGAGTTATTTGGTAATAAACAGCATTAAGAAAAGCCTTATTCTTGTTTTCTCTTTTCCAATTTGAGTACAGAATGTGCTAAACCAAATTATCTTGAAGGCCCCCTTTTGCTATACCATTTATTTTGAAAAGAACTGCAATTCCCACCCTACTGTTATCTCCTGACTCGGCAGTTCCTGCCAGCATCCGGATGGATCAGGCCGGCCGGCAGACAAGAGAGAAGAGAGAGAGAGAAGAATCACAGAAGGGGAGGCAGAGTTGATTATAAGGGGCCTGGGGTCCTGAGACCACACCCAGGAAACCTGAATTCCCTCCAAGGGCTAACGCCTGGTCAGGAGCCGAGGAGGGGCCATTTCATCCAAGGTGGTGACCTAAGCCGCCAGGCAGGGTAGGGATGCAATAGAAACCCTGGGGCAGCATTTGGAAAAGCACTTGGAACTTCAGACATGGGAAAATGTCAAATCATTAACCCTTAGGTTCCAGTTCTTGCCCTTGACCCTGTATGGGTTTTTGAAGGTTGCCTTCGCATCTGGATTCACTGTGGCTAACTCAGTCCCGACATGAGAGAGAAAATTGATGTGTGGGACTGAGGGGAGTTGGGGCAGGGATTGTGGAGGGAGATACTGGGGAAAGCAGAGGTCTACACACACACACGCACACACACACACACACACACACACACACACACTCACTCACTCACTCACCAGATGATGGAACAGTTATTGCATCAGGGTGAACTCTTTATCTGAGTTATCACAAAACAACATTCAGAAATAACCTGGGTTTGCCATATCTCCCCGTTGTAACTGTCACAGTGGTGATAGCATATTTCCTGAGGTATCTTCGATTACTGACCATTACCATTCAGGTTTTCATATACAAAGTAGCTTTAAATGCAAATGTGCTTTGTATCCAGGAGATTCTGAGGAAAAATATCAGAGAGTTGCCTGAAAGGAGGACAAATACCCCAACAGCCAGGGAACCTGGAACTTGTGACTTACAGATGACCCTGCTTTCCAGAAGAGCCGCAGCCGGCCCTGCCACCTCCTGACCCATCGCTGGGAGGCCTCAGAGGATCGATCCTGACACCAAACTCAGTTTCGCTGTTTGAGAGAGTCTCTGGGTCCAGAAGTGGAAGAAAGGAAGTTGAAAACAGGCTGGAAAGTCCAGAAGTGGAAGAAAGGAAGTTGAAAACAGGCTGGAAAGCCGACCTCAGAGAAAGTCTCCCCATTCCACCCCCCACACAAACTGCCTCTGCCAGGAGGGGGAATAAAGTAAATAATACACCTTAAATTGTATCCATTAGGAATTACTTTCAATCAATAATCACCATCATCATCCTCTTTTTAAAATGCATGCTATTGGGGCACCTGGGTGGCTCAGTGGGTGAAAGCCTCTGCCTTCCGCTCAGGTCATGATCTCAGGGTCCTGGGATCGAGCCCCGCATCGGGCTCTCTGCTCAGCAGGGAGCCTGCTTCCTCCTCTCTCTCTGCCTCCCTCTCTGTCTACTTGTGATCTCTCTCTCTCTGTCAAATAAATAAATAAAATCTTAAAAAAATAATAAAATGCATGCTATTAGCCAACCAAAACCTTGTGTAAATGTGCTCTATCCCATGGCTTTTTCCTAAGCCCTTCCCATAGTTCTCGAATTTTCCCATTGAGAACTATCACAGAGAAGCTTGTGAACTTAGAGATTCCTGGAGCCTTGCCTTCAGCGTCTGATTCAGTAGGGGGAACCCAGGAATCTGCATTTGAATATCCTGCTGGGGGTTTCCAGTTGAATGTTCTCCAGCTAGTGTTCTGCTCACCCTGCTGGGTCTCATATGGGTGAACTTTGGTTCATATATATATATTTTTTAAAGATTCCATTCATTCACTTAACAGAGAGAACACATACAGGCAGAGGCAGGCAGAGGCAGAGAAAGGAGCAGGCTCCCCGCGGAGCAAGGAGCCCGATGCGGGACTCCATCCCAAGACGCCGGGATCATGACCTGAGCCAAAGGTAGCTGCTCAACCAACTGAGCCACCCAGGCGTCCCCCTTTGGTTCATATCTTAAGAAACATTTGATCTAGCTAGCTGCACTGAGCAAATGGTGGTTTGCCTTCTATTCTGCTGCTTGCTTGCTGACCCTCGACGAGCGACCTTTATCCTGTGGGCCTCAGGGCCCTCCTGAGTAAAATGCAGTGCTAGATGGTGGCGGGAATGAATTGGAGATGCACATAAGAGATGGTGCACACAAATGTGAGCGTGTGCTTTGAACTGTGCCCCAGCTACAAACTGAAGACTTACTCCGTTGCTTCTGCAAGAAACTGTGCTCTAGCGTGCCAAACAATTGATTTATGCAATCTTTTGAAACACGATCTAATTGCAAGCTTGCAACTTGATTGAACTTGGGACCAAGTCATCCTTATTTACGGAACACCACGTGACCAGAAACCACTTACTTCCTCATGCTACCGACTGTCAGCATAAATGCTCAGGGCATTTACTTTGCACAGAACTCCATCTATACACTCTTTTCCGTTCAATAACTCCAGTTTTTGTGCAGTATTTCCACTTACGTACCCCAACCACTCTCGCATATGCCCGTGGTTTGTCACCCTCGCCCCATCTCTGAACTCTGCAGGGACTCATTCTTCTCTTTTCTTTGTGTTTTCTTTCCTGGTCCACCCTACCCCACCCTCAAAATAGTAACTGATTTATTTTCCATAAGGTTAACACATATGCTTAAGACATAATCATGCCAATTAAGGCTAAAAGTTCAAAAGTGCCTACTCACTTTGTATTTGGATACACAACAAAACTGGATTTTCCATGGGCAATTGATGTAATTATTGAAATAAATGATTTATATTTGTGTTACGAAAGTTGCCTGTATAATTTATACATATGGGCCTTAAGGGCCGATCTAGATTTATATATAATCTGGCCAGCCCCCGCCTCTTTGAGTAGTATGTAAATGGTAATATTAAGCTTCCAGGGGCTGGGTCCAAGTCTAACTCGCCACAATGTGTCCAGTGCCTAGGCCAATGCCTAGCACACAGTGGACCCTCAAATTGTATTTGTTGAATGAATGCATAGGTTTAGAGTTTCCAAAGAAGCTGAAGTTTTCTTAGAGCTTTATTCAGTTGTTCAGGTGATGCCCTTTACTTTGCTCCCATGTTGATGATGATTCTACTGCCTTTTTTCAACATGGTTCTTAATCAGAGATGGCAGAGAATGTTGTAAGCTTCGTATAGATGAATAAAACACTAATTTAAAAATCTTAGTATGCCTTTTATTTTTTTTCTTTATCTTAGTATGCCTTTTAGAGTATAATTATCAAGAGTTACCAGTGATTGTCTTTTAGTTTACGTTCACCTTGGTCTCTAACATCTATCTGTGTGCCTACCCCTTTCCAAGTGAATTAGCTTAACCCCTGTCTTTTTTTTTTTTTTAAAGATTTATTTTTTTTTTAAATTTATTTGAGACAGAGAGAGAGAGCATGAGAGGAGAGGTCAGAGGGAGAAGCAGGCTCCCTGCAGAGCAGGGAGCCCGATGTGGGACTCGATCCTGGGACTCCAGGATCATGATCTGAGCCGAAGGCAGTTGCTTAATCAACTGAGCCACCCAGGCGCCCTTAACCACTGTCTTTGACACAGACCTCTGTCTTCCAGATTGTTCCTTCTTTGTCCTTCACTGATTCTTCTGGCTTACTAAATGTGGCCAATCAGTGGCCAATTACTGTTCTCATTTTGCCCTTTTCACCTACAGCAAATCTGTAAGACTTCAACTATTGTCTACATCTCTGGCCCTGATTTCAATCCTTCATCTTCAAATGCTGCTTGAAATTCCCTAGTTGGGTGTTCTGCCTATCTCAAATTCATTATCTACAACTGAACTCATCTTTGGCTTGCAACCAGCAATCTTCTTGAGACTTCTTTTTTTTTTTTTAAAGATTTTTTATTGATTTATTTATTAGGAAAGAGAGAGAGTGAGAGAGAGCAGGTCAGAGTGAGAAGCGGACTCCCCACGGAGCTGGGAGCCCAACATGGGACTCGATCCCGGGACTCCGGGACCATGACCCGAGCCGAAGGCAGTCGCTCAACCAACTGCGCCACCCAGGGGCCCCGAGACTTCTCTTTTTTTGATAGTAGTCCCTTAACTGATTCACTCATGAGACTCAGAAATACTCATATTTTTTTTTAAGATTTTCTTTTCTTATTTATTGAAGAGAGAGCACAAGAAGCTGTATGATAGATATAAACATGTGTAATAACTTAGAGAAATCAGTTGTTAATAAGACTTTTTAGAGGTTAGTAGAAATCCAAACTCTCTATACAGTAGATTATTTTTTAAATGTTGGGATACCAATAAGATGCTGGGTGTTTTCTTGGGATATATCCACTGACAGGTTTTTAGCCTGAACAGATTCTGGTAGTAAAAAAGGGAGTTCAGCAGTAATCTAACTACCCTCAGAAATCATTCCAATTGAAGGCCATTCTTACATATAGATTCAACTATTCTCAAGCGTGTCTGGGCTGTGTTTTTTTTTCCTTCAGCACTTTGAGTATATCATTCCACTGCCTTCTGGACTCCATGGTTTCTGATGAAAAATTAGCTATTAATTTTATTGAGGATCCCTTATACATGATAATTAGCTTCTCTCTTGCTACTTTTAAGATTTTCTCCTTGTCATTGACTTTTTTTAATTATGTTCAGTTAGCCAGTATATAGTACATCATTAGTTTTTGATGTAGTGTTCAGTGATTCATTACTTGCATATAACATCCAGTGCTCATTACAACATGTGCCCTCCTTTATATCCATCACCCTGTTACCCTCTCTCCCCTCCACCTCCCCTCTGAAACCCTCAGTTTGTTTCCCAGAGTCCATAGTCTCATTCATCTCCCCCTCTGATTTCTCCCCCTTTGGTTTTCCCTCCCTTCCCCTATGGTCCTCTGTGCTATTCCTTATGTTCCACATATGAGTAAAACCATATGATAATTGTCTTTCTCGGCTTGACTTATTTCATTTAGCAAAATCCCCTCCATTCCCATCTATGTCGATGCAAATGGTGGGTATTCATCCTTTCTGATTGCTGAATAATATTCCATTATATATATGTACCACATCTTCTTTATCCATTTATCTGTTGAAGGAAGGCATCTTGGCTCCTTGGGCTATTGTGACTGCTGTTATGAACATTGGGGTGCATATGGCCCTTCTTTTCGCTACAGCTATATTGGGGTTAATACCCAGTAGTGCAATTGCTGGGTCATAGCTCTATTGAGGAATAGTGTAAGAGGGTTCCCCTTTCTCCACATCCTCGCCAGCATTTGCTGTTTCCTGTTTCGTTCGTCATTTTAACTGTATAAGGTGGTATCTCATTGTGGTTTTGATTTGTATTTCCCTGATGGCAAGTGATGTTGAGCATTTTCTTTTAATAGACTCTTCTTAATGGGCTGTGGTGATATCTATTGCAGGGCTGGATTACCTCACAGTTATTGTAGTGGCTTTATGTTTTTGTTTTTAATTTTTTTAAAAAGATTTATTCATTTGAGAGAGTGCACACGTGTACAGGCAGGGGGAGGGGCAGACAGGCACACTCCCCAGTGAGCGGAGCCTGCCAGTGGGGCTCAATCTCACGACCCTGAGGTCATGATCGGAGCTGAAATCAAGAGTTGGAAGCTCATTCGACTGAGCCACCACCCAGGTGCCCTGACTATATATTTTTAAGCTGTGGCTTTGAATCGTATGAAGTTTATATCAGAAAAAACACATGGTATTAGCTACATAAAAGATAACCCAATGACTTGATCCCTACTATACTATACACTGTTGGTGGGAATGCAAGCTGGTACAGTCACTCTGGAAAACAATGTGGAGCTTCCTCAAAAAGTTGAAAATATGACCAGCAATTGCACTACTGGGTATTTACCCCAATATAGCTGTAGCGAAAAGAAGGGCCATATGCACCCCAATGTTCATAACAGCAGTCACAATAGCCCAAGGAGCCAAGATGCCTTCCTTCAACAGATAAATGGATAAAGAAGATGTGGTATATATATACAATGGAATATTATTCAGCAATCAGAAAGGATGAATACCCACCATTTGCATCGACATGGATGGGAATGGAGGGGATTTTGCTAAATGAAATAAGTCAAGCCGAGAAAGACAATTATCATATGGTTTTACACATATGACTCAAAATAGTTAGTGGCCTGCTATACCTTAAAGGTGATTGACAATTGCATAATTAAAATAACCGTCTGCAAACTATTTCAAGTGGAAAGGCTCATGAATTCTTGAATCTGAGAAGGTATCTCATGCACGTCTTTGTTTCTTATAGAAGCACTAAAAGCATCCCAAATGTACTGAGAATCCAAATGGGTTAATGTCTCACGTACAATGTAAGTAATAAGATTTAAATACCATGTCTGTATACAAAAATTACTAGTGAGTCTGTTGCTGGAGACTTTGAGAAAGATAAGAGCTTAAACCACTCCCCCAAGTTGGAGAATTGGACTAGGAGTGAAAGCGTGAGTAGGAAAAGTCCATCCTTTATGTGTCTCAAATCTCCTCCTGTGCTCAGCTGGGAGGTTTTTTTGTTTTGTTTTAAGATTTTATTTATTTGATATGTATATATATATATAGAGAGAGAGAGAGCACAAACAGGGGAAGTAGCAGAGAGTAGCAGAGAGGAAGTAGCAGAGAGCAGAGAGAGAGGGAGAAGCAGGGAGCCCAATATGGGGTTTGATCCAGGACCCTGGGATCTTGACCTGAGCCAAAGGCAGATGCTTAACTGACTGAGCCACCCCTCAGCTGGGAATTTATGAAGTGGTTACATCAGGCCTGATTCTTTTCCAGCAACTGACTGAGGAAGTAGAACAAATATCACCGAACCAAGTAAGTCAGTCACAACTGTGTCAAAGGGCAAGGATTACAGCACTCAGAGTACAAAGGTGTTGTTTATCCTGCCATACCCTAAGGAAATTTGGAGGATATATTCATGGAAAATGAGACCTAAGTTAACTCCAAATAAATTCTAAAAGTCTTCCCATTTTAATAGTAAAGAATCTCACTAAAACACAGTGACTCAAAACCCACGCTGGTTGGCTCTTAGAACTAGCACAATGTGAGTCCCGGTATAGCCTGACCGGAAGAGAAGTACCCCCATCTAGAGGCTGTGGGTCTTATGAGACACCGGTGTCCCAACAGAGTGTCAGGATTAGAGGACATACTCAAATCTATTTGCTGGGTGAATTGTGTTCAAAGATAGAAGAAACAAACAGAAAAAAACCCTCATATAAAGAATTTGATCCAGATGCCAAAACCAGATTACAAACTTTGGCTGCGATCCAACTTGTAGGTCTTTATGGAATAGTACAAGAGTGTGGTAATTAATTTGCAGCAACGAGTAGGCTGGCTCAAACAATAAAAACAGGAACATGATTTAAGAAATAAAGCCATTGAGTAATTCTAGCAAATAGAGTAACTGCAATCAGAAAACATGGAAAATTTAGGTGAAACAGATGAAAGTAGCTTTAGAATATTAGAATCAAAATTCAGAGTCAAAGTTAAATTTTTAGTTTCTATCATATAATTTAAACATTTCAAAGTTTACTTGGGAATTCACAGTAAAACCTTGTAAGAAATACCTGCATATGGGGCACCTGGGTGACTCAGTCGTTAAGCGTCTGCCTTTGGCTCAGGTCATGATCCCAGGGTCCTGGGATCGAGCCCCACATCGGGCTCTCTGCTCGGCAGGAAGCCTGCTTCTCCCTCTCCCACTCCCTCTGCTTATGTTCCTTCTCTCGCTGTGTCTCTTTCTGTCAAATAAATAAAATCTTAAAAAAAAAAAAGAAATACCTGAATATCTCCTGAAGTAGGAAGAAAAGTAGGAGAAATTTAAACTAGTGATTTGAAAAGAGGAAAATGTGATTCAGTTAGAAAATGTCTCAGAGCTTCATCTTTGAACATATAAATAGTGCACCAGGTAAAACAAAGCAAGGACAACCAGGAAGACAGTAATTCTGTTTTTTTAAAAATAAATATATATATCTTATATATATAAAGAATAAATTAAAATAAAGAATAAAATCTTTAAAATATGTATATTTTTAATATTTTATTTATTTGTTTGACAGAGAGAGACTCAGCAAGAGAGGGAACACAAGCAGGGGGAGTTGGGGAGGGAGAGGCAGACTTCCCAGCCAAGCAGGAAGCCCGATGCGGGGCTCAATGCCAGGACCCTGGGATCATGACCTGAGCAGAAGGCAGACACTTAAGGTCTAGGCCACCTAGGTGTCCTAGGAAGAGAGTAATTCTTATGCAGAGAGCTTTACACCCAACTACTCCTAACAAGAAAGTGTCATGGATTTAACAAGGTGAGAGAAGGGAGGCCCAAAAAGCCACCTAAGGACCCTCAAGCATCTCTGTTCATAAAATTCTTGGTGTGCAGTCCGGTCGAAATTACAGGAGTAGAGCATCTTCTTAGAGAAACACTTCCCAGCTTATGTTTGAAAAGGTTAGAGACAATGTGACTGGAATGTGTCACTCTTATCAAAGGCAAACCAGAAGGCCTGAACAGCAGGGTCAGCCAACATTGGAGAGAAAGTTGTTTTGTATGTGAGAGGCCATGGAGAATGTATGAGGGCCTGTATGAGGAGAATATGAGGAGAATGTATGAGGGCCACGGAGAATGTGGCCCTGTGTCATTAGTCTATGGTATTCAGAACACACTTCCTAATATATCTGATAATCTTTTTATTGTGAAATAACGTTGATAGAGTAGACCACAAAAAAGTTTAATTGTTACAAGGCATTCTTGTAATTATCACCCACGTCAAGAAATAGAACAGTGGTTGGGGTGCCGCGGTGGCTCAGTCAGTTGAGCGTCTGACTCTGGATTTCAGCTCAGATTGTGATTTCGGGGTCGTAAGATCCAGTCCCGTGACAGGCTCCAGGCTGGGTGTGAAGCCTGCTTGAGAGTCTCTCTTTCTCCCCCTTTGCCCCTCTATCACTTCAGTGGTTTCTGACCAAAATGCATAACTTGAATCTAATTACAAGGGAACATCAGATAAACCCAAACTGAGGGACATTTTACAAAATAACTAGCTTGTACTCTTTAAAAATGTCAAGGTCTAGAGAGACAAAGAAAGGCTTAGAAACTGTTTCAAGCTAAAGGGGGCTTAAGAGCTATGATCAACTGAATGCAATGTATGATCCTGGATTGGACCTTGGAGGGAACCCCATAAAGATTACGAGAGCAGTTGCTGAAACTTGAATAGGGACCGTATCATATTATATCAATGTTAAATTTCCTGACTTTGACAATCATATTGTGGTTATATAAGAAGATTTCCTTGTTCTTAGGAAATACACACTGGATTATTTAAGGGTGAAGGGACACAATGTCTTCAAATTCCTCTGAAATGGTTCAGGAAAAAAAGGGGTGTGTGTGTAGGGCAGGAGGAAGACAGAGACAGAACAAAGGGTGCAAAAGTAAAAAATTGGCAAAATGTTATGGGACTTCCTCATACAATTTTTACAATTTTTCTATAAGTCTGAAATAATATCAAAATTAAAAGTCACAAACAATGCTATGCTGTCTGCAAAGATCACCTCTTTGAGTCTGAGATACCACCCAGAGTTGTTTAACTTTCTTGTTCCAGAGGAATTAGCAGTTTGGATGCTGCACTCTCCCTGATATTACAAATAGGGCCTATGAAATAAAATTTCTAAGAGTAGAGAGATAACAAGAGTACATAATTTTTCAGTATTTATATAAATACTCAAAGTCTTTCTTAATATTTTCTATATTCGTTTCACATCTTACCTCCTTCTTAACAGGAATAGACAAGACCCGTAATGTGGAAGAAATTTTTACGATAGAATTATTCAAATGGAGGATGGAAAATCACTTGTTGGCAAGGCCTTGGGAGTACCCGGGAAAAACACAAGGGAGTTGTGATTCTAACTGTGAAGATTAGTTATTAAGTATTTTCAGTTAAAAATTCCATTTAAGAAATAGTACTTGCAATTGAGAGAATTTTGAAGTGTGGGACTCCTGTCTTCTCTGGTCCCTGGATCCTGCTGCCTTCAGTGTTTTGCAAAGCAGGAGTCATTTTCCAGGTCAACAATTCTGATCCTGATGTTACAAAGTAAACCATTAGCCTTGGCATGTATTGGTCAGCATCTGTTCATTTACTGAATATTTTAGAACATTAACCGATCTGACACATGTTGAGGCAGGGCTTTGTGGCCAAGAACACTTGTCTGATCAACTCCCAGGATGTTTGTGAGGGCTGGAGGGACGAGTTAAGGTCATCCAATCCAACGGCATCACTTTGTTCCACGTGATGCTTTCTTCATCAATCCAAACCTGTAAATGTGCAGGTCCAGTAGAAAGAGCCCCAGCTCAGCTACAAGGATTTCTGGCTTCTGGCCAAAATGGCCACTGATGAACTCTGTATGCCTGATCAAAGTGCCTTTTGAAGGCTCAGTTTCCTTCCCCATAGTATGTGGCTACCGCTGGGATGCTGACCAACTTTTCTTCAGGTGTGACTGGAACTGTGGGAAACCTCTTTAATGTGTTGCTTTTCCCACATTGCCCGGGGACCCACCAATCCCCATCCATTCTTTTTTCTTCTCAGGGATCCGCCCTGTTCCCACCATCCCCAGTGCCACCGTCCCAGTTCAGATCTTCAATTCCCACCTGAAGTATCACAATATACTGATAACCGGCCTCCCTTCCTGGATTGTGCTCACCACCTCCTCCTCCACTAGTATCCATTCTTCATATAAGCCGTGCTATTTTGTTAAAGGAAAATATGATCATGTCCCTCCATTCTTAAGTCTTCATTGGCTTCCAATTAACTTACATGATCATACCTATACTCCTTAGCATGTGCCTATACTTGATTCCCTAATATTCCAGTTACCTCCTTTGTTCTGTCTTCGGTCTTCTTTCCCTTTTCCTGGAGGATCCACATCTTACCATTTACTTACCCATTTTCCCCACAGTCCCAAAAGTATACTCGATAAATAAAAACCCAAGAAGACTGGTCATTAGCAGGGAATTTTAATTACAATTAGTAGTTCAGATGAAGAACAGACAAGAATAGTGTTAAAACCAACTTCTGGAAAAAAAAAATCACATTTATAAGGGAAATAAAACAGGCCAGCAGAAGTCCAAAAAAGGTGCAGCTCGGGTTATTGCACTTGGATGAAATATGCTGCTCAGGGTAGCATACTACTCAGGCCGCACAAGGCCGGGAGGAGGAGATAAACACAGAGGACAGACCCCCAGGTAGTGTTTACTCAGGATTCCAAACTCTTCAGTCGCCTCACAGATATTTAGCATTTTCAAAACATGCAAGAAGAGCTCTTTACAAAAGTGACTGTGGTGTCTCCAACAGGTTTTAGTTACACCTCTGCTCTCATTCCAAACTGTGGGCCAGTTTACCGGACAGCTCTGGCTCACGTGACGGGACATCTGTTGCACCAAAACCACCCAGCACCCCAGGCCACGGAGTGGTGAAGGGGGTGAATTTGTACTTCACGCATATTTTCGGGAACAATACTGTGGCTACCGTTTACCCTTTCGAGCACTCTTCATTTTGGTCATTTGTATTAGAACAGGGGGAAAAGTGACAACGAGTACAAATGAGCACTAAAGGAACTCCTAGGCTACCAGTAGAAAATAAAATAAAATTTAAAAAAGTCCCCTGCCACGTTCACAAGGGTGGCATAAGTGTATGTGTAAGAAAAAGGCTGTAAACTTATAGAAAAGATAAACTCTAGACAAATTACAAAATTGATTTTACCTTTACCCTTGAGTGTTATACAGGAAAATGTAAACCAGTGGGCTTAGTTACCAAAAACACGTATCTTCCTAAGCTGAGGGGCGGCCTTAAAGTTTGGCCTGAGCCAATTTTATATTCAAGTTTTCTCCAAGTTTGTCCATGAACTCAAATGTATTCAAGTAGTCAGAACGTTGCACACTAATAAAGGAGGAAAAAGAAAAGAAAGAAATTAGTTTGTCTCTGGTCCGGTAGCAGGTACAGGGAAAGTCCTAGAAATGCTATGTAGGTAGCATTTTATTTATGTCTAGAAGTAAATTAATTAATATTAACAAGCTACGAATATATGGCTGATGACCGTGCTCAAGGTTCAAGGGGCCGACGCTATAGGCAGCTTGGCCACACACACCTTCAGGATTTCCCCTGCCCTGAGTCTTTGGGGCGAAACTATCACAGAGCTTCATTTCAGACTAATGCCTGAGAGACTGAAATCATCCCACTTCTTATTTCTCATTCTTACAAATAACAAAACCTATTCAGGGGAACAGCCATGCTTTCATTTACATTCCTACAAATTGTCACATGTCCTTAAAAAAGTCTGAACACTCTTATTTTTTATCATTGTCTTAAAAAACAAGAAAAGATAACAGACTGGCTAAGGTTAATCCTGCTGGTAGGTACCTATTCAAATAGGCTACAAAGGTAATATACTGATGAGCATTTCAAACGCTGTGTTCTTGCCAGAAATTTAAGATAAGAAAGACGGAGTGGTTGAGTGTATCCCATCACTGAGGTATACTGACCCTAATGGAGATCTCAGAGGATGCACGGTTGGGACTTGGGATTGGTGTTAAACTGTAGTAGGGTTTCTTGAGGTGAGTCATAGTGACCAACTATGAGGGTGAAGTCTCTGATTAGCAGCCAGTCCAGCTGGGATATGGGCTACCATGTTTTCAGAAAAAGGCAATAAATGGGCCTCGAATATCTGACTGTTGGTTAGAGATAATTACTCTAAGGGACGATGAACAGTGGGCATCTAAAACTCGTGCTGTTGTTTTTCTCACCCATAAATTGAAGGAAATAAAGGGGTAGAATACAATAGCCTTGGAGGTCATCTTGTTTCAAATGTCCATAATGTTCTTGTTAAACAGAACCTTGTCACCTGACGATCATCAACTAGATCAGGGGTCAGCAAACTCCAGCCTGGCCCCTGGACTCGATCCAGGCTAGAGTTCAGTTTTGCAACTGGTTTGATTGGAACACTGCCACATCCGCTACCTTCTGTATCATCTGTCACTGTTTTCCTTCCATAATGGCAAAGTTCAATAGCTGTACAGTTTTGAAAAGGCTGTGTGTTCCCACAAAGTCTGAAATGCTCACTGTTGGCAATCTATAGATACCATCTGTTGATCCCTAAACGAGGTGATAAATAATAATCCATGTACCTCCAAAGAGCTCTCATGTTTTGAGCCCAGAAAAGATATGGGGTGATTTGACTGCAGAGCTCAGGGCATCTTATACTTACTTGGGCAAACCTTTAATACAAGCAGCCAAGTCCTTGGTCATGAAGCCAGCCTCAATGGTCTCAACACAGACTTCTTCCAAAGCCTTGGCAAAAAAACCGAGCTCTTTATTGTTATCAAGCTTAGCCCTGTGGGCTAACCCTCTGGTCCAGGCGAAAATGGAAGCTAAAAGAGCAAAATAGAACAAAACCAAAAAACCAACACTTAGATCATACCAAGAGGGATTCCCAAATGTTTCAGGTCCTAAAAACAGAACAACTTTATTGGCTTGGGTGACTGATCCCATTTGATGCTATCTACATGGCCTATATAAGAATTGGAAATATTTTTACTGAATAGAAATTAAAAAAAAATCTGTCTTTTTGTAGAGCAAATGTCTTGAATTTTGTTAGAGCCTTAAGAAAGTACATTTTCATGGTGTGCTGGTAATACTTGAAGCTTAAGGCATTTACTAATTTGGAATGGGTCACAATCTCTTCTATCTCTTGTCTGTGTCGGCCTCCCCTCCTCTCTCCAGGCTGTCATCTTTTTTTTAAAGTGTTTTCCTTGAAATCTGGTTAGAAGGATCTATCTGTGTGGCTTTTGGATTCTTAGCCATCTGTCACATTTTACTGCACCAGAGGAAAAGGAAAATGCTCATTAACAACATTCTTACCTGTAGTGTACATTCTCCCAGAAAATACAAATGCATATATTGTGCATATTTCAAGAAGTACCCTCAAACAGCTCTCATTAGTTGAACAGAGGCACTGTTTGGTGATGATTTTATACACAAAGCACTGGGCAGCCAAAGGGACACGTCTGATTTCCTTTGGAGATCTCCACTCTTCAGGTGGAAATCAGTGTAACGGCAAACACGATCTTACCAATGGGATTGGTGGACGTCTCCTGTCCTTTCTGATACATGCGGTAGTGACGCGTTACAGTCCCGTGGGCAGCCTCTGCTTCTACTGTCTTGCCATCTGGACAAACCAGCACGCTGGTCATCATGCCAAGAGAGCCATAACCTGTAAGTGGCAAAGCATGAAGTACTGGGTACAACTGCAGGAGGAACAATGAATCTCTCAGAGATGAGTGGTCTCAGGAAAATAAACATAAGCACATGTAGTCATCAGTAATTCCACCTTTCAGGAAGCAGGGTTCCTGCTCCAGACCTCAGGATCAAAGAGTCTGGAGAGGCTGCACTTTTTTCTCTCTTGTCTATCTCACAGGCACCTGCTCCAGGATGGAGAACTCTGGATCTGCCTGCTTTCATT
Source organism: Nasua narica (assembly GCA_028533885.1). Taxonomy (NCBI): domain Eukaryota; kingdom Metazoa; phylum Chordata; class Mammalia; order Carnivora; family Procyonidae; genus Nasua; species Nasua narica. Next base: position 149,844,157 of record CM052810.1, read on the forward strand.
CCCCCCCTAGTGCTGTGACTTCCTTGCTACTGTGACTCAGTTTTCTTACCTGTAGAATGGGAATAATAGAAGCACCTTCTTCACTGGGTTATTGTGAGAATTAGATGAATATACACATATTTGTGAATATATGTGAAAAGAATATATATTTCTCTTCCTTAGAATAGTACCTGCCACAGAGTAAGAGCTCAGTATATTTCCACCCTCCTTTTGAAATAAATATTTTATTTATTTGAGAGAGAGGGAGCAAGCACAGAGGGAGAGTGAGAGGGAGAAGCAGACTCCCGGCTGAGCAGGGAGCCCGATGTGGGGCTCGATTCCAGGACCCTGGAATCATGAGCTGACCTGACGGCAGACACTTAACCAACTGAGCCACCCCGGTGCCCCATATGGCCACTATTCTTATGTGCAGATGCTGTGCTATTCTGGGAAAATAAAGATTAATGAGTCGTGTCCTGCCGTCAAGCTGCTTGGATTCACTGGGACCGGAAAGAGAAGGCAGGTTGAAGACAGGATGGAATGATCTAAGAACATCCCTCTTGCCCTTGCTCCCAGTAACAGTCCCAACAAAACAGTACTTGCTGTGGCTTCCTTCTCAGAGAACGACATTACCACTTTTAAGCCCAGACAATTGATTTTCCCTCTCTGACTCACTCTTCTACACTTGAATGTGAAGAATATCTTTCTCTCTTTTAGCTACCGTCCAAGAGCACCTGTGGGGTTAATAATGTGAATTTACCACAGGCTGCTACATTTGTTTTGGTTTTTGGTTTGAGTAGATAATGTGTTTTTTAAACTCATCTTTCAGTATTGTTAGAAACTTGTGCACGAGATTAGTAGCTCCTTTCATATTATTGCATTGTCTGAGGTTTTGGTAGACTCGTAAGTATTTACTGGTTGGAGAAGTTCTGGACCATGTTCACAGTGAGTGTGTCTATCTTTAATATCAGGAAAAACTGAGGACCTAACCAAGGTCAAAACTGAGGACATATGTGGTGTGAAGCCACAGTAGTTGGTACCCTAGGAAAGAACGGACGCGCAGACGGTCCTGCTGACTTTTGCCTGTTGAGCAGCACTGAGGTCCCCCTTATCTACAGGCTCTGCCCAGACACACAGCCTTGGTACCTTATCAGTGCGCTGCTGAACCCTGCACTTCTGAAGTCCTATTTCAAAGTCCTTTGAACCTCCATATCTTGTCTTTCCAGATACTGGATTTGAAAGATCTGTCTAGATACTCTCTTTGCTGCTAAGGGGACATTTAGAAACAGTGGAATGATTTCTGTCTGCTAAGAAGATGGAACAGGATGGCTCACAGTGCTTACATTTTAGGATTTAACAAAGGGCTGCTAAACCTCCCTTCCCAAACTAGAGAACTACTGTGGCATGACCTACGTGCCCCCGTCTGTGCTCTGCCTGTTTGGTCCTACAGCTCCTTACCTTGGGCCACGGAGTCCGACTGCACATCGCCATCGTAGTTTTTACAGGCCCAGATGAAGCCTCCCTCGGATTTCATAGCTTGGGCCACCATGTCGTCGATGAGCCTATGCTCATACCAGATTTTCTGGGCCTCGAATTGGGATTTGTACTGCCTAAGAAGCAAGAGAGAAAAGGGAGTTAAAAAGGAAACTGGTGTTGTTAGGGACAGCATCTGTTTCTCCAAAGAGAGTGGGGCTGGAAGCAGCATTTTTTAGTGGAAGCAAAAGACTTCAGAATCTGATAGACCCAAGCTCAAATCCTGCCTATTTTTAAGCTGTGAAACCCCAGTGTCCCCACCTGTTAAGAGTGACTTCACCTCCTCTGCAGAGATGTGAAAATAAGAGAGACAGCAGAGTGTCCCCAGCACTATTTCTACTTTTGAGAACACTACTGATCAGATTCTTGAGATACGGCTTACTTTAAGAATATAATAACGGGGGCCTGCCTGGGTGGCTCAGTTGGTTAAGCATCTGACTTCAGCTCAGGTCGTGATCTCAGGGTCCTGGGATTGAGCCCACCTCCCAGTCCTCCTTTGGGGAGGGTCCCTATTCAGCAGGGAGTGTGTTGGTCCCTCTCCCTCCCCCTGCTTGTGCCCTCTCTGTTTCTCTCTCAAATAAATAAGTAAAATATTTTTTAAAAAAAGAAAAAAATGTAATATTGGGTGAAAAAGAAGATTCTACCACTCCGTATTTTTTAGGAAACTAGGACAGCTCCTCGAGTTGGTATGGATGGGTAGCAGAAAGAGGAATTAAGATGTCTTAAAATCCAAGCCCTGGCCTCAACATGTCCACCTAAGAGGGAGTTATCCCATATTAAAAGTTAACACATGCTCCCGTGTTATTGAACCTGAAGTTGTTATAAGCATAAAGTCCAAATGACTCCACTAAAGCAGAATTCTAAATCATAGCAAGGCGCTTCAGAAGAGTAGAAATGCGCCCAATATTTGATATTGGGCATATCAATATGGGCATATCAATTGCCCAATCAATGATATTGGGCATACAAATGTAGTATGTTTGAAAAATTAGAATTTTCTTCTTCTTTTTTGGGGGGATGGGAAAGAGAGAGAGCATGAGTTAGGTGGGGGGTGGGCAGGGAGAATCTTAAGCAGGCTCTATGCCCAGCACGGAGCCTGACGGGGAGCGGGGGCTCAAACTCATGACCTTGAGATCATGATCTGAGCCAAAATCAAGGGTCAGATGGTTAACTGACAGAGCCACCCACGTGCCCTCCTTTTCTTTTTTTTAAAAAAATATTTTATTTGTAAATAATCTCTATACCCAACATGGGGCTTGAACTCACAACCTTGAGATCAAGAGTCATATGCCAGGTGCCCAAAATTAGAACTTTCTGTCAGTCACAGGGCACCTTCATGCAAACATTAAACAATTCTGGCTCTGAAAAAAAAGTAAATGTGAGACCGCATCTGAAAACGTTTACCTTCTAAAAGCAACTCAAAAGTGGTTTGTTTCATGTCTGTTAAATCTTAGTGTTTGCCCTTAACTTCATGGGATAGTGATAGTTTTCATTCAATTTGTCCTAGATTCAAAGGGATAAGGATGCAAATTCTATACTACAAATCCTGGCTTATTTTAGAAAAAAGAACAAAGAAAAAAAAAAAAGAATTGTAGTTACTTGTCATATATTTCCTGAAAGATGTCTTTAAAACGTCCATCGTATTTCTTCAGAATAGTGTTTTTGGTGCTCAGATACAAAGGCCAACTCTTAGACAGAGCCATCTGGAAAGAACTGTGTGCGAAATCTTCGATCGACTTATCTTGATTGTACATTCCCAAAGCCACACCACCACCCTCTGTGGGGGAAACACCGACGAGAGGAAAAAGGAGAAGGGTAAATGGGGTCAAGTTATAACAAGTCCAAATCCACCCACGAACACCCAAGCACCTAATTTCCAGCTCCCATGGCTTCAAAAAGTGCTGGCCAGGCCACAAACGCGAAAATTCCACGAGCTGCCAAGGCACACGATAAGAAAGTCAATTCCAGATAAGGACTTTCTAACTTGTTTTGAAAGGACCATAGAAGTGAGAAAACCATGGTCTTTGGGATCCTGAAGATAGCAAACACTACAAAGTACTGATACTTTGAGAAATACAGTCAAAAAACGGTGAATCATTTTTAAGCTGTCTTTCACACTTTTTAAAATTACACACGTGTGTTCAACTCTGAGTGGGTGCTCCCTCCTCAGCCATTGAGAAAAATTGGCATTTCCAATGTCGAATGAAAATTCTCATCATTTCCTGAGGATACTGAAGGTTCATACCTCATTGGCAGAAATAATTATGCTACATGTCATCACTAGTGTTTCACGACTCTTTCTTGGTGAACTCTGTAATTACTGAAAGATAGAACTTGAGTCCGTGCTACTGCCCAGGGCCAACCTAGGCTTAAAATGTATAAGGCCCAAACCCACAGGACGAGATTCCATTAAAATGATATTAGTTAGAGGAGGCAAAGAGAACAAGGGCTAGGTAAGCATTGAGCTTTTGTTTGTTTGAGAGCTTTCAACCACTTCAGGAGTGGAGAAAGAGGGTTCTCTGTTCTTTCAACGACATTTGGGTGGCCTCTGCTACAGTGGACCTTTGAAGCAGCAGGAGGGGACGGAAGAAAAGGCAAAAAAACAAATTCACTTTCACAGAATAAACAGGGCAAGAAGAAAATTTCAGCAAATATATAACGCAACCATTTTCAAATAGAAACCCTACCAGAGCAAAGGGCAGATTATATGACAGGCGATATGGGATTATTAATGCTTAAATTCTATAATTTAGGCACAACAGATTCCCGCCAACCTTCCCTCCGTGTTGCAGGAGAAGTGCAAAACTGTCTACTTGTCTTTGCCCACATGCATTTCCAATTAAGTGACTGGTTCCTTTTATGTCTTTCTTTAGTTGACCCCGTGGGAAGGCATGGAAGCCAATTACTTTATGCTAGGTGTTGGGTCCTGTAGAAATGTTGTAGATTCCAGATTGTATTTCTGGCAGCCACATAACCAACTTTTAAAAAACAGTACCAATATTGTCTAAATGATCTGTAAAGAATGAAAACATGTTAGCTCATAATGGACTCACCTTCGAAGTTATGTACCAGGTATGTCATTTTTTTGGATCCATCACTTGCCGTGTAGGTTATCTCGACTTTACCAGGCCCGGGAACTACAAAATCAGTTGCTCTGTACTGTGTAGGGGGGAGAAAGATATTAAAACAAGACAAAACAAAACAAAACAAAAAAACCCCAAACTATTCTTTTAAGAACTCTAAGGGAAAAAAATCATTGAATACAGAGCTGGAAAAAAAGACGTTCAGAGAGTTCCCAAAGCAACTTAATCCTAGTGTACAGTGGAAATCAGAATTTACTGGGCCCCTCCCATGTAAAAGGCCGTTTCCTAAGCACTGATAAGGAGCAGAGAACGCAAAGCCTTTTCTCTTAGGAAGTTTACAACCCAACAAAGACATAAGAAAAGTGAGAAGCAACCGAAGAGCTTTCAAATGTCAAAGGGGGGGCTTAGTTAAGAAATGCGGTAGGATGACCGAGGGAGAGAAATGACCATGACCTAGAGGTCAAGGAAGTCTTTCTACAGGGGGATGATAATACACTAGCTAAAGCACCGATGGGAGGAGAGAGCCAATGCCTTGTCCTCACTCTATGACAGACGTTTTAAGGGACTAACTTGAATCATCTCATCACCTCATTTGCTTCTTACATCAATCTTACAACGGAGGAACTGTGCTATAGTAGAAATAACACATCTAGGGCCAAAAGACTTGCAATCCCGTCCTTAGACCTTCAAGGCTCAGTCTCTTCACGGTTATTATTGCTACTAATGCCAGCCCACGATTTGTCCAAAGGCAGCAGTGACTGTGGAAGCAACTATGACAGGCTGGTGCCCCTTAGGAAAGGACTGTACAAGGACAGCTGTCTTGCTCACAGGAGTGAGCTACGCTTGTGGAAAACAGTGCCCGGCCCACATGAGGCATCTGTGAATTTCTGCCACACTGTACCCTCTTCAATGACTTAAATTAGAATATTTTCACAACCAGGTACCAACAGTGGCCAGCCGTACCTATTTATTTATGTTTGTATAGAGTACTACTGATGACAACTGGGGAAAGAGCCGTTAGGTAACTGTGAAGATTAAGTATTCTTTCTACACAGCACATTTCTGCCATATGAAGTCCTTCACTATGGGTGGTAACTTATTTCCATTTCTCAAAAGGAAGACATTGAGGCACCAAAGCCTCACGGAAGCTTTGCAGAAGTTTATGCACATTTAAAATATTAGGGGCGAATCGACCCTAGGTGGGGAATTTTCAGTCTGGATTTTAATGAAAAGAACAATCATTCTTCCAAGTGACTGATGCCAAAATAATTAAAGGGGTGGGATGGAGAATGAAAAAGACACCATGAACCTAAGTTCATAAGAACTTAAGAGTGGTTTTCCTGGGATTTGCGAGTTTGCAGCGCTCCTGTGACATTGTCTCTCCTGGGCCTCTGAAAAGTTTGGCCAGGATGGAGGGATAGTTTGAACCACCGGGTAGAACCAAGTGAGCTGATCCTCAAGGACTGACCCAACGACCCCGTCCCCAGAAACAGAGAGCGGTCTGACCTGGCCACACTACAGCTACACCAGAGCCTCTGGATTTCAGCAGGAGACATTTTTATCTGTAAGGCTCTTTCTGGTCCTACGCTGCTTTTTATGAAAAGTACGAAACCTCTGTTTCAATACGGATTTTGTTGAGTTGGCAGTTTTTCTGCTTAATTTGGCACTGAGCCTACTGGTACAAAAGTACAGAAACAAGTACTTCTTTCTTTTGCAAGTAGAAAAGGAATGTTTTAAAGATACTACTTTCAACTACTGAATCAGTTTTTCCTTTGATGCATGAAGTGATCAAGTTCAGTATGGTCTTTGGTGGTTCTCAACCCTATCATGAAAAAGACTACGGAGAATGCAACAATGCCAACATGACTTACTTGATCCCCATAAGCATGACGACCTATGATGATGGGTTTTACCCATCCGCTCACAAGCCGGGGGATATTTTTGCAGATAATAGCTTCCCTGAAGACGGTGCCACCCAGAATATTTCGGATGGTGCCATTTGGGGATTTCCACATTTCTTTCAATTTGAACTCCTCAACCCTCTTCTCATCAGGGGTGATGGTAGCGCACTTGATGCCAACGTTGTACTTCTTTATAGCTTCTGCGGCATCCTTGGTGACCTGGTCATTGGTGGCATCACGATTCTCTATGCCTAAGTCATAGCTGGGAGGGAAAAGTCGTTAAGTGTAACTCTCCAGACAAACTAATGAGTGATTGAGGGTGTCCCCATTCTATGCACGGTGATGGCACGCAGAGCCTGCCCTGAAGAAAGGAAAGGCTCAAAATATATCTCAATATGCCCACTTTTAGGACTCATGCACCTTAGACCCAGAAGACTGCTGCCAACCAAACAGCACTAAGAGAGGTGTACTGTGGGCCGCACCCGCTTGTGGTGTGGGAAGCTATCTAGAAGGAGACTGAATGGAAGCCATTGTGTTCGGTCCCTCTGCGTGCTCTTTACCACCAAGGGGCAGTGAGCACATGAGCAACCGTTTTTGTAGACTTCCTTCCATAAAATTAGCATAAAAACGTAAGTCTAAGCACTTTATTTTCCCTTAGTAAATATTGTGCTCTAAAACTAAAGGGCTCAGAAAGTTTAAAGGATTGTTTTATGGCATTCAAGTGGTAGGAGCTATAAATGCCACAGTTGGTGCCAAAAATGCTACCAACTTCTTCATTAATGCCAGTTAGTCAGAAGATGAACCTCTCCCTAATTCTTAGGCAAGTTTCTTTGTCCTGGAAACCAGCCTGCAGTTTGTTGGGTAAATAATGGAATCCAATGACGGATTTATATGCCCCAGGGAGTTACAGTAATTTACACCAATACCCAGGCTGCAGGTTTTTCAGAAATGGAAACAAATGTTGGTTGTCCATGGAGTATGGAAAAGGGTTAAAGCTTTATCTCAAGTATGTCAGAGTTTGTCAGAAACAGGAGAAACAAAACAGTAATGGAACAATTCATTTTGTCCTCCAAGACTTTAAAACTTTTTTTCAGCTTTTTTTAGCTTTCAAAACTTGCTAACCCGCGAAGACTCAAGATTTCTCTTTTCGGTTTTTTTTAGATTTGCATTTTCCTTTCCTTCGCTATCCCAAGTCACAATGCAAACGCAAAGGTAGCAATCTTAGTGTATTTCTAAAGAAAAATTATTCCAAACTGCTTTGGCTTAGGTAATTCACTTAAGTTTAACGAATCCACTGACTCTCTTATCTTCTGGCATAGGAAATGCTGAACATTACAAATGTCTAATCCCAACTCAAACGAGGACTGTGGTCAGCACTTTTCATGTTCATAGGAACCAGTTCTCATCAGAAGAATCTACCAGCAATTTAGTGGAGTTTTCACTTCTCTTCTTAATGTCTCTCACAGAAGAGAATAAGTAAGTGGCCTGGACCACTGTCTAACCTGCCTTGCAGAAAACAAAACAAACAAATCACTCCCCGCCCCTCAAAAAGAAACGGTCATATAATGATAACAGTCATTTTGGAACAACTTAAGACTCTTTTCCTTCCACGCATAAAGACTGTCCTTTAAAACTCCTTATGCCTCTAAGGCTAACAAGGCTTAAAGCTTCTTCAAAGCTCTTACACTGGCAAGAACCTGGCAAATTCACCTGCTACTATGTCAAGTTCCAAACCAGGGGAGTGCTCATGAAATGCTTCTGTAACCCACTTGATGTTTTTTATGCTTCGTTTCCTCTATGTCTGGTTGACCTCTGCAAGTATTTGCTTTATCTCATGGTTGTAGTACAGACATCATCAACAGCTTGGGCTTAGAATAACTAAAAAGAGTGTCTAATGACACTATGTAACTGAGGTGTCTACACCCAGGCAGACAATAGACCCTTGGAACACATGGGGCTGATGAATAATTCTGGGTCAAGACAGATACACTGAGTCACTGATTTACAAAAAGAAAAACTTCGTGGGAAATAGTGGCTTGGAAAGAGCAGAGAATCGCTTTGTTCTCATCAGAGTTCTTTTCTCGGAACAATGGTAAATCCAGTCTTTCTAGCAATATGTCGAAATTAAAAATAGAAAGTCTGGAGTGCCTGAGCAGCCCACTCAGTTAAGCATCCGACTTTTGGTTTTGTCTCAGGTCATGATCTCAGGGTTGGGAGATCAAGCCCCTGGTCATGGGACTCTGTGCTCAGTGGGGAGTCTGCTTGAGACTCTCTCTGCCCCTCCCCATTGTGCTTGCTCTAAAAATAAATAAATCTCAAAAAAATAAATAAAATTAATAAAATTAAAATAGAAGGTTCAGGGATGCCTGGCTGGCTCAGTGGGTTAAAGCCTCTGCCTTCAGCTCAGGTCATGATCCCAGGGTCCTGGGATTGAGCCCCACATCGGGCTCCCTGCTCAGTGGGAAGTCTGCTTTTCCCTCTCTGCCTGCGCTCTCCCTGCCTTGTGCTCTCTCTCTCTCTCTGACAAATAAATTAAAAATAAATAAAGTCTTCTGTACTATTTAATAAATAAACAAATAAACAAAAAAAATAAATAAAACAGAAGGTTCATATACCTATATTTTGGTATCCCTCCCTCAAAAGCTTCATTCATAAAATACAGCTATAGCTATTTATGAATAGCTGAAATCACTTAGTTTATGCTTTCTGAGTTTGCTGCTTAGAAGGCTAGCATTCATTTACCTGTGCAGGTCCAGTTCCACGTAGGGAAAAATGAGTTTTTCTTTAATCAACTCCCAAATGATTCGTGTCATTTCATCTCCTTGCATCTCTACCACAGAACCGCCGCGGATTTTCTGAGACATTTTGAAGTCAAGAAACCTTTAAAAAGAACAAAAGGTAAAAATACTAGGATTCGGGGCGCCTGGGTGGCTCAGTGGGTTAAGGCCTCTGCCTTTGGCTTGGGTCGTGGTCTCGGGGTCCTGGGATCGAGCGCCGCATGGGGCTCTCTGCTCAGCAGGGAGCCTGCTTCCCCCTCTCTCCCTGCCTGCCTCTCTGCCTACTTGTGATCTCTCTCTCTCTGTCAAATAAATAAATAAAATCTTTAAAAAAAAATACTAGGATTCGGTGACTACTAAACACTACATTCGCAACAGCACTGCTGTATGAAAAGCTAATGACAATATATTTACCATTAGAATCGAGCACGTTTTCTGTAGAAAGCACTGTGTTACGTGCTTCCTGTGTTTTGAGGCAGTTTTGAGGCAGCTCTCACAACCCTGTAAGACTGAAATATTCTTCCCATTTTACTTTGACAGAAGGAAAATAGCTTTCCCAAGGCCATCCCTCAACCCTGTAAGATGTTCTTAATAATGTTGTCATTATTCCTGACTGTTGGTTCGTCTTCTAAAATGAGATGATTTTTTTTCAGTATCATGTTTATTTGAACCCTTCTATCAACCCTCATTTTACGGCACCCTCAAAATCAGCGAAATGATGGGTGCTAATATTTCCTTTCTTTTAAGAGGCTATTTGGTTAAAAAAAAAATACACACACACACACACACATGCGCGCGTGCGCGCGCAAACCTAAAACACCAAAACTACACTTGGGGCCATTCAACAAGTTCTCATAAGTCATGTTTAAGGAAACTTTAAAAATGAAAGACAAAGAATTTGTTGTGGAACTACGTTTTCCTAAAGACAATAATGGATATTGGGGAGGTCATCCTAAAAACAAAAGTGATTTCTCAATTTAGACAGGCCTGTATATAGAAGGGCTAGCACTGCCCAGGAGCCAAGCATGTCCCTGTCCTTGGACTGTTCTTGGGCAAAGGTAAGCTGCCAGTGGGTGGGACAGAGAAATGGAATTGTTCCAGGAAGAATTGTCTTCCTGGGATGTGAGGATAGCAAATACAAATTAATCTCATTCCCAGAAAGGGCAGGGGCGCACCCTTTGGAAGTGAAAGTATGAGGCTTCCAGGAAGGTCACATCCTATGTGTGTTCCCTGAGAAGTGGAGGAGTCCCCAAGCCTGAGGAAGGGATCTTTTCCCTTTCATGATGCTCTAGAGGAAACTTTTCCCCTGGGGGAACATAACTGCAAATTGCTTCTATACCCTTACGTTATGGCTGAAGACTGGAAAAGTCAAGAGAATGGACTTAAACAATTATTAGGTAAGAGGCCTATAAACAGTATCACTTGACAAGTTGAGCTAAAGTAATTTCATCTTTAAATAACAGAAATGTACTGGGGGGCACCTGGCCGGCTCGGTCCGTGGAATGTATGACTCTTGATCTCGGGGTTGTGACTTGGAGCCCCACGTTGAGTATAGGGATTACTTAAAAAAATAAAATCTTTAAAAAAAACACACAGAAAACACAAAAATATATTCATTAGTGGACTGTGAACCATGTCACAGCTCTTGTGACAAGCCAGGACATATCCCTAATCCTCAGGCCCATTTTCACTTCCCAAATTCATAATTCTAGAAGCCTGCTTATTAGTGTTTAGGAGGTTCCCTTTACCATTATACCATTCCTGGGAACCATCTGGAACTCAATGAGAATAAAAGAAGTGAACAAACTGGCGTGGAGGAGTTAATTACTTCTGATGTGTAATTTCAAATACAATTTACAGTAGAGCTTTAAGTTGATTCAGTCCTGCTGAGCCCACTGTCACATCTGTTCTTGTATTTAAAACAAAACAAAACAACACAAAAAAGAGGCAGCAAACTCATCTTGGTTTTGATACAACATTTCCATGGCTGCATTCCTATATAATATTATACAAGCATTATGACTTGGCTATTTTTCTTCGATGGCAAATACAACTGATGGGTCATACAGCATCCTTGAATATGTCTTGCCTGTCACAAGGAACTGAGGTTCACAGTCCACTGAGTACATTTTTATTTAAAGATCAAATTACTTCAGTTCAGCTTGTCAAGTAACACTGTCTATACTGAATAACCAGCATTTTAAAAATTATTTCCTTCTCAGTTGAAGCATTTTCTGCAGTAATTTTTCTATATCTCATAACTGAAACATTTCAGGATTTCTTCACATTATGCATTAAAATTTTAGCACCTTTTTTTTTAAATTTTAGCACCTTTTAACTAAAAAAGTAAAGTCTTTTCTTTTTTTGGTAGACCCTTGCCTTGCTTCCTACACCATAGGACATTATTTATTTCTTTTAGATTTAAATTCCATGGGGTAGGCTTTAGGCCCCCTGGATTCACTTCTCTAAGCCTTGCTGCTCAGATTCTCCCTCTCCAACCAAAACCTAACTTTGGAAGGAAGGACTTTTCCAACAAACCACTTCATTTAGTCTGAAAGTAGATGAATTCCAATCTCCTGAGACACGTATGTCATTCCAGAAAACAAACCTGGAGGAATACAGAGTAGTTTAAGAAGAAAGAATTGCTCAACTTTCTTAAATTTTTTTTTTCATCAACCCCCAATTTTTAGCCACATTTTCTTTTAAAGCTGAGTTCATGAAGTACAATACTTTCTGGGCCAAAAACAGTCTCTTGCAGAGAAGAGTTGCACGGAAGGAAACAAGGAAGCAGTTGCACTTTGTTGTTGGAAATATCCCTGACTCATTCCTTGCAGTGCCTCCGCCTACCTCAAGACCTCCAAGATCAATAAAATGCAGAACTGCCGCATCAAAAAGTACAGAAGGGGAAAATTTGCTAATTCTCACCTTTACAACTTCTAATCACCCCAGCTCCTTTCACTCTTGCAGACTCAGTTGAGTGCAGTTTATTTCCTAAAACAAAACAAAAGGGGAATAGAAAGACTTAACGTTCAAAACACGCCTGTCAGGAGGATTTAGCTGTTTTTAATACGGGCAGTCGGGTTTATCTGGTTTAAAGTACAGCGCTGAGCAGACCCAGAGGGCCAAAGGGCAGTTTTAGGTGCGCAGGCACCTTCCAAATAAAGGTTAAGGGAGCGCACAAATCTCTGCCCCGTACACACCGGAGGGTGCGTCAGTGGGCGCGTCTCGGGGTCGTCTTGCGTTAGCTGGTCTTGGGGTTTGCACGTCCTTAGGTGACGCTGTGACCAGCGGGCTCTTGGCCTGCACATGTCCTGTGGCCGTTGTGCAAAAGGGCTGCAATCGAAGCTGGTTCCGCTCCTCTCTCCAAGTCTCCATGCCCACCCTTTCGCTCGGCGGCGCCAGAACCTTTACCCGGTGCGCCTGGAGCCCGCTGGAGGAACGCTTCCCTAGAACTGGAGAACTGGAGAGCCGCGCGGGGGCGGAGGTGTCCCCTTCACCCCATCCCGCCCCCTCCACGCCCCCGGGAGGACGCTTCCACCGCTGCACCGCCAGGTCCAGCCACCTGAGTTCGCTGCACACGCCCAAGTCCATGGCTCCCACCTTTCTTCGCATCCAGCTCGCCGCCGCAGCACGTTTTCTTCCCTCTAAAGCCAAGACTTAGTCTTCCATGCCTCCTTGCATCCCCCCACCGCTGGATTTCCCTTTCTGCCTGCAGACCTGGGTTTCTATGTGTCACTGCAAGCAACTTTCCGCCGCCCAATTCCACCCTTCCGTGCCCAAGAGTAGGCCTTCTTCACATCCAGACATCTAGCACCGTCTTTCTCCTCACGCCTCTTCCCCACGCCCAACCTGGATTTTCCCCCTTCATTTCGATTAGGGCTCGCCGCTTAATTCCTCCCTCCATTCCCAAGATCTGAGCTTCCTCCCTTTTTCCGTTCCAGCTATAAGCGGGCTCCGAGCCTCCCAGCAAAAGCCAGGGGCCGGGGGCCGCCCCTCGTTCCCTGCGGTTACCTGCAGGGAAGGTAAGCCGACAACGAGCTAGCGGCAGCACAGGCACTCACACGCTGAAGCTCACAACCGTCTACACTGGCAATCCCAGCTGGGCCCCAGCTGTTTCAGCTTCTGACACCGCCTCCGCACCAACCCAGGAGCCGGCCGGCAGGGCAGGGTTTTGGCATCTCCACGCTTTTGTCCCCTCCCAGGCCCGCCCCCTCAGCCCACCTCCCAGAGCTCCGCCCCCTCCACGCCGCCAATCACCGCGCGCCGAACACAAGGGAGAGGGCGGGGACAAGGGGCGGGACCCAGTCCCGGAACTTCGGGGCTGAAATAGCCGCCCGGTTCTCCGCTCTAGCGGTAGGGGTGGGGGCTGCAGCGCTCGCTGGACTCGGCTCTGGCTCCCTGCGGCGGAAGGACGTGAATGCCACCTGCAGGCTGCGGACCCGGGCGCGCGGGGGCTGGTATTCTAAGATCCACGCCGCCTAGGGCCCCGCAGAGTGAGTTTCCAGGCCTTGGGTAAAGGCGAACGAGGACGGAGTTTGGCTGAAGGAAGAGTGCGGGAAGGGGGGTAGGGAACTTGAGGTGGCCTTAGGGGGGGGCTTCTTGGTGCAGCGAAAATGCAAATAATTAAAGAGTTACACAAGCAGGAACCACGGTAAATAATTTCCGCCGTCACCACCGACTACGTCTTCAGAACTTCCGTACCTATCATTCTAATTACTACTAAGTACATACTATAAATAAACCCAATTGTCATTCGCATTAGAAGATAAAGATAGGAGATTATAAAGTGGCTCCCAGTGAAGCAGGAATAAAGATGTGAAACCTTAAGAAAACAGTGGAATAAAAAATACATATATTTTGCCCCCTGCAGGGAATTATTTTTTGTGTGTTCCTTACTCTTGAAAACATAGGTGAGGAGTATTTTAGACAGTTATTTGTAGCGAGCGTAATGCTTGTATATTGCTGTCCAGATTCAATGTTCCAAAATTTATTTTTAAAAATTTTCCGTAGTATCAGATTATTACAATTACTATTTGAAGATAAACTCATATGACGGGCACCACACAAGGCACATTTTGGACACTAGAGGGCACTGGTCTTTTTCCCAAGAGAAAAGTAAGAAGAAAGTTTACACAGCATCGCGCTTGTTGATTTTTTTTTTTTTAAGATTTTATTTTTAAGGGGCGCCTGGGTGGCGCAGTTGGTTGAGCAACTGCCTTCGGCTCGGTCATGATCCCGGAGTCCCTGGATCGAGTCCCACATCGGGCTCCCAGCCCCATGGGGAGTCCGCTTCTCACTCTGACCCTCTCCCTTCTCATGCTCTCTCTCACTCTCTCTCTTTCCTGGTGAATAAATAAATAAAATCTTAAAAAAAAAAAAAGATTTTATTTTTAAGTAATCTCTACATCCAAGGTGGGGTTTTGACTCACAACTGGAGATCAAGAGTCCTATGCTCTATCACTGAGCCAGCCAGGTGCCCTGCACTTGTTGATTTTTTTAGGTGGATTAAGGGCAAATAGCAGTCACCTCCATTTAGTCTTGTGGAAATGATTATAGAGGAGTATAAGCTTGTATTTTCATCTAGAATCTGAGACCCAATCACCTGAGATTGTAAATTTACTCCATTTTTTTTTTATCAGATTCACATTATCACCCCTTGCCTACTACTAAAAGTATACTCATTCTTGCTTCAGAAAGATTTAGGGCAGCTTTCAAGATACATACAATATAGCATGATAAAATACATTGAACATATGTGAAGAGAAGATAGAATAAATATAGGAAATTATACAGAATGAAGGTGATTTTAATCACAAAATGTATTCCATCAGATCCTAGACACCGCTAAAGATGGGCTGCAAATTTGGCTCTGAGCAGACATGGAAGGCAAGGTAGCATATGGGAGTCTCAGCATCTTAAAAGTGTTTTTTTTTTTTAACGACTTTTTAAAAAAGATTTATTTATGTATAACAGAGGGAGATAGTGAGAGAGGGAACATAAGCACAGGGGAGCTGGAGAGGGAGAAGCTGTATCCCCACTGAGCAGGGAGCCCGACATGGGGCTGGACATGGGGCTTGAGGTGGGACTGGAGGTGGGGCTTGCTCCCAGGTCTCTGGGATCTTGACTGAGCAGAAGGCAGACACTCAACCTTCTGAGCCAGCCAGGCACCCCTTAAAACAGTGTTTCTTAAGCCAGTAATTTAGGAACTCCTTTTTCATTGAAAACATTTTTTAATAGATCCCTACAATTGACTTATTATAATATGCATAAAACTAAATATATGCTCCTTATACTGTTAGCTCTTATACAACTAAAAAATAAATTTATAGACAAAATGATGAGAAACAAAACTATAAAATTATACATTACCCATTAACAACATTAGTTAAATATAACAAACGATGTTTGGCTGAAGTTAACTGCTTGAAGTGTGAATATGAAGCTAAGATTCTTGTTCTTTTGAACTTAGCTTGCCTATTCTGGGTGTCATGTGAGGGTTCATTTAGCATACCATTTTTCTCTGTTTGGTTAATATTGCATGCCTTGACATCATTTGGTTTTCATTTGGACAATAAAAAAATCTGAATATTATAATATTAGCTGGTTCTATTTACTGTTGTAAGCACAAATAGAAACATGGGCTAAGCATCAGGGAGATTCAAATCAAAACCACACTGAGATACCACCTTACACCAGTTAGAATGGCCAAAATCAACAAGACAGTTAACAACAAATGTTGGAGAGGATGTGGCGAAAGGGGAACCCTCTTCCACTGTTGGTGGGAATGCAAGTTGGTGCAGCCACTTTGGAAAACAGTGTGGAGATTCCTCAAGAAATTAAAAATAGAGCTACCCTATGACCCTGCAATTGCACTACTGGGTATTTACACCAAAGAAGCAGATGCAGTACAAAGAAGGGCCACATGTACCTCAATGTTCAGAGAAGCAATGGCCACAATCGCCAAACTGTGGAAAGAACCAAAATGCCCTTCAACAGATGAATGGATAAGGAAGATGTGGTACATCTATACAATGGAATATTATGCCTCCATCAGAAAGGATGAATATCCAACTTTTCTATCAACGTGGATGGGACTAGAAGAGATTATGGGGAGTAAATAAGTCAAGTGGAGAGAGTCAATTATCTTATGGTCTCACTAATGTGTGGAGCATAAGGAAAATCATGGAGGGCATTGTGAGAAGGAAGGGAAGGGTGAATGGGGGGAAATCGGGTGGGGTGATGAACCAGGAGAGACTGTGGACTCTGAGCAACAAACTGAGGGTTTTGGAGGGGGGGGCGGTGGGGGCTCGGCGAGTCTGGTGGTGGGTATTGAGGAGGCCACATATTGCATGGAGCACTGGGTGTGGTGCATGAACAATTAATCTTGTAACACTGAAAAGATAAAATAAACATATTTGGGGGGGAAAACATGGGCTATGAAATTTCTATATGTATTTGGTTATGAGGCCCTCATCTAGATAATAGGGGAGTCTCATAAATACTTTAAGGCATTTGTGTTTTCATTTTGATGATCTAAACAAATGAAGTAGAATGAACAATTATTCTACCTCGTGGAAATTCACTTCATGGAAATTTATTGGCCATGAAGATTATAGGAGAAAGAACAATGCAGGTAATTTCTGGGCTTGGGGTTTGGGTGACAGGTTGCCCTTCAACAAAGAAGCGATATAGATAGAGTCACAGGTTTGATGACCAAAATAATGAGTTAAGTGTAAGATTTGTTAAATTTGAGATGCCTATGGGACAGCAAGATATAGTGTTAAGGAGGCAGTTAGCCACATGATTTCAGGAAGGGTGTCTGGGCTAAAAAGAGAAATCTGAGAATCTTTAGGATTTTTATGGGCTAAATTGTATGTCCTCCTTTCCCCAAAATTCATATGTTGCAGCTCTAACCCTGCTGTAAATCAGTATGCGACTGTGTTTGGAGATAGGACCTTTAAAGACATAATTAAGAGTAAATGAAATCATATTGGTGGGTCCTAATCCAAAGTGACTAGTGTCTTTATAAGAAGAGGAAATTTGTACAAACAGGATGTGCATGCACAGAGGGATGAACGTAGGAAGAGACTGCAAGAGGGTGGCCATTTATTTGCAACCCAAGGACAGAGGCCTTAGGAGAAAATAACCCAGTAGGCACTTTGATCTGGGCTTCCAGCCTCCAGAACTGTGACAGGTAAATTTCTGTGGTTTAGGCGACCCAGTCTGTGGCATTTTGTTATGGCAGCCTTAGCAAACTAATATAAGCATGTATTGATAGTAGTTGAAGCCACAGAATTTTTGAGGTCATAAGCTAGAAATATACAGTAAGAAGAAAAGTCAACCTCAGTGAGAACTCTGTGGAATATTTCACATCTTTAACAGCCGGGTAGAGGAAAAGTAGTCCCCAAAAGAGAATGGCCAGGATTGTCAGGGAGATAGTAGAAAAATCGGCACAGACTGATGGGCACCGAAGAGAAAGTTTCCATAAAGGAGGGGGTACTACAGAGAAGGCAAGGAAGACAAAGCCTGAAAATAATTTTGGCAAGCTGGAGGACCTCACAAATGCACCTTAGTAGGAATAATTCTATCAGAATGATTCTGAATGGAGCCATAATCGAGGGGATTGACATTTGAACAGGAGGTGGGGAAAAGGAACATAACTCTTTTAAGAAGATTGACTACGAAATGAAAAATCATGCTCTATGAAGTCTTAGCATAATTTTTAATGACTGCATAATTGACCATCATTTGATTGTATTGCTTTCAAGGTGTGTTCATTAGAAATTTGTTTCCTTTTTGTTTATTTATTACTGTTTTAAATAACTGTGAAAAACATATTTCACTACATTCTACTTTGCACTAGAATCAGTTCACTAGGCACGATTGCTAGAAGTGCAATTATTGGGTGAAGGAGCATAAATATATTTTTTAAAGATTTATTTATTTATTTGATATATATAGAGAGATCACAAGTAGGCAGAGAGGCAGGCAGAGAGAGAGGAGGAAGCAGGCTCCCTGCTGAGCAGAGAGCCCGATGCAGGGCTCGATCCCAGGACCCTGAGATTATGACCTGAGCAGAAGGCGGAGGCTTTAGCCCACTGAGCCACCCAGGCACCCCAGCATAAATATTTTTAAGGTGCTTGTTAGATCCATCCGATAATTTTCTAGGAGGGATATACCTATTTATGTTTTCACATGCAGTGTATGAGAGTGCCAATTTCATGACTTTCTAGACAGAATTGATTTTAAATTTCATGATTTTAAAAAACATCTTTGTGTTCTCTACTAAAGGGATCCTTATAGAACTACTAAATCTAGACCTGCAGCAAGGATGGTTCAAGATGATTCTGGTATAGTTTATTGAGTAAGAAGAGAAGGAAGTGCTCAGAAAGTGAGAAAGGCATGTCAAATATTCATGGGAGCTGCTTGAAGGAGCTCTCATTGGGCCAATCAGGGAAAACTTGGCTAACAAAAAGAGTGGTGCAGTAATGAATTATAACATACTGTAAAAAAATCACAAGTCTGTACTAATACTGTTAAAAAATAAACTGGGGCATACTACAATTCTTAATAGTTTATTTGAATAGGAATTGGGCATTGCTAAATGTGAAATGATTGGATGCATTACAGTGACAGGAACTAGGGGAAAGACTTTTATTTATTTTTTTTAAACATTTTCTTTATTTATTTGAGAGAGAGAGAAAGTGAGCACGGGAGCAGGGAGGGTCAGAGGGAGAAGCAAACTCCCACTGAGCAAGGAGCCTAGTGCTGGCCAGGATAATGACCTGCCCCGAAGGCAGTCGCTCAGCCCACTGAGCCACCCAGGCACCCAAGGGAAAGACTTTTATAGAGAAGAGGCAGAGGCAAAGCAAGGAAATTATTTGATAGATTACAGCTTAGGCGGTCCGTGTTTGTAAAGCCTAGGTGGTTGTTTGTGATTGGTTATTCTTAGGTTTCAAATTCATAAGTTTGAGGCATTACAGGCTTAGGTTTTGTTGTGCTTACATAAGTTTCTAAGACATCAGAACCATCTCAGTCTAATGACCTCCTTGTTTAATTAATTGAATAATACGAATCAATATAAAAAAAGGACAAGAAAAAGCTATTTTGAGTACAAATGCAAGTGATACCTGATAGAGGAATATAAGCATAGTACCATCAAAACAATAATAGACTCAGCAAGAATCATAAACATGTATTTCAACGAAGGGTTTGTTAGAGGTCACACTCAATAACCCCAAGTTTCCCACACAGGTAGATGAGATTCTCTGCTGAGAATAATAGTCAAGATAACAGGGTAGGAGGAATGGTGTTATGTGGCAGAGTAGTTGAGAAATGGAAGAGGAAGCTGACTACTCTTAGGATAATTGCTGAGGGCCCCGCTGAGGGTGATAGGGATTTCCTTGTACTGGTATCAGCCTTCTGGCTTCTTTGATGCTACTCTCTCTCCAACAGTTGAGAAGGTTAACTCGAGGAAAACTGGGTAGGGATTTGCCAAAACTCTTGAGGAAAGGGCCTGAAGAATTTAATTAAAATAGCACCTCACTTGGGGTTTCCTTTCTGACCTCCTCTGCCAAGCCCCACAATTGGGGTCAGCAGGTTTCGGCACGTTTTCTTCAGCTTAGGGCACAATGATCATAGCAGAACAAAAGGATGGACTAATGCTAGCCAGGCTGAGCAAGATGTGGCTTGGTAATTTTCTTTGCACTCAGTCTTGTTGCAACACAAAACTTGAATGAAAAGACTAGCGTTAGAGCTCACATCACGAACTCTGGGGTAAGGCACTGTGCTAGATGGTTTATGTGCAATACTTTGCATATAAAGTATTATACTTTATATGCTTACTTACTTTATCTTACTTTATCTTCAAAAAGCTGTACGTGAAGTGGGTGTTGTTATCAGCCTCATTTTACAGTTAAGAAGGCAGGGGCCTTAAGAACTTAGTAATTTGTTTAAGGTCAGAAGGCCAGTTACTGCCCGAGTCACTTAAGCGTGATGTGTGACTACAGTGTGCGCTCTTGTGAATGTCAGTCCCCGTGAACGCTGAGCGCGGTAACAGCTTACGAGAGCCCATATCATCAAACACGTACGGTAACTGCAGCGGCCCAGCCAGCACCCGTCCAGTGACCCGGCACGCGTGATGCTCACGCGCGCAGTCGCCCTAGCTTCCTCTGGGAAGGCTGAAGCGGCCTGATCGGTCAAATAGTCCAGGACGACTCTATTTGAACTCGACTTCTTTTGTCTGGGCGTCTGATCCGAACGTGGCACAGACGGGAAGAAGGGGGCGGAGCCGGCGCCGGGGAGAGTTGAGGATTGGAGAGAAGGAGGAACAGAGGGCGGAGCCTTCGGGGGAAGCGAGAATCCGCATCAACCATGTAAGTGGCTTCGTTTCCTGCAGCAACCGCCGGCGGCCCGAGTACCCCTGTCGCTGCACTCCGGAGCTGGCTTCCTGCGCCTGGACGGGGTGAAGCGGCGACTGGGGTGGAGGGTGGCCGGCGGGGCCGGGGCGGGAGGCGCAGGTAAGGGAAGGGGCCTGGCGCGCGGCGAGCCGGCGCTGAGAGTGGGGAAGAAGGCCGGTTTGGGGAGCTCCGGGGCCAGAGCGGAGGGGAAGGCTGAAGTGAAGGCGAGAGCTGGCGCTTCCCAACCGTGTCTGCAGGTCGGACTGCGGCCGAGGCTGGGCAACGAAGGGCGAAGAAACCGTGCATTGAGCCGGCTCCCAAATTTCCCGGTTGCCCCTTGTCTGGAGAGCGGGGAAGGGAGCCGGCTGCAGCTGTTCTTGAAGCGGTTTCTTCGGAAACATTTGAAGTTCCCTTGCCCCTCTCTTGTCCCGTGTCCCTGAACTTGTTCTGGAGGCGCACAGTCCAGTTCCTCCTCCCTCCGATGGATCAGCTCCTCGTCTGTGCGTCAGAGGTGCATCCGTAGACTGGAAAAGAAAGTTCCTGAGCTACAGAAAACGACACCAATAGTGGGTTTTCAAATACGTATATACGTCTTTAAATGATTGCTTCTGCTATTTGAGTCCATTCCATTTCTACCCATGTTTGAGGAGGAGACTTGATTTCCCAGTTAGTATTTTCCCTTTGCTTAGAATGTTCCCAACAAGAGAGTGAGGATGAAATGTGATGAATATTTTTAGGGAATTAAGTCTCCTGTCCAATGTAGAGGTTGTTATTTTTAACATATTCAAGAAATACGGGAAGTGCTAGAATTCTGTATAAAGCAAGTTATTTAGGTTTATCGGAAGTGTGTAGGTATATGTTAAATTATCACGTATTGATTCAGTGCATCCTCTGTTTTAAAATGAGTACCGTGCTGACAGTAGAGGTAGTGGCTTGGGGTATTGCACTGTCTTATTTCTAACTTATTTTAATCTGGTTTTCTGCCACTCCAAAACTCCCATCTATCAGGATTCAAAAATAACCTTAGTTTTCATTTTTTTTTAAATTTTTGTTTGGTTGGGTTTGGGTTTTTGACAGACTGGGCAGGTTAAGTCTTCTGTGGAGCAAGACTACAGTCCCTTTTTCTTTCCGTGGGTGCTCCCTTTTTCTTCTTTTTGGGAGGAGTAATATGGATCATGTTGTGGTCTTGCTTTAGTGTTTTTGTTGGCATGTTGATGCAAAATTGAACAAAAAAATCTTTGTTGTTGGAGACTGACATTTCTGGTATTCAGCTGACCTGCATTATTTTGGGTACATTTTAAGTATTTTTAAAACTGTATTTAGGAATGATTCATCTGGTAGTTGGATTTTTTTCATCTGCTTTACTTTGAGATTGGCTAGTAGATTGGGCTTATTTTCTATGTTTAATACCTGATTAGCTTTCATATTGGCTTAATCACCAAGATAGCAGGTGGTGGGTCTGTGTATAAGAGTAGCCTTCAAATGAGAAGAGGCAAAGTACTGGCATTTGGAAGAGTAGGTTAATATTTCTAATTGCCTATCAGTTAGCAAAGAGTCCTGGTTTATATTGCAGACAGTTTTTAAGCTGCCAGAGTAAGAATTGTAAGACAGTTTTCTCAAGATCCCAATGTCATTATGGAATTTTAAAGATGTACTGTGTGACTATGTTTATGTTTCAGACATTACAGTTGCTGTGTGTTGTCATGGTAATTTTTATCCTCATATTTCCAAAGCTTACTAATTAGTTTTATATGTGGGTGACCCTCAGAAGTAATGGTGAGATTCTTTATTCAGATTGCTAACTCTGCTTCTGATGTTACTTGGGACAAAGTAGAATGGACTGTTTTCCCAGGCCTGAGGGTTGTTGCTGTAATCACATAATCTTTTTTTCCTTAGTGCTCTTTTTTTTTCCTCCCCTTTTCCCCCTCCCCCCCTTTTGAATTTACATTTATTCAGTCAATAGCTTGCTTCAAAATCCTGTATGCTGGAATATGGATTGTTGACTACTGTCCCCAATAGTGGGTGATACTAGAGACCTCCTCTCTCCCTCTCTTTCCCTTCTTTCTCCTCCTCCCACCCCCTCCCTCACTCCACTCCCACCCTTTCCTTCCTTCCTTCTTTCCTTTCTTCCTTCCTTCCTTCCCTCCTCCACCTTACTCTCTCCTCCGTCTTTCTTCTTGCTCTTCCTCAACACTCCTTCCTCTTTTTCTTCCTCCTTTCCTTCCCCTCCTCCATACCAATAAACATTTATTGCCAAATCATGTTCAAGTCCATGGTTTCATTTCTGCTTTGTTTAATTAATTAGTCAATTGTTAATCAGGCAATGTCTTGAGTAGTTAGAATTCAGATAGGCTAGAATTGGAAGTCTGTGAAGAGCTACAAAAATAATTTTGATCTAAAGAGGAATTCTAGGATGAAACTTTGGGGTCTAATTACAGTTCTTACATTGACTAGCTGTGAGACCCTCAAAGAAGGTGTTTAGGTTGAGTGTACATTGGTTGCCTCAAAGGTGAAATGTAATAATAAGTCCAGCTCTGTGATCCCTCCAGGATTTTTGCAAAAATAAAACAAGATGGTAGATATGATTTTGAAAGTGAAAAGCATTTGAAAGAGTATGATGTCCTCTTAGTGAAACATAAATTAGTTGACAAACTATAGCACTTTAATGACTAGAGTTATGTGTAGTTTATGGTTCTCATTTATTTGAAGTATTAATATGGCAGGAAGTAGACACTGGTGTTTTTCTGTAACCTCCTCCTGGTGATGCGGTTACCTTTACTACTTTGGTTGAATTATGATTTTTCGTTATTTGGAAAAAAGCCCTTTAAGATCTTCATTTTAGTGTCTATATGAGTTTACTCCTACAAGGAGAAAAACCAGGTTCATGTGCCTAGAAGAAGAGATGACAGAACAGCTTGTGGATTTGTATAGTTCTCGAGGTGGTAAGGCACAGCTTAAGGTAAGTTTTGAGGTTATACAGAAGTATGATTAAGGGATGGCTGTTCCATCTTCTTTCTTGGAAATATTTATGTTTTACTTTTTTATTTTTCTCATTTCTTAAAAAAGATTTACTTATTTATTTTTGAGAGTGAGGGAGAGTGCGCTGGCATATGAGCTGGTAGAGGGGCAGAGGGAGAGAGAGACTCTCAAGCAGACTCCCCACTGAGCTCGGAGCCCATATTCTGGGATCATGATCCTGAGATCATGAGATCTGAGCTGAAATCAGGAGTCAGACGCTTACCTGACAGCTGCCCAGGTGCCCCTACTTTGCATTTTTTTTTTAAAGAAAAAATTGAAAATAAGTTAAAAATATTTTGAGGAATTAATATACTTGTGTAAAACCAGTTTTCCCTGATAACATTAAAAAACTATTATCTGTCTTTCAAAAAAAAAAATCCTAAAAAGAAAAAGGTATAAATTATGTCAAAATGCTTTTTCTTTTTTCCTGCTCACATTTATACTTGACCTCCAAATTGTTAATGATTTTGATATTTTCTGTAGATTGAATAACAATGTTGGCAATTAGATTGGCTATATAATCATATTTTCATGTGATTGAGACCCTTATGATCTAGACTGCAGTGTTTCTACGCCTTAATTTGCAATATATGCTAAACTAGACTTATTTACTCTTTGGTTTTCGGAGGTGTGAGTTTTCAGAGTCAGATTTCCAGATATTTAGGGAGGCTGTTTGGAATCAACTTTTGGGCTTCCTTAGGAACTTCTATCTTTTGTTTTGTAGACTCATGAGATGGCCACAGATGATAAGACTTCCCCAACATTGGACTCTGCTAATGATTTGCCTCGATCTCCTACTAGTCCTTCTCATCTCACACACTTTAAACCTTTGACTCCTGATCAGGACGAACCTCCTTTTAAATCAGCGTATAGTTCTTTCGTCAATCTCTTTAGATTTAACAAAGGTAAGACTTATTTTTAAGGATCAAAGAACCTGCAATTTTGATTCTCCTAAATTCTCTTATTCAGCTTCCATGCTGTGTCTTTGCAAGGATGTGAAATATCAACAAGGAGATAGCTTTAGTCATAGGTGACAGGCGTTTATTGCTTATGAAGAGAAAGCTAGAGTTTTCCCTGCAGTCTTATTAATTATTAGTAACTAAAGATCTGAATTGAAAACTAAATGTTAAAAAGAGGTCCCTTTTCGAAGTTAGCATTTTTTTTTTCCTTTCTTAATATGTTTCAGCTTTCTTAAGTTCACAGAATGGACTTTGTTCTTTTAGGGGTTAATAGACAAAAGATTCTAATTAGACCCATAAAACTAGAAGAATCAGCATATGGGAGGAAAGGTTCTTATTTTTCTAAAATTGAAACCGTCAGCATGCCTGTTGATTTACACCCATTAGATTAAGGTGTAAATGTAATGTAAATGTAAGAGAAAAGATACTTTTTACATATTTATTTATTTCAGGAAATTTAGTATCGATGCAGTACTTTTATTTAATGAACAGTCTGTATTCCACACAAATGAGGTGTCCCCAAAAGAAAACTCCCCTTCCAGCATCCAGTCCAGGGTCACATTTTGCTTTTAGTCTTCACCTATCTTTACTCTCCCATTCTTTGTCTTTGGTGAGATTGACATTTTTGTAGAGAACACGCCAGTTATTTTATAGAATTTCCTTTATTTGAGATCTTTCTAATTTTAATTTTTTTCATTGAAGTATAGCTGACAACAGTGTTACTTTAGTTTCGGGTGTCCAGCATAGTGATTGGACAAGTCTGTACGTTACGCTGTGCTCCCTCAAGTGTAGCTTCCCTCTGTCACCGTGCAGTGCTGTTACCTACTATTGACTCTGTTCCCTGTGTTGTGCCTTTCATCCCCATGACATGTTCATTCCATCACTGGAAGTGAAAAGGTACTTTTTAAATAAGCTCTTTCAAGTAATATATTTTTTATCTAGAAAAAATTTTTTAAAAATATGGCCTGTATCTTTGCTTTTTCTTTGGCTGTATTATTTGACATGCAGTAGAAAGTAATCCCTCTTGTTGTAAGGAATTTGAGAGGTAATTGTTAAATGAATTCAGGAGAAATTTTAATAGTATTATCTGACTTTTAGTAGTAGTCATACTTAAAGCTGTATAAAATCTCTTAATCCATTTTTAAGATAATGACTCTTAAAAATATCTTACTCTTTACGTATAGATTTATAGAAAAATTGGGAAGATAGTACGGAGCGCTCATACATTCCCACACCCAGCTTTCCCTATTATCATGTTAGTATAGTATACTTATTATACTATACTATATTCATGAATCATCATTGATGCATTGCTGTAAACTAAAGTATGTGTTTTATTCATACTTGTTCAGTTTCTACCTAAAGTCCTTTTTCTGTTCTAGGATCTCATCCAGGATACCACATTATATTTAGTCATCATAAGATAATCTTACTCAGCAAATGTTTATTGAGCCCCTACTATCTACTCACTATTGCACTGTTTTAATAGTGCATAGGGTCTACCCCATAAACAAAACCGATCAAAGAAATTCTCGGCAGTCATGTAAAGCTTGTATTCTATTTCCTTTAATATGCTTGCAATATTTCTAATGAAATGTAAAACAAACTGAAGATCACATGTGCCAAGGATGTATCGGCCTATATTTTTGCCACTTTCTTTGAATTTCTTTTTTTCTTTTTTTTGAATTTTTTTTAAAACTTAATTTTTAATATGCAAATAATACATAGATACATTATTTTCTGAACAATTTCATCTTCTTTGCTGAACTCTGAGTCTTATTTTTTCAAATAATGCCACGCTTTCCTTTGCTACAGAGCGCGCAGAAGGGGGACAGGGGGACCAGCAGTCTCTAGGTGGAAGTTGGGCCAGCCCTCAGCTCCCTTCAAGAACCCAGTCTGTGAGGTCACCTACACCTTATAAAAAACAGCTTAATGAGGAACTCCAGCGACGATCTTCAGCAGTATTAGGTGAGACAGTGCTTCTCATTTCATTTATCTCTTGTGTGTTGGATTTTTCCAGTCATTGTGTTTCCCAGGTTGTTTATTCACTTAACTTTTCTGCTGTTTGCAATAGTCAGGTGCTCTTCAGAATTAATGACACTATTATCTCGGTAGTGAAAGAATTTGTTGATGCCTAAAAATAGATTCTTAAGCATTTTATTAAATTTTAACTTAGGCCAAGCACAGATCTCTTGACTGTTTTTTGATTAATTACTTGCTTGGGTTTCAGAAGAGAGCAGTTTGCAACATCCCCAGGAGAACACAGGTTAGTTCCAACTTTGTGAATGAATTCTGCATCTGTTCTTGGGATGGCTAGTGTAATGTGGTGTGCATGCCTCTGGCCGCAGAACTCTCTCAACTCCGTTAGCGGGCTGCCACTTGCTCTTGGCCTTCTGTCCTTGTTCGGGTGCAGACTGTCATTGTGGCTGGATGAGCTGAGCTCTTGCCTGTTTGTTCTCTGTCCTGGTCTACTGTAGTTATCGCCTTCATTTTCATGTTCTTCTGATGAGTATAGGCTGGGGATCAGTGCCTGAATGGAGAGACAAGACAAAGTGAGTTGTTTTATGTTTTATTTCTGTTAGAGTATTAAATCCAGCTCAGTGGTTTGCCCAGCTCAAGGTGATAGAAGAAAGGCAGTGAGAGGTGGCATCATAGAGGAAGAGGGAGCAGCATTGAAAGTCAAGTGTCCCTGGACACCAGATCCTGTCTTGTCTGGCCAGTCTTTTTTTCCCATGAGATCCTTGGGTGAAAAGTAGGCAGGCATAGTTAATGATGGTTGGCGGGAGGATATCTTATGGCTAGCTGAGACAGGTGCGGAACCTGAAGACTGGAGCGGGGCTGGTGCAGGTTTCCTGGCGCAAGGAGCCTCAGCCTAGGTTGGAAGGAAGACTCAGAAGTTGGGAAGGGGGAGAGGGAGAGAGGAGCTCTTCTACCCCAGATGGTTGGAAGGAAGAGACCATCCTCACCTTAACCTTTAAGCTCAGTAAACTCCTTCGCTTTTAAACCTGACCTGTGGTGACACTATTGTTTTTGTTGAAAGAGCTAACTACATCCTATACTGAATTAAGCACAGAATTTCTTTATTTGTTCTTTATTTAGAACTTGTTCGGGTGCAGACTGTCATTGTGGCTGGATGAGCTTAGAATTTCTTTATTCTAAATTGAGGAGTTGGACTAGAGTCTCTTAGGGATTACAAACTGACAGCCTATCACACCTTGCTGTGGTGTTTTGATAAACTTGAATTTAAATATCACTAGGTAAGGGTGTCTGGGTGGCTCGATCGGTTAAGCCTCTGCCTTTGGCAAAGGTCATGATCCGGGGATCGTGGGATCCAGCTCCGAGTTGGGCTTTCTGCTCAGCTGGGAGTCTGCTCCCCCCCCCCCCCAGCTCGTGTGCATTCTCTCTCTCTCTCTCTCTGTCAAATAAATAAATAAAATCTTTTAAAACAAAATCACTGGGTGGAGTTGTAATGTCTAGTTTGCTGCAATCCTTACCACTCCTTACTGTCTTTAACAACAAGTCCGTTTGATTCTTTGGTTCTTTCTGCCTTAGCTGCTAGAGGCCTTTAAATTGAAGCTTCAGAAGCCTGGGGCTGTGTGACCAATCAGGTTCCTTTTTCTACTGAAAGTCTGTAATTGCACAATTTACTAGCCCTGTGGCTTTAGGAACATCATTTAACTATGTAATACCTGTTTTACAAGAGAAGTGTCTAAGATTATTTAGGGCAGAGTGCTAGATCAGATTTCCTCTCAGGTCTCTTTCACCTTCATCTGTGATCCTTTTGGTTCCAGGAACAGCCTTGCTCTTCCTTTTCTAGTGAATGACGCTATTAGTAATCTCTTACTCTTCTAGATAGCTAAATGCAAGGGGTTGTCCCTGCATGAGAGCACAGCCATTTCGATCTAACAGCTTCATCTGCCTCTTTTTCACCTTATGAATTATGGACACTTGCTTTATATTGTGATATTCAAGGCAAATTTGGTCATTCTAATGTTTGCATGTTGTATTCTAGTAACAATACACGGGAGGTGTCTGCTGAAATTAGCATATGGCTATAGAAAAAGTTTTTAAAGTTTTCTAACATAGGTGTACTCTTGATAATTATTTATTTGTGTTATTCAATTGTATTGGGAAGTTCTTTGTCAATTTAAATTTAGAGAGCAACCACTCATTTCTCGGTAATCCTTTCTGTGCCACCCAACCAAAACAAAGAACACCTAAAACAAATCTAGCAGTGAGTTTGAGAAAGACTTTAAGGTCGGGTATTTTCCATCTTGATTTTACATAGGTTTTTAGGTTAATGAGTTTAAACTAATAGAGATTTTCATCCTTTTTGTTAAGCCACGTCCCTTCATCTAGGTTTTGTAATAGCGAGAGCCAGGAATAGGTGGGAACTTCAGTTGTAATCTTGCTCTAAAATAAGGAAATAATATGACAGCTTTGGTGGCTTAAATAACCATTTTGTCCATGAAGCTGAATTTGGGTTTGTTTTACTATTGATAGGACTGGCTTCGGTATTGCTATTTAAAGTGTAAGTGATCCCTTCCAGTTTGGAGATGCAGGGTTAAGAACGTGGCAGGAAAGGGTAGGACTGGAATTCTAGCGGTTCTTTGGCGTTTTTAATCTGTTTAGATCTTGGTGAAGGGAATTTTGTGGGTAAATTACCACCCTGGATCTTCTGAGCCTGTCAGTCTTTGGGGATGTGGTTATTAAACTCCTTTCTGATCATTTGCTTCATGAGGCTGGGTACTTGGTCTCTAGACTGAACTGAACTGTTGCTTACTGTTTGTAGAGATTAAGCTAGGTTAACTCACAGGGATTGCTTTTTCTTCTGCTAAATTTTTAGCAGGTATTTATGATGACTTGGGACCAAAGAGCCCAATAAATCGTAATGAATTTTGGGACCATTTAAGCAGTGTGTCCATCTGAGGCCTCAAAGCCATCAGTAGTCTCAGACCATGCTTTTCTTAGGTAGCCCTTACTTGCTTGTGAAGCAGTGTTTTACATGGTAATAAATACTTCCAACGGCCGCTTATCTTTATAAAAACTAGTTTAACTCTCAATCCATATCACTGGCTGGGAGAACATAAAGGCACTGTGTATCACATATATACCTTATTTTGCATCGATATTAGAGACTAATAACAAGGTTGCTTTTTTTTTTTGATAAATCTGACTCAGACACAAGAAGGAAAGCAGAACCTACCTTTGGAGGTCATGACCCTCGTACAGCTGTTCAGCTTCGAAGCCTCAGCACAGTATTAAAACGCCTCAAGGAAATCATGGAGGGGAAAAGCCAGGTACTCTCTAGGGTCTTTAGAAGATTTTTATCAAATACTTATATGGGGCTCATGCCATACTCACTAAAAATGGTATAATGCTGCTCGACTCGAAAGGATGTTCAGCTACTACTTCCTCCAGTTATGAACACGTTTTATAGACAAATTCTTAATTTTAATTTATCATTTTTTCCCCTTTATGGTTAGTGCTTTTTGTTTTAAGTCAGTGCTTTTCTGTTGAAGAAGTATTTATTTAGCCCAGGGTCAGTAAATCGTCTTTCACTGTTTCTTTAAGAAACTTTATAATTCATGTGAAGTTTTGGGGTCAGGCTTTATTTTTTTTTTCTCACAGAGGTCTAATTGGACCAAACACCATTTTTTTTGTTTGTTTTATTTTGTTTTGTTTTTTGTTTTTTTGGAAAAGACCATGCTTCACTGATTGCATTATAAATCTTGTCATAAGTCCATATACGTGTATGAGGTTGTGCCAGGCTCTCTTTTCTGTTCTATAGCTCCATTTTTTTTTTCATATAGCTCCATTTCTTTTTCCTATCCTTGAATGAATTTTCTATCTAAAATTACTATAGTTTTATTTAATTAATTTATTTATTTTAAAAAAGATTTTATTTATTTATTTGACAGAGAGAGAGATCACAAGTAGGCAGAGAGGCAGGCAGAGAGAGGAGGGGAAGCATGGGATGGGGCTCAATCCCAGGACCCTGAGACCGTGACCTGAGCCAAAGGCAGAGGCTTTAATCCACTAAGCTACCCAGGCACCCCTAAAATTACTCTAGTTTTAGAATAAGTATTGATGGACATTAATGTGAGTCCTTCAACTTAAGCCTCATTTAAGACTGTTTAAAGCTTAAGGTCGTTTTGATCTTTTTCATTCCTGTATGAATTCTTGAAATAGTATGTCAATTTCTGCAAAAGAAACCTTGTAAGATACTGATTAGCATTGCATTTGTCATTGCATCTTTTCATATATTCAGTTTCACATATTGTTATTGTTACAGGATAGCGATCTGAAGCAATACTGGATGCCAGATAGCCAATGTAAAGAATGCTATGACTGTAGTGAGAAATTTACGACCTTCAGGCGCAGACACCATTGCCGGCTATGTGGACAGATTTTTTGCAGTCGTTGCTGTAATCAAGAAATCCCTGGAAAATTTATGGGCTATACAGGTAAATGTACTTTATTGACAGTTTTGCAGTTTTTAAAGGTCATAACTATAAAATGGTTATAATACAGGACTGACATTAAGCCAATTTTTATTTTGGGTTTCATGTGTGAGACATGGGGGACACAAAATTGGGGGAGATACAGCTTTAAACGACTTTATAGTCACATAATAAAGTAGATGGAGAGGTTCACAAATAACTAGAGTAAAAGACAGTGTGTCATAGATGCTAGCAAAAAACCACAGGAGCAATAATATTTATTAGACAAGGTGGTTAGGATAGATTACTAATATATATTACTAGGAGAGTTTTCATTTTATAAAATGCAGATCATCCTTGAGTTATATGACACTTTGCTTAGCAAATTGCATCTTATTTTCATATTCTTTCGTAAATTTATCAGTATGGAAATTTTAAATTATTTGTTGACGCAGAAAATACTAAACAATGGTATGTGGATTTATACAGTGCTTTGGGAGTGAAGGGTGGGCAGAAGTTACCAAAAGGAGAATACTCTTTGCATCTCTCAAATTATTTTTGTTGCCATGCAAATCTTCCTCTTAGCCTCATTCACTCCCCCTGCCCTCCCCCAGCTGCTACAGAGTTCAGAGCTTAATTATCTCTCATCAGGATTATGGCTACAGCCTTTAAAAAAATTTTTTACCTTCAGTTTTTCCCTACTTCTAGTTCCTTTTCCACACTCTGATCATTCTTTGTGAAATGCTAATTTGATCATGTTGGGGTATTACCTGCCTAGAACCCTTTCAGAGCTCTCATTACCCTTAGGATAAAATCCTGTCTTGTTGATAGGGTTGTCAAGTGTTAGTTTCTCGGAGCCGCCATAACAAAAAATTACAAACTGAGCAGCTTAGAACAATAGAAATTTATTTTCTCACAGTTCTGGAGGCCAGAACTCCCAAAATAGCTCTCACTCCACGGATCAGGGAACTAATGTAGGGATTCTGCCATTTACTGAGTATGTTTATTCCAAACACACATTTTAGAACTAAGGAATAACCACAGAATAACCACTCAACCCACTAGAAGATGGATATGAGCTAAAATAAAATGCTGTTGATCACCTAACCTCTATAAGCCCCTATCCTCACTGGTAGACTACAATACAATTTTGGGTCTCCTGGAATGAGAGCCAAGTCCAGTAATCCCCCAAAATTTTGACTGTTACCTTTTTCTTCATGCACAGTCACCCTTTGGGGAAGGGTGGTAGAAAGATTAACAGTATTAAGTTTTTGGCAGTGTAATGAGGTTTTTCCTCAAGGGGACCCAGCCTCCCTGCTTCATTCAAGGAATTCTGGGTCTGTAAATGGCTCAATTCTGAGAATTAATTGGGGGGCCATGACTATTTTTGATTTAAATTAGACTACCATCCACTTGTTCTGGAGTTTGTCTTACAGAATTCAAGTAAAAATTTAGTAGACTGCCCACTGACTTCACTTCTGGGAGTAACATGATCAGTGCCATGGTCGCTACAAGTCAGACTTTTCTGATTACTGCTTTAACTCTACTATCTGTTATAGGATCCATGCCCACCTTGTCATTGGCGATTAAGTGCCACCATTCTGGCCGTGCCACCGTAGGATCTAATGGTCTCCATTGCATTTAGGTTTTCTAATTCAGTGGCAGCAGTTCCCACTGTAAGTTCTGACCTATAGAAGAGCGACCACAAAGCTCTACAGGGATCCTGGGGTTTCCCTCACAAATTTATTTCTCATGGTCATGAAAGGTATATGCTCCAGATCCTGGTGGGGTGAGTGAGCAGGCGTTACTTGGTAAATCCTTTCTTAACATTTAATATCCCTAATTCTTTGGATCCCTTCCTTCAAAGTATACCAGGGCAATTCTGGCCTTTCAACCTCTGTAAGTATAGGCCACTTTTGGTCCATGTTTCAGCCAACCTGTCAACCAACAAGACTGTTAGAGCCCGTTTTACCCCTCAAGCTACGGTTTTCAATCTACAATCTCTACTTAGTGGGGTCATATCAATAAATTTAGCTGGGTCGTACTTTATGTTCTTTCCACTGTATCTTTGATATAATTCCACTGTATCTCCTATAACTTGGATATCCATTTGCATACCTATTCCCTGGGTTTCTGTCTATATGAGTTGGAAAAATCACGTTAGTTCACCTCATGGGTCACACTCTACCTTACCTTTCAGGGCTTGCTGGGACTTGAGTCTTGTTATAGCTCTAGAAGCAAAGAGGGTAGTGGGAGTGGGTCCTGAGGAGAATAAGCAGTGTCTTGCAAGGTAGCAAACTCAGGCCATTTTGGATTTCTCAGGCAAATCAGGGTTAATCTCCTCTGACAGGGTGCAAAAGCTGAGAAAAGTAAAGAAGACTCAGCAGAATTGTGGGGCTTAGTGTCCCCAGCTTCATCAGGATCTTTCCATATATCTCCATTCTACTTTTTAGGATTCCATTCCTTTCTAATCAGTGCCCTCATTTTCACAGCAGTCATACTGCAAGATTAGGGATTCAGTGTGTGTTGTGATTCAGCCACTTGCAGGGTGAAACTCTTAGTTTGATTTTCAGCTCTGTGGCTACAGGAGATAATGATTTCTCTCAGGGAAGACATAGAAACTTCCAGGTAATTTGTACAGCTGGGAATTTGAATACCTGAGGTCATCCTTCCTGCCCCCCTCCCCGCTTTGTCTAGTACAATTAGGAGCAACTGGTCAGTCTCATTATACCTGCTAGTTTGACAAAAATATTCTAAGATATGAGACCCATCTACTTTATAGAGGGTAATCTACTTAAAGTCAACAGATTGTATATGTTAATCACATATTATCAAAAACCCTTCACAGCAACAAGGAGACTACTGTTTGGTTTGGCCAACCAACCAGTCTCTCCAAGTTGACACATAAGATTAACTATTGCAAATGGGATAATACATGCTGGACACAGTTGTATATTGTAGCCTTGAATAAAGTACCTAGAATAATGTAGGGCACATGGAAAGGGTTGAATGTGTATTAAGCAGTTATTGGTGGTAGTAGCATTAATATCTCTGCATCCGTCATGCAACTATTTAATTATACGTGTGTCTTTCACCTCAGTGGACCAAGGTCTTTGGTGGCAGAGCTGTGTCTCCTCAGTCTTTGTTATACCATCACATAATTAGGCATGTGTTCAGCAGACACTTGCTGATGAAGTTTCCTCATGAAATGAAAACTTTTCAGTTCAGGCTTGGCTGGGTTCTGACCATTTTCATCCTAATAGCTGACTGGTGAAGGGAGATTTCTTTATAGTAAGAAACAAACCAAGCCTTTTTTTGTGGCAACTTAGAGACCTTTCTGCAGGATGTGATTTCACTTCCTTACTGCAGTTCTACTTCTGTCAGGTGGTGGTGATTTGTCTAGGCACTCTCATTTACCCCAGACTGGATTCACTTTTTTGGGTCCTGATTGAAGTGGATATAGTTTTCTTTAGTGTTAGTATATTTCATCTGTTGAATTGTGTCATCAGAAATGAGTAATGCATCAAATGATACTTAATTTTGTGTAAAATCTATGCATAGTTTAACAAAACTGAGGACTACATAGTTGTAGTTTTAAAATGAAAAAAACACCCTATAGCTATTTATCATAATTAGACTTGGTTATTTTAAATAAAAGTTAAATAACATGTGTTTGTAAAATTTAGTTATCTGACCCTTTTTTTCAGTACACTAAACTTACAGAATCACACGAATATTTGTTACAGAAAAACAGGATGGAAGTGAAAACTTCTGTTTGGGCCGGGCTGTGTCCTTAAACAGATGACAACATATGAAAGTATTAAATAACCTTGTTGTTTGTCCTCTGAAGAATATTTCATTGCCAACTCAACCTTCACCATAGGAATTTCTGTAATAGTTCTCCAGCACACTTCATAGGATCTGTAAGCCCATTGTGTATGTGTTCATTTTTGAGATGGTGCCCCCTTGTGGAGGCTACTCTCAGGGTTTCACAACGGAGACTTCATGACATTTTCCTCCTTGCCCAGGGAAAACATGTTGTTTTCCTTTATATTGATTTATTTACTCTATTCGAAACAGTTTTTTTTTTCTTGAACCTACTGTCCCTTATTTCATTTTTAGAACTTTGAAAATTTTATTTTTTTGGAAGATACTCTTAGATATTTTTTTTAGTATCATTGGGTGCTGTTTTAACTCAATAAATTTTGAGGTTATTTGAATGACTGGATGAATTTATCATAATGATGGTTTTTAAAATATATAAGTGAGCCAATAAAATTTTGCATTGTGAAAACATCTTTTTTGGTAGTCTTTACTGGAAGACATTTTCCTGTTACCTGAAACACTATTGACTTAAGGACAATGTGTTTTGCTAAGTAACCTATTATTGTTATTTTTAAAGTTAATTTTCTTGTTTTGTTTTCCTTCCTAGGGGACCTCCGAGCTTGTACATACTGTAGAAAGATAGCCTTAAGTTATGCTCATTCCACAGACAGTAATTCCATTGGGGAGGACTTGAATGCTCTTTCAGATTCTGCTTCCTCTGTGTCTGTACTGGATCCAAGTGAACCTCGAACACCTGTCGGAAGTAGAAAAGCCAGCCGCAACATATTTCTAGAGGATGACTTTGCTTGGCAAAGGTACCATCACTTAAGTACAATTTTATTTACGTTTGAGAAATACAAATAGTCTTGTGACCCATGGCTGCCTTCAGTTAATTTTTATCTTCTTTGAATTATTTTGTACACATTCTCCTCCTTATTCTTTGGACTGTTTATCGGTAGTGATATATTGACTAATTAGAACCTAAGTTCTATAAGAGGAGAGACTTTATGTTGTTCTTGTTCACTATTCTACCTGCTGGCACCAAGAACAGTGTATGGTATATATGTATGATCTTGGTAATATTTGTGGAAAAGGAAACAGAAGTTATTGAAATGAATAATTTCTAATGTAGCCTTCATAGAGAAGGAAAATGCCCATAAACTTTGTATTCATAATATTTGTAAATGAAATTAGATTTTTTTTCCTCCCTTAGGAATATTTCATGTTTTTCTATAGGTCTTAAATATGCTACTTCCAGCAGCCTGCTGGTGAGGGATGTTACTAACTCTTGGAAGTTACATGGAATTACTTGAATTAGAATCCTAGATTCATCAGTTTTTGATTTTTTTTTAAGCTAAGTTACATTCTTATGTATAATACTAAATCTGGCCATATGAAAGAGCTTAGAGTTTTAATTAACCCTTTTCTGATAAGTTATTTTATCAATCACCCTTAAAGGTATAAGAATTAATAGGTAACCAATTTAAATAGACGTTAAGAATGAATTATATAGCTACTTTCTATGTATATGACTCTCAGGGACATAATGTGAAGCAGAAAGGAAAGTCACATAGGTATACAGTGATTATTTATGAAGTTCAAAAATACACAAAACACACACACACTGTCTAGGTATACAGATATGGTAAACTTAAAGGAAAGGGAGGGAATGATAAGTATAAAATTGACAATAGTCGTTTCACTGAGGGCCCAGAAGGGAATGGAGTTGGGTAGGGGAATTATAGGCATTTTGGAGTCAGTGCCGATGGTGCATTGGTATTTGTGGCATCATGATTCTTTATAAATTACATGTATTTTATAAATTTTAAAAATTTATTTTACATTTAATAGAACAGTAAAAAAGTATAGGGACCTTCTCAATCCCTTTTAGTTGTAATCCCTTTTAGTTGTGCCTGGCTCTATTGTGTGAACCCAGAATTGACAAGTGTCCTCTAATAAACTAGGTTTGAAATCTTCCTGAGAGATGTAGGATAGATGTCAAAAGCAGAACAATTTTATTTCTGTGCTAATTGTTTCATGTTCATTCTCTTTTAGTTATCGTATCTCTGGAATAGGCACTACTTTCTCCTTTTGACAGATGTAGAAGCTGAGGTGTAGAGAGATTAATTAATGGAACCAAGGTCATACAGCTAGTAAGAGGGAAGCCTGCAGTTGGACCCAAGTCTGACTCTGCGGTGCTATTCCAGTGGGCTATGGGGACTGAGAATAAAATACTTGAGCTCACGGTTTCTCCCCCAAATCACTTCAGTTTTGTGTATGTGATGGGTGAAGGAGTTTTGGAAGTACCCATCTGACCAGTGTTATTATTTTAAGGCCATACCGTATGCTTAATAAACTACCAGTCTTTTGGCAGTTGATGTAGTAAATGTAAAAACCATGGTTTCTATCTTAATTAAAAGAAGAGTGCTCGCTTCAGCAGCACATATACTAAAATTGGAATGATAATAAAAGAAGAAAACAAAACTGACCCATAATCTTATTCTTATAGGGATAAGAATCTTTAAATGTTAAACAATCTTTAAAATCTTAAAACAATCTTTAAATGTTAAAGCATGTCACTGAAATTGGATTTTCTTGTTACTGTCCCAAATCATCCATTTTTCTGCTTTCTTTGTAGTTTGATTCATCCAGACTCCTCAAATACTCCTCTTTCAACAAGACTTGTATCTGTTCAAGAAGATGCTGGGAAATCTCCCGCTCGAAATAGGTAAGCTGCCAAATGAAAACTCCATATTCTATATTTGATTTTTCTTTCTTTCAACGAGAAGAAGCAATGAGAAGAACAAACAGATAAAAATGGGGTGGGATTGATTATTCTACTTTCTTAGCTCTAAAATCTGAATTAAACTATTGTTTTTCCTTTTGCTAGTCAGCTCTGGCTTGAATTGTATTCAGTGTCTCTTTTCCAATATTTTCCACTGGCTTTCTTCTAGCTTAGCAGCTGGCCTTGTTTTCTGTTGTAGAGCGAAGAGAGCAGCTAACAAATAGGCACTTCCTCAACTCTTACCACCAATTACCAACCTCATTACATTTAGAGAGCTCATCTTTTTTCTTTTTTTTCTACCTCTTATCCAAGCTAATTCTCCATTTGTATTCTGGATCCCATCCTTTCTCATTTTTTATTAATTATCCTATTGATGTACCTTCTACCTCTCATTGCTGACTCTTTGCCATCAGCATTTAAACAAACTCAGATCACCTATTAAAAACAAAAATTTCAAAACCCAAAAAACAAAAAAACAAAAATTTCTTCTTTATGTTATCTCTCTTTACCTATATTCTCAATTATTTCTTTTCTTCTTAGCCAAATGCCTTGAAATAGTTGCTTGTAATCATTCTACACCTGCACACGTCCTCCTCCTTTTTCAACTTACTAGACCTTACTGATGTCCACACCTCTTCACTGAAAATGCTTTCCTTTTTACAAGTGTAAGTGGTGACTAAGTAGTTCTTAACCTGAAGAACTAGACATCTGAATGAGCTTGGTTTAACATACTTTCAATTTATTCTTTCTACAAGTATTATTAAGTACCTAGAAACCAGGTATGCGTAAAAAAGCAGTGAATCAAACAGACGAAAATTTAATGTGCACAAAAAAGCAGTAAGGCATAGAGGTAGAGATTGGCATTTTAAAATCCTGTAGTCAGGGAAGACCTCACTGGGAAGGTGACATTTGAGCAAAGGCCTGAGGATATGAGGGAATGAGCCATGTGGACATTTTATAGAAGATTGTACCACGAAAACAGGAAATAGCAAATTCCTAGAAGGAGCATAGCTGGCAAAGAGTAACAAGAGGTCCTGTGCACCTGGAGTAGAATATTCTTACAGTTAATTGTAGGACCTTGTCATTTACTGTGGGTGAAGTGGGAAGCTTCTAGAGAGTTTGAATTTTTAAGAAACTTTTAAAATTATTTTTAAAAAATTTCAAATTTGCAAAAAGTTGCAAGAGTAATAAATTTTAATATATTCTCTATTAAGGTTCACTAATTTACATTTTCCCATTTGCTTTGTTACTATTTATATAATAGACTTTTTCTGAGAATAAGTTGCAGACATCAAGATCTTTTACTTTTTGTAAATTAATAAACTTCATTTTTTAGAGCGTTTTAGGCTCACAGCAAAATTGAGTAGGAAGTACAGAGAATTCCTATATACCCCCTACCCTCCTAACCTCCCCCATGATCAATATCCTGTATCAGAGTGGTATATTTGTTACAGTTGATAAACAGCTGTTAACATATCATCATCCTGCATTGATATATTATCACCCAAAATCCATAATTTACGTTAGGGTTCACTCTTGGTGATGTATGTTCTGTGGTTGGGACAGATGTGTGATATGATATCCAGTGTTATAGTATACTATAGTTTCACTGCCTTAAAAATTCTCTGTGCTCTGGGTTGCCTGCCTGGCTCAGTCATTTAGGCATCTGATTCTTGATTTTGGCTCAGGTCATGATCTCAGGGCATGGGGTCTCTGTGCTCTGTGGAGTCAGCTTGCCCCTCTCCCTTTTCCTTGCTTGTGCTCACTCTCTCTTGCTCTCAAATAAAAAATTAAATAAATAAATAAGTAAATAAGTAAGTAAATAAATAAATAAAATCTTTAAAAAAGAAAATTCTCTGTGCTCTCTTTATTCATTTCTCTTTCCCCCCAACCCGTGGCAGCCACTGATCTTTTTATTGTCTCCACAGTTTTCCCTTTTCTAGAATGTTGTGTAGTTGGACTTACTCAGAATGTAGCCTTTTCAGATTGGTTTCTTTCACTTTGTAATATTCATTTAAGGTTCCTCCATGTCTTTTCATGGCTTGATAACTCATTTCTTTTCAGCATTAAATAATATTCTATTGTCTGGATATACCACAGTTTATCCACTTACCTACTGAAGAGTATTTTGGTTATTTCCAAGATTTGACAATATGAGTAAGGCTGCGGTAAACATTTGTGTGCAGGTTTTCATGTAGTCATATATTCAGTTCATTTGGATAAATACCAAGGAGTACGATTGCTGGACCATAGGTAAAGACTATGATTAGTTTCATAAGAAATTGCCAAACTGTCTTCCAAAGTGGCTGCACCATTTTGGATTCCCCAAACGGAAGAAGAATTGGAGATGGAACTTGTGCTATAGTGAAGGGGAATGCCGCAAGGGGATGTGGAGTTAAGACAGTTTTTTTTGGAAGGTGGGATAAATTACAGTATTTCTTTTGGCAGTGTACAAATGGAGAAATAGCTGTGCTAATTTACAGTGTAGTTCCATGCGTTTTGAATTAATGCTATGATTGATGTAAGTCTTTGGGAAAGGTATAATTTAGTTAGTGAATACTATCTCTAAATAAAACTTCAACCAGCATTCTTAATGCTAGTCTGCTTATTAGAGTATTTCACAACAGGGGTGCCTGGGTTGCTCAGATGGTTAAGCATCTGCCTTCAGATCAGGTCATGATCCCAGGACCCTGGGATCAAGCCCTGTGTTGAGCTCCCTGCTCAGTGGGGAGCCTGCTGCTCCTTCTCCCTCTGCCTGCTGCTACCCCAGCTTGTGTTCTCTCTTGCTGTCTCTCTCTGTCAAATAAATAAATAAAATCTAAAAAAAAAAGTATTTGACAACAAATTTGACTAATTTTCTTTGGTTTTTGTTACTGCCATATCAGGACATGTGTGGGGATAGTTGGAATGTTAGAGAAGCAAAACACAGGGATAATACGTTCATTGGAAAAGAGATTTTAATTAATGGAATCAGGGATATAGTGGTGACTTTTCACTAAAAGAATATGCTAAGAAATAAATGATTATTTGAAAAATCTTGCTTATTTACTTGATATCAGTGGTTTCTCATAAGCTAGTAAGAATGACTTTTTGCTAAACCTGTTACAGACCTGTGAATAATTTCTCAAATTATTTTTTTAAAGATTTATTTATTTAGCTTTTGGGGGGAGGAAGAGAGAGCACACGTGTGCACGTGCATGTACAAGTTGAGGGAAGGACAGAGGGAAAGAAACCTCAAGTAGACTCCCCACTGAGCCTAGAGCCTGTCTCGGGCCTGTCTCATGACCCATGAGATCACAACCTGAGCCAAAACCAAGAGTTGGACACTCATGTGACTGAGCCACTCAGGTGCCCCCAAATTATTTTAAAAGTATCTTTATCTTCCTACTAGGGAGAGCATAGTTTTTCAGCTGACACCTGGTTTTGAATGGCAGCCTAGCTGTTAGTTGAGTTACCTTAGACAAATTACTTAATCTCTGATTCTTGATTTCTTTATCTGTGGAATGGATTTAGTAGTACCTACTCCATAATATGCTGTGAGAATTAAATGGGTTTAGTGTCTAACTCACTGTAGATGCTTCTGCCTTTTTATCCTTTATATAGAAGCTAAAATTTGCTTTCATTTTTTTCTAAGTAAAAGCTAACTAAAATTTCTAGCTACAGTTTTTTAATAATAAAAGCTCGCTTGATGCTATTGATATTCTACTTATAAGTCATTTATCTAGTAACTTTGCCAAGAGGCAAAATTAAGGATGTTATATAAGTAATAATATAACAAGAGAGGAAACAAATTTTCACTCATTTTTTTAATTGATCAAAGTATGATTGAGGATAACAATGCAGTTCTAATAAGAAGAGAGGCATTATTTTGGGGGGATAACATTTGCTTATTTTGGGTTCAAAGTTATGTTTTCTCTTACCAGAACATTACAGATGTTCACCTAAAGACATTCTTGGTTCATTGGTTATGCAAAAACTATTTGGTCTGTGGGCCATAGTTTCTTGTCCCTGATCTGCAAGATTCTCACCTTCCCTCCCTCCCTTTGTCCCTTCCTCCCTTCCTTTTTAAGATTTTATTTATTTGTGAGGGAGGGAAGGAGGGAGAAGAAGAGAGAGAGAGAGAGAGAGCGCACATGCGCACATGCACACACCAGCAGGTGGAGAGGGAGAAGCAAGCTCCCCACTGAGCAGGGAGCCTGACATAGGGCTTGATCCCAGGATCCTGGTATCATGACCTGAGCCTAAGGCAGATGCTTAATGGACTGAGCCACTCAGGGAACCCTGCAAGATTATTTCTGCATTTAGTCTGTGATTCTTCATATTTGTCAATTGTGTAAATAAGACTGATAAATATACTCTGAAATAATACTGATAAATATACTATATTTACCATTGCTTTCCTATAACCTCTCCATAGCGACTTTGCTTTGCATTTTGAAATAGCTTCTCCTAATGATATCATACGTAACCATCATAACTACATTTAAAAGTACCCTTAATGTTGGCAAGTAAGCATTTATTTATTTATTTATTTTAAGGATTTTATTTATTTATTTGAGAGAGAGAGAGAATGATTAAGAGAAAGAGCATGAGAAGGGGGAGGGTCAGAAGGAGAAGAGACTCCCTGCTGAGCAGGGAACCCAATGTAGGACTTGATCCCGGAACTCCAGGATCATGACCTGAGCCGAAGACAGTCACTTAACCAACTCAGCCACCCAGGCGCCCCAGTAAGCATTTATTTAAAAATGAATTTTCACTGTAATTTTATTTATTGATGAAGAATTTACGACTATGTTTTCACTTTTTGTTTTTATTTCCAGATCAGCTAGCATTACTAACCTGTCACTGGATCGATCTGGTTCTCCTATGGTATCTTCATATGAGACATCTGTCAGTCCCCAGGCTAACCGAACCTATGTTAGAACTGAGACCACTGAGGATGAACGCAAAATTCTTCTGGTACTGGTCTAGTATCTTTGCTCTTTTTAAGAAACCTATGAATAGCCAGTTAGCATATAAATTAATAGAGGAAATAATTAGCTTAAGTTTTTCTTAGGATTACCTAAGAAAGAGGTGAAGCATTTGGCACTCATATTGCATTAATATTTTCTTGATCCCTTTTATCTGGTAAGATAAGAATTGAGGTGCTTACATAGTAAGAGAGCTGAACTTTTAGTTAGGTCCCAGATGGTTTTTATTTATTTATTTATTTTTAAAGATTTTATTTATTTATCAGAGAGAGAGCACAGGCAGGCAGAGTGGCAGGCAGAGGCAGAGAGAGAAGCAGGCTCCCTGCCGAGCAGGGAGTCCGATGTGGGATTCGATCTCAGGACCCTGGGATCATGACCTGAGCCGAAGGCAGCTGCTTAACCAACTGAGCCACCCAGGCATCTCCCGAGATTGTTTTTAAACTTTGAAACATGTTTCTAATACACATAGAATGCTTTGCATGCCTTTCTACTGTATGTTTATATGAGATGATAATCAGTTGTTTATAGACTTTATCGAAGTGTAAAATATTGTGTTTAGTCCTGAGAGTGACTCAAAGAAATGGAAATTGGCTTCTGTCCTCAAGCTTAAAATTCAAAAGGTAGAAATGAGGCTGATGGTCAGGTCCTTAATAGTAAAAAAACAATACTTTATTGATAAGAAATAGAAAGATCATTAGTGGTGAGAGCTTTAAACTGAAAGGCTTGGCTTGAACCTTGAAGAACGGGATGGATTCGGGCAGGCATTGAGGAAAACAAATCTTCTTTAAAGGTATGACAGGGTATAGAGCTGAAAATAAGCATGACATTTTCCATGCACCAAAGTAGGATTTATTAGTTAGGAGAGGTTGGAAGAGAGTGTAAGCTGGAGTGTGTGGGTAATGAGAATGGAAGTTACTTGGGGTTACCAGGCGGAACATGGTGAGTTCAGCCTTGACGAGTTTAGATTTGAACCCATAGGTGCTGGGCAATGTTGGAATTTTTTTTTGAGCGGGGAGTCATTCACTGAAGGCCTTCCTTTAGGAAGATTCACCTGCAGTCGTTGGGGTACAGGTGAGAAAGGTGGGAACCTGCTGGAATGAAGGCTATGAGAAACAGATTGGTGTGGTTGACTGTTCTCCCCTCTCCCTTGCCCTGTCTTCAAAGAGGAGATTTTGCAATTTTGTGCTTAGATAACTAGGAGACTGTGCCATTGACTGGAAAACATTATTTGAGGTAGTTGTTTTTATGTTTTTCCTTAAAGATTTTATTTATTTGAGAGAGAGAGTGTGTGCACAAGCTGGGTGGTGGGAAGGAGCAGTGGGCAGAGGGAGAAGCAGGCTCCCCACTGAGGAGGGAGTCCCAACATGGGGCTCGATCCCAGGATCCTGGGATCATGACCTCAGCTGAAAGCAGCTGCATAACTGATTGAGCCGCAGAGGTGCCCTAGGATAGTTGGTTTAAAGAGGAAAGGTTAAACATTTGCAATTACATTTACTGAGTTCAAGCTGCTCCCCATGCATGTGTCATTTCTATTAAATGGTGTGAGTTGGCTCTGACCAAGAAATCTGTATTGAATTTCCTTTTTATGCATCTAAAAATCACAGGAAAGAATCTGCAAAGGTGTGTAATAGCATCCTCAGGAGTAATGATTTGCTCATAATGCGATTTCAGGACAGTGTTCAGTTAAAGGACCTGTGGAAGAAAATCTGCCATCACAGTAGTGGAATGGAGTTTCAGGATCACCGTTACTGGCT
The DNA here is from genome assembly GCA_028533885.1 of Nasua narica. Lineage (NCBI taxonomy): Eukaryota > Metazoa > Chordata > Mammalia > Carnivora > Procyonidae > Nasua > Nasua narica. The sequence continues at coordinate 149,888,583 of CM052810.1, forward strand.
GAGAACGCATCCCAACTGCATTGTGGGAAAAGAATTAGTCAACTGGTTAATCCGAAATGGACACATTGCTACGAGGTAATGTGATCTTAAGAAAGACTTTTTGATATTACTTTATTTTTAATAAGGCCATAACATTGTAGATATAAGGGCAGCAAAATTTGTGATTAGGGTGCTGTTTGTTTCCTGCATTTGGTGCTTAGGGTGCTAACGACTCACCCCTCCTCCCTTCTGCATTTTAACCAGTAGTAAATAGATGCAAGGAGCAAACGAGGTCACAGTTTACCTTATTTATTAGAAGCAGAAGTGTGCAGTAATTCCCCAACACTAAGCTCTCTGATTAAGCAGGATTTGGGAATGTAGCTAGGTATTAAGATCACAGTGTATTCTCCTGCTGCTGTTCTCTGATCTGGACATTGCAACCTGTTCTATGGAATTGAGTTCGTAAGTCATAGCTGCAGTGTCTTGCTCGCCTCAGGAATCATTTGTGAGAAAGAGATGGACAGGTCCTGTTGCTTTTCAAGGCAGTACGTCCCTAAGCTATTCTAGTTGATTAGATTAATGACTCCTTTCCTGGGAAGAAATAAGTATGTAACAAGATAGAGTAGAAGCTTTAGCAGTGAAACCCTGGGGTCCAGTTTTGACTATATTTCTTTTTAGTTTTATGCTTTTACTCAAGTTATTTAATGTCTTTGAGCCTTGGACCTCTCAGTTTCAGCCTGAGGAGGATGGTGCTGTGAGGAAGCTGTGAGGGTGAAGTGAAATCATACGGGCTGAAGTGCTTTATAAATTGTGAAATGCCATTTAAGTGCAGTGTGTTAAGTGTCTATTTCATGCATTAAGTGTCTATGTATTATTGTTATTTTTAAAAGTTTATTTGTTTGAGAGAGAGTGAGCATGAGCAGGGGGAGAGGCAGACTTTCCACTGAGCAGGGAGCCCGATGTGGAGCTCGGTCCCAGGACCCTGGGATCAGGGCGGACGCTTAACCGACAGAGCCACCAGGGCCCCCCTTAAGTGTGTATATATTATTGTATATGTATTAAGGATCTATTTCATATATCTATGTATATATATCTGTAGTATTTGGTATCGTCTTCTTACCAAGACTGTAAGCTCCTTGAGGGCAGGGACCATGCAAGTTTCACCATTTTGTTTTACTGTAGTGAGGACAGGGGTGTCCGAGCACTGAGCACTTGTTACATGTTTGTTGTAAGTAAAATTAGGTTTTGGTAGGATTGCCTTTCCAGCAGCTTCTCCTTTTCTCTGGTATCTGGCAAAATCTTTCAATTCAGCTTCAAGTCTCACTTGTTTTACCCCTCACCTATTGACCAACCATTTATAATTACAGCTGATTAAAATGGGAGAAAATTCAGTTTGCATCTCATCTTGTGCCTGTGAATTACTCTGACTTTATTTAAAGTTTTTATTTTTGTTGGTCTTAATTCAGGGCACAAGCTATAGCCATCGGACAGGCAATGGTCGATGGACGTTGGCTGGATTGTGTCAGTCATCACGACCAGCTTTTCAGGGATGAGTACGCGCTGTACAGACCACTGCAGGTAGTTTTCCATGTCATCGCTGATGAGTTGTCAAGTCTTTCTTCATTGTGGGAATAAAAAGGCATTGAATTAGACAGAGATACATTTTCCCTGTTGGAAAGTTAAAAACATTTTTACTTGGTTAGTAGGAGTGACGAAGAACCTATTGGAATCTGACACCTTCCGGTCGGTTTGACTTTTCTTAAGCTGGGCCTTGTCATTTATCTTTAATGGTTTTCAGTTTCACTATGTCTGCGTTTTCAGAACTAAGAGAGAGTACACATTATAAAAGGATTGAAAAAGTTAGTATCACCAATGCAGTAGATTTTGACACATTAGCAGTATTAAATTGTATAGCAGTGGTAAAACATGATGTATATATCTTTTTCCTTTAATTAGGGAATAGAAATTATTTAAAGTAGAACTTTTTAAAAAGATAAGCTTTCACAAAAAAAAAAAAAGAAAAGCTTTCACTTTTGGTTTATGTTAATTTGATACACACACACACACACACACACACACATATATATATTTATAAAATGTTTAGGAATACCTTTGTGAACTAAAATTGGAAACTGAAAGGTTAGAAAAGACAAGTGACTAAAAAGACTGGTGTGGTATTATTTGTTAAAATCTAACAGTTGTTTTCCAGAATGTGTCCTAGCGTTGGCACAGGATTAGAATAAATTCTAAGCCAGGTTTATTCTCAGGACTAAAAAGCATGAAATGAAGCACTAAAATCTGTGTGTTATTATGTTTTGCTCATATTAAGCTGCCTAAACCTACTGATTAGTGACAATTATAATTATCAGAGTGGAATTATAAGCATTAATGCCTATTCACTCAGTTTCTATTAATCTGCTTATTTTTATGCAAATTTATTCAGTGGTTAGCTTTGTGGACGTACTGGGCTAGAGTTTATAGTGTTGCCATTGAGAGTTGCCACTGAAAGTGAATTACTTGGATCTTGTCTTGATCTTTCCAGAGTACAGAATTTTCTGAGACCCCTTCTCCAGACAGTGACTCAGTGAACTCTGTGGAAGGACACTCTGAGCCGTCCTGGTTTAAAGACATAAAGTTCGATGACAGTGACACGGAACAGATAGCTGAAGAAGGTGACGATAATTTGACTAGTGAGTTTAAACTTTCTAACGTTTTAATTTTTATGACTCATTACTGTGTATGTGTGATAAAACGAGTGTCTTGTTTGTTTAGTTGAAACTATTCTACTTTAAGTTTTGTGGCACCAACTAAACATAAACATCTGATAGCAATTCTTGTTCTAGATACAGTATTTTCTTAAGAAACCAACTTGTTAGGCTACTGGCGTTTTCAGATTTTGCCATAGTCTCTAGTTTGCAGCAGCTTAAAAATAACTCCGAGCTAATAATATCGCAGCAGACAACTTTCTCACCTCTTCACTATGATATCAGACTTTCTCTCTGCAGAACCTCCAATATATTTCTCCATCTTAAAAATTCATCTTATATTTAAAGTGTTCCAATTTTATTAAGTCTCCACAGAAGTACATGAAAATACTGTATCCATTTTGGTATTGCACATTGGGCTTGTCTATTAAAAGAACATTTTTCTCCTTTCCTCCAATACCCTGATGAAACCCATTTTTACTCCCCTCCTCTCCCTATATTTCTTTCCCCTCCCCGACACTAAAAGATTCTGCCAGTCCTAGCAAGCGCACATCAGTCAGCAGCTTCCAGTCCACAGTGGACAGTGACTCAGCCGCTTCTATCAGCCTGAACGTGGAGCTGGACAACGTGAACTTCCATATCAAGAAGCCCTCCAAGTACCCACATGTGCCCCCTCACCCTGCTGACCAAAAAGGTAGGAGGTAGTCACCATCTGGAATCCGGGCACAGGCTGGAGAGCTGGGCCACACGATCTCATGCCAGCCTGTCCTCCTGGCTTCCTCTGTCCCACGTGGTGGAGGGGATTCAGTGTGGGTTTTGTTCCCCCTTTCTCATTTTCCCCACACCGCCTCCCCACACTTTTTTTGGTTGGTTCCTTTTATTTCTCGTTTTTTCCCCCAGTACCACCACCCCCAATTTAAAGCTTGTAGTCTTTAAAAGGAACTACATCTTTAAAAGAATCTACTACTACTGCTCTTCCCTTAGCATAATGTGCAACTTCCAAGGTGGCATTTCTTTGCATTTATAACATGGATGTTCTGCTCTATTCATTTCTCTTTCTTTATATAACATTTTAAAGCCTATTTGCTTATGCTATTAACCAGTAATGTAGTATTTTACTAAACCTTTTCCGGTGCTTGATCTATATTAGGGGGAAACATAATCCAAAACATCTTTTTGCTTATGATTTAAAATGTTTGCTATAGAAAGAACAGACCGAAGATACACATTTCTTTCCTGATATCATTGTATTTTTTCCATGATTTCTAACCATGGTGAAGCTTCTCACAGATGTTTGTCTGCAGGGAAGGATTATGTCGATCAGACTCTCACGTGTATTCCCAGACCATGCAGTAGTTATATTTTCTGTTGTTAATAAATAAAATATCGTTCTTTTGTCCACCTCAAAAAAAAAAAAATGCTTGCGATATATGTGCCGTCTTTAAAAAAGGGTTTCTTCTCTGAATAATACAAAGTGAAGTTGTTATTTTTAGTCGTCTCATTTGAGGGTTTATTCTACTGACTCAAAAATAATAATTACCATATTCAGAAGACATTTGATATAGAAGAAAAAAAAGATAAATCATTGCTAAAATCTAATATAGCAGTATATAAAAATGAGATGCTTTTTATTTTTTGTTTTTTATGTCATTTTTTAAATTAGCATGTAATGTATTATTTGTTTCAGAGGAACAGGTCTGTGAATCATCAGTCTTGCACAAGTCATAGCACTCCCCATAGCACATACCCTCACCAAGGTCAGTCACTCAGCCACCCCATTCCTCCCACCCACCTCCCCTCCAGCAACCCTCAGTTTGTTTCCTGAGATTATAAGTCTCTTATGGTTTATCTCCCTCTCTGGTTTCTTGTTTCATTTTTTTCCTCTCTTCAGCTGTGATCCTCTGCCTTGTTTATCAAATTCCACATATTAGTGAGATCATATATGAAATGCTTTTTAAAAATGGATGTCAAAAAAAAAAAATGGATGTCAAGGTTTACTCTGTTGGATATAACTAACAGCCAAATTAAATTTTAGCCCTAAGAGGCATTATGTAAAAGAGAATAAATAAAAAATATATAAGTAAAAAAGTAATTATGGGATTTCATTATATTCTAGTAACTGAAAAATCATTATAAAGATGAAACCATTTATTCCATGATTGCACGTGGAATTTGGATTTTTAACATTTAGCCTTCTAAAGTTGAATTGTTTCCTTAGATTGGAAATGCTTGTCTGATTCCTTGCTACTTCCTATTTCGAGTCTAAAAATATGGTCAGAAAAGAGAAGCTTTTGAACCTAAACATCTATTCTAAAATAATTGGAAACAAACTCCCATTTTTATAACAAATTTCTAATGACTGTCAGTAGTAACCACTATCCTCAAGATGTGGTAAAAAAGCTTTTAAGGGTTACAGTGATAGGAGAAAAAAAAGAGAGAGGCAAATCATAAAACAGACTTCACGATAGAGAACAGCCTGAGGGGTGCTGAAGGGGAGGTGGGCAGGGGATGAGCTAAGTGGGGGATGGGTATTAGGCAGAGCACTTGTGAGGAGCACTGGGTGTTCTATGAAATGATGAATCACTAAATTCTACTCCTGAGATTAATATTATACTATATGTTAATTAATTGGAATGTAACTAAAAAATTGAAACAAAAAGAGTTATGGTAAAAAGGTATATCTTATTAAAAAATAAGATTTTTTAATTTAGAGAGGAGGCAGTGAAAGAGGAGACTTGCCTAAGGTTGAACATGAGTGAACATGAGTAAGATACATATCTTTATGGGAATCCTCAAAACAACATTTGGGTGAGTATGAAAGGACAGTGGAGTCAACGTGACACTTGGGCGAGATGAACCGTAGTCTGGTTCCCTGGAGCATACTGGGTGATGCGTTTGTAATAGAAACGACAGACGTGCTGGCATCTGTTGTGATGGAGGATATCTGTCCTTTGGACACATGTGTTGGCAATGCAATTTCATTTTGGTGAAAGTAGATTGTGAAGTACATTTTTGACATGATGATTTCATGTCTTAGGAGGTTAGGAAATTATGAAAACCATGAAGAAAGTGACGTGTCATCATAGTATTAGTTAAGAGCAAAAGATGGACTACTGAGCACAGTTGGACAATTTGCTTTAGGATGCCTGACTTCCTAATATTGGGAGAGGAATGGAAGAGGAAGCTTCAATACTGACATTTGTACAGTACAACCTCAAATTGTATCCCTAAGAAAAATAAAAGGGGAAGCATCCACAGTTGAAAAAATCACCATGACTCTTCTGCAACCTCTCTGCTCTCAACCCTTTAAAAAGATTGTCTACAAAGTTGTTAGAGGTAACTTTTATAGAAGGATGAATCTGAAACGGGGGCCAGCACTTTAAAAAAAAAAAAAATGACAGGATAGCAGAAGTCCAGATTACACTGATGGATGGAATAAATACCAAGGACATCTCAGAAAAAGATTTTTTAAATTGTGGTACAAAGAAAGAAAATCAGGACAATAATAATGGGGAAGATGATATAATATTAACTGAAGCTTCTCCTTCTCGCCCCATCAAGATAATTTTATCAGGGAAGATTATATATGGTTAAAAGGAAAGTAAAGTCCAAGATAATGAAGAGAAGTTAGAGAATACCTGATTATTTTAAATAAGTCTTTTGCCAGGTTCAGGCAAAATATATACCAGATTACTGAAAGAATTTAGAGCTGTGATCATGGGCCAGAGTTTGTTATCTTTGGAGAATTATGAAGAAAAGGAGGGTGTTCGGATGATTGCAGTGACAGAGGCATTAAAATTTTGTAAAAAATAGGTTGTTGATTTGACTTTGGAAGTTGGTAAAATTGTAGAAAAAATTAAGAGGATGTCCTGTGGTATTTAAAAAAGGGATTGGTGGGTGACTGGGCACTGGTGTTGGTTAACTAAAGTACATTTTTTCACTACAATCCCATTTCCTTCTTCTAGGGTGGTATGAGATTGTTAGCTTAGGAGACTGTGGTAGAGACTGTTGTCTTTGTTAAGACATTCAATGGTCTCAGTCACCTTGTGGACAAAGACGACAGTTTCACACTTGAAATATGTTAAAGAGGGAGTTATAGGCAGTAGTTATATCCACCTTTTAAAAACACAGGTTCTGGAGTCTCTGTGAGTCTCTCTATAAAAAGCACCCATAAAGAGGTTATTAGTGTGTTTGGCAAATGTAAGAACTTCGTGATGTCACTATTAATAACACGTGGATTTGTACTTCGTGTAATGGTTGTGCCATGTGTTGAAGGAATAACCTGATAGCAACAGGAAAGGGATGTTCACGGGTTATGCTTGCTGTAGGGCACATAGGTCATATGCGACCTAGAGAGTCTAAAGTTTAAGGCCTTTTGGAATCCCTTTATGAATGTTTCTGGCTTTCACAGCTCTCTCCTATTTTTAGCATACTAACAAGAATTGTTCTTTTTCTGTTTTTCTTGTGAAGTTGAAGTACAATAATGTATTTTTTTCTGCATTGTAGTTAACATTAACGCTAGTTACTAGAAAGTAAAGATTGTCAGAGTCAAATGGTAGTGAAGTGAAAGAGTAATAACACACCCTCTTCCTCAGGTTTTCCTTCCTTTTAGAGTGTAAATGGGAATGGGTGGTTCTTATCTTTCCGTTGAAGAAAAGGTAATATTTATAAAATATTTTCTTAGGAATCATCCTTTATCTTCCAGGGCTGAGGAAATTTGGATTTCTAAAATTGATTGACATATCTGTACTTAAAAAAAAAGATCTGCTGTTTTTATCTTATGCAAGCAAACCCCACATTTTCATAAACTTGTGAAACTGGAACATTACGATCTTCTTGCTTGATTAGATTTTCACTATTGGTAAAACTTGGAGAGTTGTACAATTAAAATCATTTTGTGTGTTGAAAGCAGGATTCTGAACCATTCTTGATTAAGTTAGTGAGTAGAACCTAGAGAAGTGAGAATCATAGCTTCTATAAGCATCTAGATCTAATTTCCCACGTACAGGAAAACCCATAGGTGCAAGTTAGCACCATACAGAAACAATCCAGTCAAATCCAGAAAATGGGACATTCCACAGGACATTTGGCCTGGGTTCTTTTATAGTTCAATATCATAACAAAGTAGAAAGGTAGGAGGTTTGCTTTGGATTAAAAGAGAATAAAGGAAATGCAGCATATGAACTTTATTGGATCCAGGTTTGAGGCAAAAAATTTGTTAAAGCATTTTGGGGACGGTTAGATAAATTTGAATATGCACTAATTTCATCATATCAAGACATTGTCGATTTCCATTTTTTTTAAAGACATTGTCAGTTTTCTTAAGTATGTAAATGGTATTCTGGCTGTACAGAAGAATTCCCTTATTTTTAATAGATGTATGCTGAAGTGTTAGTGATCAAGGGTTATGATGTGTGTAACTTCAAATGGTTGGGGGAAAATCCATACATATATGTAGAGAGAAATCAGATATGGAACATTAACAATTGTTAAACCTAGGTGAAGGATACAGGATTTTCTGTATGTTTGAAAATCATCATATATATCATATATATAAGTATATACATACATCATGTATGTATGTATATACTTAATCTTTAGTATGAAATTAAAACTTGTAAAGCCAATATGTTAGTTGAACAAACAGATCGGCATTATTCATTTCTGTGCGGGAGGTATAGAAATAAAGTATAACATCTGTTTTTATTTGTCCACATACTTGATTTATTGTATTTGGCATGGTACACTTTGAATTTCCAATGTAAAACTTTTTCTCTGCTTTCTCGTTCAAAGGGTGAGCATAATGGCATATAAACATAGCAACTTCCTAAGCTTATTTGTTATAAGTGAAATCTACTTGAAAGAATTTTTTGGAGAACCTTTATTTTAAAGGTTAAAATACATTGTGGTTTCGTTTGCATAGTAGAAAGAAACTCATTTGAGCTATGCTTGGTCACGGATGCAAAGAAAAGTTCATGGGGGAAGTAAAGAATAAGTTTCACTTGTGAGAAAAGTAGTAGTCTAAAATTCTAAAAGAACACAGCGTGTATTCAGTTATGACAACTATTTGGCAGTATTTGGTTAGAATTTTGAAAAACAAACCCTAATTCGAAAGCACATAAAAATCCTGATGAGTTAAATCTTTATTCTCTGCCAATGGCACTTCTGTATTAATTTTCTTTATAGCATATAGTCTGAAATTTGAAAAACAAAACCACCTGATAAATTTTTTCAGGTGGCTTCTCTGTAAACTGTTTTGTATATAGACAGTTATTTGTGAAGTCATACAGTTATACATGGGAAAAAGAGTGTAGCTTTTTAGGCTTGTCATACCTAAATTACTGAATTACTAAATTACTGGTTCAGCTTTCATAAGAGAAAAGCAATCTGTTAAAGATTATCTGATAATACTGCTTCAAGCTTCTGTTGAGTTATTATTCAAGTCTATTAAGTTTGAATTGTATGGAATAAGTATAAAGATGCATCTTTGCCTAAAGCTTTCTTCGATTGGCTGGGCAGTGTTGGGTTTAGTATGAGTAATACTTTGTGTGTAGGTGTGTTCTCTGTATAATTACGCCGGCATGTTGCAGTCATAAGTCTTTCCTTTTCTTCCTCCTCTGCTCTCTCCTTGGTATGCAGAGTATTTGATTTCTGACAATGGAGGACAACAACTCTCAATAAGTGACGCCTTCATCAAAGGTAATTTTATCAAAAGCTGTACATGGGATAGTGTGTCTTACTTGTAAGGGTGTACTTAGGGCCTAGCACATTGACTGGCACAGAATAGGTACTGAAAATAAATTTGATTATTTTAGTACTATGAGAACACAGTTTTTATATATAGTAACTGAGAATGTTGGGAATGAAGAATATAAATTTGGACGGGTTTGAGAGAAAATATCTGATCTAAAAAACAGTTATTTAAAAGCTTTTATAGAATTTAAATTTTAGGGCGCCTGGGTGGCTCAGTTGGTTGAGCAACTGCCTTCGGCTCAGGTCATGATCCTTGAGTTCCGGGATCGAGTTCCACATCGGGCTCCCGGCTCCATGGGGAGTCTGCTTCTTCCTCTAATCTTCTCTCCTCTCATGCTCTCTCTCACTTTCTCTGTCTCTCAAATAAATAAATAAAATCTTTAAAAAAAAAAAAAGAATTTAAATTTTATTCTTTGAAGGGCATAGTTTAATGCTTTCCAAATCATGAATATAAAATTAAGTATTGATGTACTTATCATCAAGGATTCTCAAACTTGTCAAAAAGTCTCCAGGGAGATCTCATCCATTTGAGGACTCTGCTTGCCCTGTGGAATTGGAAAGAGAAATGGGGAGAAGAGATAAAGAACTAGCTTTGCTGATTGATTTCTTGGGGACCAAAGACAGTATAGAAGAAGACAGCTTTCTCTTACACCTTCCCTACTTAGCTTACTGTGGAGTAAGGACATACTTAATTAGTTCATAACACTCCATAGCTCAGCCCTCAGTAAGTTCTCATAACTGAGCAGTGTTTCTAAATTCATCTCTGAACATCTGGTTCAACTAGAAGTTTATATAGGCCAGCTGTTTACATAATTAAAATGTGCAGGTTTTTTTGTACCTCATATTGTGGACACACGCTTTTCTTTGTAGTGCCGGACTGTTCGGTTGAAAGTTTTTTTGTTTGTTTGGTTTGCTTTAAGAAGCGGAAGGATTAGAGAATTTTTGTAAGCATTTCCCACTTCTTTCGATTTATTTAATCGTGTTTTTCAGTAATTATATAGTGAGCATCCGTTTGCAAAGCTTTTTTTTTTTTTAAAAGATTTTATTTATTTATTTGAGAGAGAGTGAGAGCCAGAGAGAGAGAGAGAGCTCACACACACAGAGGGAGGGGGGAGAGAGAAGCAGATTCCCGACCGAGCAGGGAACGCGATGCGGGTCTTGATCGCAGGACCTGGTGATCATGCCCTTAGCCAAAGGCAGACACTCAGCCCACTGAGCCATCCAGTCACCCCTCCTTTTTGCAAAGCTTTTAATCTGTTTTTTGTCTAGATGCATTTTCATTCTTTTTAAAAACTTAAAGATTTTACAAAATTTTACATAAATTGTTATCATGTTTTAATATTTATAGTTCATTTTTGGGTCTGATTTGTAAAGGTTTTACTTAAAAAAAAAGCCTTTGTTCTAATATCAAGAAAGAAACACTATAAAGAATTGTCGAAATAGACTGTCTACACTGGTGTGTACTGGTTGATATGTATCAGGGCTGAGCTTTCCTCTTTAAAGTTCAGCACCCACACTATCACATGTCGTCCTGCCAGCACTCAGAGTTCTGTTGAATGCAGTTTTTAGTTTGTAATTTTACAGGGAAGGGCGGCCCCCTTATTTTTTAATGTCCCCAATGAAATAAAAAGACTGTAAGAATCTCTTGTTTTTCAGAAGCTGTGTTTATAATTATTGGCTTGAGAGTCCTAGTCCCTTATGTGAATTTGCTTTTCACTCTTCTGTCTCTGATTTTGACTGTTGTGAATATTGGTGATCGAACTCACACTTAATTTTTTTGTGTATTTACACGTGTCCTTGCCTTTTTACACCAATAGTTTGAATTGGCCGAAAGATAAATTGGCACTTTCTAAATCTATTAAGAGCATGGCATAAAACATAATGGTGAAGTACAATTTCTTATTTTACACTTAGAATCCTTATTTAATCGTCGAGTTGAGGAGAAATCCAAAGAGCTGCCTTTCACACCTTTGGGCTGGCATCATAACAACCTGGAGCTGCTGAGGGAAGAGAATGGAGAGAAACAAGCCATGGAGAGGTTGCTGTAAGGCAGTGAGCTTTTTGATGTTAATTTTCCATTTTTATAATTTTCAATGACTTGACGGGCATATGCGTAGTTGTTCTTCCTCATAAAGTCAAAAATACTAAGATTACTTAGGAAATAAAGCCTGTTCTGATGAAATTTCTTATAAAGCAAGAGTCCTAAACTGTGGTGGTATGTCCCAATTGTAGTTTATGTGTTAAAATTTAATTAAAGATACAGATTTCATTCACGTATAAAGTCACTAAGGTACAGGTGAAATAAGATTGGCTTAAGAAGATCTTGTCTTTGAGCCATAATTCCTCTGCTTATTTCTTTGTAGACTGCTTATTACGTCTTCAGAATTACTGTCTCTGGCAGTAATAACTGCAAACTTCTTTTTTGTAGTTCAGCTAATCATAACCACATGATGGCACTACTCCAACAGTTGCTCCATAATGAGTCATTGTCACCATCTTGGAGGGACATCATCGTTTCACTGGTCTGCCAGGTTGTTCAGACAGTCCGGCCTGATGTCAAGAACCGGGACGATGACATGGATATCCGTCAGTTCGTCCATATTAAAAAAGTGAGCTCTGCTAGTACTTTCCTAGTCCTCAGAACTGAAGGTGTGGGCCTGGTAGTCCTTTGTCCCTTAATGGTAATCTAAAAGGGGTTCTAAGTAAGGAGGGGGAGGCTTATCTGTCTGCTGTTTGTTAGCAGTGCACTTATAGGTCATAGAAGCCACCCATAGGAAGTGAGAGGAAGGGGATGAGTTGGGCATGGAATTGGGAAACCAAACAAAGGTGGTTTCTTCTTTTTTGCTTCCTTTTTCTTGACACATCATCTATGAGATGACCTATTCCCAAAGATTACTGTCACTGTTCTAAGGAAAAGCAGTGGGTAATTGCCTTATTTAGATAGCGGAGTCCTATATGTATTTTTTGCCTATGACATTTGATTCAGTAATGGTTTTAATTGCCAATTTGGTCAGTCATATGGGTATTTTAGAGTACCAGATAAGACTGTAGAGAGTGGGAGGTAGAGAAATAGTCATGCTAGATCTCATTGAGAATTGGTTGAAAGGAAGAATTGTATCCTGGAATTTTCTGTTCTGATTTGATTAAATAATAGTTAAAATTAAAAATGGAAATAAATAGTAGAATCCATCTGACTGGATTCTAATAATAGATCACTGAGTTTTGTTTTCTTGTTTCATTAGATTCCAGGTGGAAAGAAGTTTGATTCTGTGGTTGTCAATGGATTTGTTTGTACCAAAAATATTGCACATAAAAAGGTAATGGGATCTGTTCAACAGTGAAGTTCAGTAAACTATGACTGTGTACCAAGCCAACAAATTGGGGTACCCTAATCATGGGAGAGAAGGAGAATGGATATCAAGGAGCAATTAACAGTGTCTGCTGTAGGGGTGCAATTTTGGAGGTTTGGGTAAGATCTTCAGGGCTGATGATGATTAGGATTTGGATAACAAGAATTCATGAGACAAGGGAAGGAAGGGAGAGGATAGGTCAGGCTTCTAGACCAACAGAATGATAGGGTACTGGTATCATTTCTCCTTTGACCTGCCACATCTTAGGGAGACAAGTTCTCTGTAACAGACTGGAATCCTTCCAGAGGCCTCGCATTTTAAAACTTTGTTCTTTCTTCTAGGGCTGAGCTGCAGAACTCTCACTGGTGTTCTGTTATCCTTCTCACCTATCTTTGCCTTCAGGCCTGAGGCCTCGTTCTAGCACTAGCACAAAGGAATGGGGTGAAATAACCTGGTGTATTAAGGAATCTCTGAGATCCTTAGGTGCAAGATGAGAAAGGAGATGAGGCTGGAGGAAGCAGGCAAGGGGCTTTGTATCTCACTTAGGGGCTTGAACTTTATTCTGAAGTCCACCGATTCTCAAAGTACATGGTACATCATGGTCCCCTGTGGACCTTGTGAAATACGTAGATTCCTAAGCCCAACCCCTAGAAATTTTCATTCAGTATAAGGGCGTGGGAGTGTGGGGCAAAGGGAAACATGGGGCTGCTTTTAAAGTAGGCACTGCATGTGTTTCCAGTGTCATTGGTTGGTCCTCACATTTTGAAAAACCATCGATCTAGCAGTGCTCTCAAACTTGCTGTGCTCCTGAATCGCTCCAGGAACTCACTGCAAATAGAGATACCCTGACCCCCCCCACCTCCGGAGACACTGATTTGGTTACAGTGAGAGCTCAGGTCGATTTCTAGTGTGAGCAACCTGAGGGGCAAACTACAGTCCTATTTTCACTCTTCTCTAAGCTGAGACTGATTCATATTTTGTAAGGCATGAAGCCTCCCCAAAATTGTCAGTGACCGTAGATACGTAAAACTATGCTTGGATTTGATCCAGTGTCAGTATTTCTACTGTAGAGTCTTATCAAAACAGGCACATTACCCATCAAGGTAGTAATTTAAGCCAAATTAGATGATCTCTACTGAATTAAGAAGAAAGTATTGGGGAGTATTTCTCCAGAGTCGAAAATTGTATGTGGGAGTGGTAGAAACATACGCATGAATGACTGTCTTGTTCCACTGACCATATTTAGAGATAGTCTTTAATTTGTAGTTGCTAAAAACAAAAATCCCCAAGTGTAGTTCCCCAACTGACGCATTTACTGTTTTGCCAGTTCAGAGTGTATAAGCACCGTCACTCTGAACCTCCATAGCGGGGGCCTGGGCTCTTGGGCCTGGGGCTTTAGTTGCATGGTTAGGGTCTTTGCCTGAGTCTGCCCTTCTGGATATATTTTAAGGTTTTCCTTTTCCACTTCTTATTACCCAGTTTGGCTTCCCAATTTATCACTGCTTGGAATCTATTCAGGAAGTGTTTTCCTTCTTTTCTCCCTCCTTTCTCCTTCTTGAATTTTAGAAAGGTTAAATTATACTTTCAAAGTTGCTGATCTCTACGAGTTCACGAAGAATCCTGTCTTTAAGGATTTTAATCCCTTCTCCTCCATACCCGGGGCTTGATATCTTTTCTTGCAATATTAGAAAAAAACCCAAAACCAAAAAAACTTTTAAGTGTAGAGGATTAGGTTAAAATAGAATTAGTGAAACAAAGTCAATTTTTGAGGAAGTCTGTGTTGCTTTTAGCAATTTGAAAAAATATGTAAGAGAATACCACCAAAGAACTAAACGAGAGTATTTTGATACAAATATAAGGAGATAGTCTATTTAGGAAGAATTATAAACAGTATGACTTTAAAGATATGATTAGAGAAGGTCTATAAAATGCAGGCTTTAAAAAGCTTTTAACAAATTTCATGTTTTGTAGATGAATTCTTGTATTAAAAATCCCAAAATTCTTCTGTTGAAGTGTTCCATTGAGTATCTCTACAGAGAAGAAACCAAATTTACTTGCATTGATCCTATTGTGCTTCAGGTAAGGACTTGTGACTGAAACAGTGATCTGGAGGGATCTGTGTGTACGGTAGTGCTTTCAGACTTGTAGAGCTCATTTCAGCTGATTACATTTGGCAGGCAAACTTGATCGCTTATGTTTCATTTAAAAAATTTGTTATAAAAGACATCTTTTATGTATTACTTTGGAAGCTTATCAAAACCTCTGTCATTCCTTATTTTAGAGTTTCAAAGTTGCTAAAGGGAACATACGACTTTTTGGGACTATTTGGAAGAAAAAGTGAAACTCTAAATTCTGGCCTCTCTGCCCACTTGGGTTATTGATTTACTTTAAGGATTTTTCTAACTTACCAGATTCCCAGTGGCAATACATAGTTTCTAATATAGTCTCTCCTACTAAAACACATGTTTCTGGACTGCCGGTTACCTTTCCCACGGTTGGTAAAGGGGAATAACATCAGATGGAAATAGTGTGTGTTTCTGTGTGGTTTTTCTTAAATAAGGGGACCCAGAATAGCTGCAGAGGATTATAATCCTCAGCCTCAGCTCAGCTGCTACATAGGCAGGAACCCTTTTGGCTCTATTTTAAGAAACTAAAAGTGCTCTTCTGCTGGAAGGGCTCCCTCCCCCAGAGAGATGCACCCCCAGCCCTGCCTGGATGGCTCTCAGTGGCTCCACTGCTCAGAGTTCCATTTCCAGTTGTACTGTTGTAGTTGCTTTTGTATATTTTAAATTCACTTGAGGCAGCCTCCAGCTGTGCTGAGCTACCTGGGTGGGCTGTCCGAGTTTTCTCTCAGGGTACTGATTATTATTTTTGTTAGTGGGCTGAATATGAAATTGCATTGGTTTAGAAAGTTTTTTGCCCCAACTCCCTTTTCTCCCGTGAACACTATTCATTTTCATTTGCAGTTGTTCAAAATGGGAGGTTTTCAGGAATGTGTCTATCATATTATAGTGGAAACACTTATATTCAGTTCCAGAAATATTTAGGAAAAGCATTACTTGAATATCCATAGGTGATAGGTACATTTTTCTGAGAGTGGTAGGAGCAGTCACTTTTGTACTGAATTTGTAGAAAACCAATGGAAGAAACTTGGTTGTGGTTTTTTGGAAATCTGCTCTGTTACTTGGGGCTGTTTCCTCTTGGAATTCAGCTATGTATAATAAAAATAAGCTTTCGACTAGTTCATTACCATCCCTACTAGCTCTGATTTACCATGACTTCTCAGTGGTGAACTGAAATAAAGAATAAGGAAAAACACAATTACTGTTCTTGGAGTCTCAGATTTTTTTTGATGCTGGGAGTTTTCTTGATCTCACTGAAGGTGTCAGTGGAAGACTTGTATAGGATTAGATCACAACTGTGTTGATTGTAAGGCTTATCCTGATTGCATTTGTTAAAATGTATAAAATTGCAGGTTTTGGATGAACTGGGTAACTGAAATCCACAGATTAGTATTTACAGAAAAGTATATTTAAATTTATCCACTCTATTTTAACTCCATTCTTGCAATTAGGTTAGCAGACTGAACTCTGTTAGAAAATGTGCTCTGGGCAAACATGTATTTAAGACACATGATTTAATTTACTATACCTAAAACATATTGTTTGTGCTTTGAGACATAGTTTATTAAACCGTTAACACCTGCCC
>CM052810.1:149905577-149968809 GCA_028533885.1 Nasua narica
TTTTATTTTTAGCCAAAAAGGCTTCTGGAATGCTGTCCTTCTTCCGAGGGACAGCAGGGAAAAGCCCTGATCTCTCTTCCCAGAAGAGAGAGACCTTACGTGGAGCAGATAGCGCTTACTACCAGGTTGGGCAGACGGGCAAGGAGGGGACAGACAGTCAAGGCATTGAGCCTCCAGGTGTGTTAAAGGAGACCAAATATGCTTATTTTACTTGCTTGTGTTTTTTGTGGTCTTGAGTAGATAATTCTTACTGCTGAAACCAGGGCATTCGCTCTTTTCTCATGCCTCAGTATGGCCGAGTGGCAAAAGCAGGACGCTTGTAGAGTCCAACTGGCTTTAGACGTTATTGCTGTCACTTACTGTGTTCCTAAGGATCAGAAATCCTTAGTTTCCATACCTGTGAAGTGGCAGAAGCAGTGTCTTCCATGGTTTACTGAGGGCCGAGTGACATTAACGTGTAAAACATCGATCTCACCTTGGATCTCATAGTTACATACTCAGATGTTTTCATTCCACTATCCCCTCAGACATTTCCTTTCTTTCTCAGTCTCTGGAGGGTTGAGGGCATTGATGTCCGCCTTCTTTTCGATACTTAGGGGTATATCTACCTGATTGTGTTTGAATATGGGGTTAGACCAGGCATCGGCAAACTGTGCTGACCTGATTTTGTAAATAAAGTTGTATTGGAACATAAGCATGCCCATTCATTGACTAATTGGCTGCTTTCATTGTCATATCGATCAGTTGAATAGTTGTGACTGAATAAAATACTTACCATCTGGTCCTTTACAGAAACAGTTTGGCAGCCCCTGGGTTAGATCATGAATTAGTAGTCTAAAAGTTAGCATAATAAATTTTCATTAGTAATTAAGAATCTGTTTAGTATTCTATCGTTTTCTGTTGGGCCATAATCCTTGGAAGACATTGGTGCTTTGAAAAAAATAATTTAGAAATGTGAAACGTGGAGGAGCACTTCTAGCTATGGAAATATATTCCAAATTTGTAATAATTAGAGTGCATCTAGCAGTAGGTTTGCCACACAAATCAAATATAAAAAATAGCTCTGAAGTAGACACTAGTATATTTTTTGTATTATATGTGTATCTTAGTATATGACAAAGCAAGCATCTCGAGCTATTGGAGAAGCATTATTTCACACACAGGGAAAACAGTCAGAAACTGATAAAGAAGTAATGGAAACTTGCCATAAGAGCTGAGTTAGTATATTGTTTTGTTTTTTCATCTGTATTTTTTCTTTCTATTTAAAATCAATTAGTGTATAGTAAGTATATTATTAGTTTCAGTGGTAGAGTTTAGTGAGAATATATTGTTATCAGAGGAATCAGATATGAGAAAAATTATTCTTCAACCTGAATTGTTTTTCACCTGAAAATTGCTCTTTCAAAAGGTGCTTATATTTTTGTAATAGTTTATAAAGTTTGATTGTGCACATAATGCTTGCTTGAGAGTAACTTGACCAGAATAACAAGAATTGACTTGTTAGTTTTTATTGTTAGGGAAAAAAGACAAAATGAACTGATAACCCATTGAAAACTTTGACTTTACTAATGATATTAAACTTTTTAGATGAGGTAGATGGAGGAGATACACAAAAGAAACAACTCATAAATCCTCATGTGGAGCTTCGTAAGTATGAGATAAAATACTGTTGGTTTGTGGAAAGGGACTGTAATTGAGAAAACTATTATTTAAAGCTTCTAGCTTTATATTAGATAAATATCCTGTTTCTTAGAATGAATAATACATCTGTGTGCTGACATAAGCTTTATTTAATCTAGATTTAGTTTATAAAATAAATATTTAATGTATAAAGAAATTAAATTATAATTTATAAGGTATAATTTGATTTAATTTCTAATGTTTAAATAATTATTGTGCAATCTAGAGCCATAGAGCCTTCATCAGGTGCCTGGAATTGTGTGTGTGTATGTGGGTGCCAAAAATTTATCATCCAAAATAATAAGTACAGTAAATTAAGGTGTACAAGTATGATGATGAAAGTATAGTAACCAGTGTAAAATTAGAAATGGGTCTTATTTTATGTTTGATTTTTCTGTAAGGTCATAAGATGCTTTTCTGTCTTCCCTGAGAATCATTTTAACAGACCTGTGATAAGTAGGGGTGTAAACTTAACATGAGAAATACTACCTTGGAGAAAATGAAATGGTCAGATTTGTCAGGCTTGGGGAGTGGGCAAGACGGAAGAGAGATTTCTGATTCATAAAAGGCCCTCCCCCTCTTCTTTTTTTTTTTTAAACCCTTCTGTTTATAGAATTTTCTGACGCAAATGCCAAGTTTTACTGTCGCCTGTACTATGCGGGAGAGTTTCATAAGATGCGTGAAGTGATTCTGGGCAGCAGTGAAGATGATTTCATTCGCTCTCTTTCCCACTCGTCACCCTGGCAGGCCCGCGGGGGCAAATCAGGAGCTGCCTTCTATGCGACTGAGGGTAAGTCTTTTTAGTCACTCACTGACTGAGTAGTAGCCATCTTTTCCCCTCAGATAATGAACTGAGGTCATATATAGTCAGCTGGCAAATGAAGCTTTCTATTTTCCTGTTTGAGAGGATGTAATAACAATATTTAAAAGAATATACAGGTATGTGGCATACAGTTAGAGACAGACATTGGTCTAATCCTTACTAAACTCTCTCTGTTACTGACTTCTACAAATGTAAATAGTAACAGAGAACTTCTAGAAGACTCAAAAGAGTTCCTCAGAGCTGATGAGACAAAGATAAAAATACGAATATTTAACCTGAAAATAGGAAGGCCAAGTTCTTCATCTGCAAAGGTTTAGTGAAAATGATGACTATTGGTACTTCACATTCTATTCTTCATACCTTGAAAGCAAAATTATCTGAGAAAATGGCAGCAGGAAGGATATTGCTTGATAAGAGCTTTCATAACTGTGACTTACTGCATTGTTCAAGGAGTCTATAAAATTTTACTTAGTAGTTTTAAAAACTAGACTATCTAGCTATGAATTCAGGTCTGGTACTGTTAAAGGTAGAGGCTTCTTGACTGTGTAATCTTCAGGAACCCTTTGAGCCCTCCATACTTGAGAACTATGTTCTAATGAAAATTTCTCTGTGATACCAGGAAATCTCCCTTAAAGCTATGAAGCAAACACATCACTTGGGATCTTTGGAATGATGTAGTATATATATATAGATTACCTCAGGAAGTATTGTGACCGAATAAACACCTATGATACTTCTGCCTTTTAGATGATAGATTCATTTTGAAGCAGATGCCTCGTCTGGAAGTCCAGTCGTTCCTCGACTTTGCACCGCACTACTTCAGTTATATTACAAATGCTGTTCAACAAAAGGTAGAAATCCCAAGCCTTGGTCTGTAATTAGAATTTTTCTGGACTGTTTCACATCCTGAGAGTCCTGGTGGCAGTTTTTTCCATGCTAAGATAGGAACGGGACGTGACCGAATCTGTTATGTTCCTGAGCTGTGATAGAATGCACTCATTTCATACTCCCTTTCCTGCCTTTGCCAGCGAGGAGCCAACAGGTCTGCAGCAGGTTGCATTTAATTAGTGTAATTAGTGTGTGTGTGTAGAGATTAGATGAAAAAGCTGCACGTTCTAATTTGTAATTCTGTCGGGGCAGAAATTGGAAGTATTTGGTGAGACCTGCGTGTGTTGGTCCTTAGGTAGAGAGGAAGCCAGTGCCTCTCAGGTTTGCCCACTTGACGTTTAGCAATGATCCTCCCAGTAAGTGTATAAAGGAGTCATGTAGGTTTTTTTTTTTCCATTTATAGTTTATTGCGTATTTGGGGGGAAATTATATATCATAATAAAATTTGCGATTTTGAGAAATTATAAATCATTATCCTTTGGGAGAACATGAAAGATCTAATGTTTTTATTAGCATTGCTGTTTTTACACTCTTGAGATTTAAGGGTTTAAGTTTCTTTCCAAGTCCTTTGGTCGGATTAATAGAAAATCGTGTTTATGGAATTTTACATAAAACTTCCACAGAATCTAGCTCTTTTTCATTAAAATGCACAAATATTAGCACTAAGTGACATAGGGCTGGAATACCCTCCCATAAATTCAGATCCACTCTGCTGCCTAATGGGCATCAGGCTGATGGACTTTTTTGCCTTTCAGGGCTTTAGGGGTTCCAAATATGGGAAAGAGATGCTGAGCCTTGGTGGGTTTCTGCCCTTACATTTCTAACAATTTTGCATTATATATTTTAGGGCATAACTATCTATCGCCAAAAGGCTCGAGTCAGTATGTCTTTATTGTGATTTGTACTATTTATCAAAATAAAATTGCCTTCTTTGTTAAAAAAAAAAAGAAAATCGTGTTTGGATATTTCTTGGGTAATGGAGATATGGGTATTAAATTACACATTTTCTTATTTAGAGGCCCACTGCATTGGCCAAAATTCTTGGAGTTTACAGAATTGGTTATAAGAATTCTCAAAACAACACTGAGAAGAAGTTAGATCTCCTCGTCATGGAAAATCTTTTCTATGGGAGAAAGATGGCACAGGTAAGGCTATTGAACTATGCAAACCATTTAGCTGCTGGCACCTTTTACACTTCTGGTCCCTGAATATAACGAATCGGAGAATAACATCTTATTCGATAGCATTAAATCTCACTTGGTAGGCCAAATTAACTTCAGCACTGCCATAGTATTGCATGGAGTTTTGACATCAAAACTATAAGTCTCCTAAGACTGTTGCATCTGGTTTTTAAACTGCTTTATGATCCGTTGATAAATTTTTGGAGTTATTTGTTAATGTTTCTTAAAGTTGATTAAATGGGTGGTTGTATTCCTGAAGTGTTTGAGTAACTGAGTACCTGGGTATTAATTCTCAATGATGAATCGTATTACTGTCTGTTTTATGTATTGCACAGTTATAATGGGTGCACAATTATATGTATTGCACAATTATATAAAGTTATATTAAAAATATAACTGGATGCAGTATATGTAATTTTATATATGTTTAATATATATAAATATGTTTAATATAATTATGTAAGTTATGATTAAGTTTTAAAATTAAATTAAAAAATATATATATAATGGTATGGGCTTCAAGGAATCTTTTTGCATTCCATTAAGTATGTATGCAATTCATGCGTAAATGACAGAAACTTTTCTTTCTTCTAGGTTTTTGATTTGAAGGGTTCACTTAGGAATAGAAATGTAAAAACCGATACCGGGAAGGAGAGTTGTGATGTGGTCCTGTTGGATGAAAATCTCTTAAAGATGGTTCGAGACAACCCTCTGTATATCCGTTCTCATTCCAAAGCCGTGCTGAGAGCCTCGATCCGTAGTGACTCCCACTTTCTTTCTAGCCACCTCATTATAGATTATTCTTTGCTGGTTGGACGGGATGATACTAGCAATGAGCTGGTAGTCGGAATTATAGGTAAGTCAGTAAGCATATGTTACTTACAGTTCGTGATTGAAGCCAGAGTAAATTTGAGGATTATGCTGAATGGGTTACTCGTAGCTTATTAAGTATTTTCACCAGCTTTCATTTGAAAATTCAACAATACGTTTTAAATTCTAGTTACCTTCTATTCAGTATCCTCATTTTCATTTCATTATCTTTACCAAAAATATCTGTATTCAAAAGTTACTCATAAATGAAGCCCTGTGAAGTTGTTAGGAGGATTAAAAGAATTAATATGGAAAAAACCCTTGGTACAGTGCCTGGCAATATTGTTAGCATTCATTAAACATTGTAGAAGTAATAGTAATTACTGTTGTTATCTTGTTATATTTACTAACATAGCTGTACTACTAATCTTGCCTCCTATAACAGATTATATTCGAACATTTACATGGGACAAAAAGCTTGAGATGGTTGTGAAATCAACAGGAATTTTAGGAGGACAAGGTGAGCAGAAATTTTGTTTATTCTTTAAACTTTTCTCATGCCTTCCTTATCAGTTAACATTTAAGAAATGGGTACTTTTTTCCAAAGTGGCTGCACAACTTGCATTCCCACCAACAGTGGAGTTCCCCTTTCTCCACGTCCTCTCCAGCATTTGTTGTTTACTGTCTTGTTGATTTTGGCCATTCTAACTGGTGTAAGGGGTATCTCAGTGTGGTTTTGATTCGAATCTCTCTGATGAGACTGTGGATTCTGAGCAACAAACTGAGGGTTTTGGAGGGGAGGGGGTGGGAGGGTGGGCGAGCCTGGTGGTGGGTATTGAGAAGGGCACGTATTGCATGGAGCACTGGGTGTGGTGCATGAACACTCAATCTTGTAACACTGAAAAAATAAACATATTTGGGAAAAGAAAAAAAGAAATGGGTACTTTTTTAAATGCTAAAAAATAAGTGGTTATCTCTGATTTTATCATTTCCAAAATGATCAAATAATAAAGGGAATTGCATAGGCGGGGAAATAATTGGTTTTAAAGTTGTGTTGAAATGCTGGAATGAAAAGTTACCCAAAAAAAGCCAGATGTTCTGAATTAGGGGTTGTTTTTAATTAACACTTGAAATTCTTCTAAGTTCTCTGAGCACTGCTGGCTCCATTTGTGCTTTCACACATCTCTCATCTCTAGGCAACAGCCAGTCACTTATATATCAGGTAGGGGGCAGGCCAGGGGGAAGGGGCAGAGGGAAATGGGGAGAGAATCTCAAGCAGGCTCCGCGGTCAGTGCAGAACCTGACCCCGGGCTTGCTGTCATGACCCTGAGATCGTGACCTGAGCCGAAATCAAGAGTCGGACACTCAACTGACTGACCGACTGTGCCACCCAGGTGCCCCGAGAGCTAGTCTTTTAAAACAGAAATCCCTGCCAGGAATACAGGAAGGCCCTGTCCCATGTTATGCGGCGCGGTGGACATCCCTACCTCGTTTCTGAGACCGTTGTGTGTGTGTGTCTTTACGGCAGTTGTCCTGAGAGGACATAGCCGTTCAAGGCAGCTGCTCACCAGCTGTGTAACAGCTTTTCCCTTTGCTCTTTCATCCTCTTAGGTAAAATGCCGACTGTGGTCTCTCCGGAGTTGTACAGGACTAGATTTTGTGAAGCAATGGACAAGTATTTCCTGATGGTTCCAGACCACTGGACAGGTTTAGGTCTGAACTGCTGAAAGCGAGCTCATGATTTTGAAATGGACCGTGAATGAAAGGGGCCTGGAACAAAGGACCAAAAATAAGCTACATGTTTTATTTCTTCATCACATTCACCACTGTATGCCGGGGCCTTCCTGGGCTGTCTGTAACCGAAGGGTTAAAACACCATGGATTTTCACTTTGGGTTTTTGATACCTACAAGTTAGCTGTCTTATGCGGGGAAGTTGCATGAACGTTTTTCCACTTAAGCTAAAATACAGACACATTTCAAAGGGCTAAAGACGAATGTATGGTCAGAGGTGAGAAGATAGGGTGAAAAAAATGGGAGTGTCAGATTTGTTAACAGTCCTGTTAAGAAAATAATGCTTCCTAGATTGTGGCTTTCCCGGCATCCCATCTGACATATTCTCTGCTTAGCATTTGTAGAGCTGGTGAGTTTGTTTTGTGTTTCTTACGTGAAAGTGTGATGTTGCCTATTATCAGATTTTCTGAAACCTTTCAAAAATTCTGCATTATTCTCTTAATGGCCAGTGAAACAGATGGACCCAGTCTGTTCTTGTTTTATTGGGGCATTTGACTTAATTAGGAATCCTGTCGTGTTCTTACCTTGCCTTGTTTTTGACTGTGCTTGCTGTTTTTTAAGTTCTGTCTTCTCTGTGGGTGACAGGAGACTAGCCATTAACTGTAAGCCTTCTTTTGGAGCTATTTTTTAAGCTTGTTTATAACTTTTATATAATTAATATGTTAAACAGCACTTATCCACACATGCTCATACTATAGGTTTTCCTCCACTTTCAGGGAAACAGTAAATGAGTCTATCATGACTAACTTCCCAAAGGGAGAATTACTGAGGATTTTTTTTTAATGGAAAAAGTAAATTAGACCTTATCCAAGAAATTGGGTGAGAGGTAAACACTCGCTTGTTTTCTGTAAAGGTAAAGTGTCTTTTTCAATATAAATAGCAATTTCAGTGACATCTCTAAAACTAAGAGGTTTCTAGTGTGGACATCCGTTTCTTAACTTTCTGCACTAGTTTCTAGGCCAGTTCTAGATTATTGAGAAATGTTAAGAGATAAATATTTGTAGAAAGGAATTTCTTGTTTAATAGAATTTTTGTTTGTTTAAAAGTGTTTAAAAGTGATCAGATATAGTATTAAACTGACTTTGAGGAAATACGAGAACGACAAATATTTCCTCGTGGCTGCTCTCCCTCATAAGGGTGATTTGGGGATTTATAAAGTTTTATAAAGTTCTCCTCTTTTCTGGCTTCCTATAATAGCACATTTCTATTGTAACTTTCACAAAATAAGAAAGAAATCTGGGTACATTCCAGTTACAGAGACTCTGAAGTATGTGGAATAGGAACATTTTGGAAAGTTTGCTTTAGAGAAGGAAAGCATTAGTTTGGTGTTTGGTGCTTTTGGATACGTGGTTTGTTTTGAACTAGAGACAAGTTGACCAAGGACTTGGGACTAATTCTGAGCACTTTTTAAATAAACATGGTGTGCCTTTGGGAAATGCACAGACCACTAGTGGTTTCAATTTTGATATTACAGACTAGAAAAGGATGGGCTCCTGCCGAAGTGAAACAGGTGGATGGAACATAACTTCTTGAGTCCAGAACAATGGATTTTGCATCTCCATTTTGAAGGCAAACACAGATTCCTCTCTGTTCTCTTTTTCAGTCAGGGTACGTAGGGTTATTGGTCCATTTCCTGCACCCTCAGTCATGCACACCCCAGGAGAAGGTCGCTTTCCTTCGCTTTAATCAGGTGGTTTCTCTGTTTTAGTCTCAGTACCCTGGGAATGGAGAGCTGGGATCCTCCACTGGAATAACTCCGGACGATAGCGTGTGTCGTGTTGATTTCGTTTTCCTTGTCCGTGACTTGAAGACCTATTTTTTAAAGCACTGCTATCTCTTAGATAAATTCCAGTATAATAAGATCCGAAGCAATACTTGCTGCCTTTCAAGGGAAATCCGTCTTTTTATAACTGTCTTAATGAAAGGGAAGTTAATTTGTTGTGAGTGGTGGAACTATACATCCTCAGCCCGGCTGCTACCACGTGTGTATATAAGGCGTTTCCAATGTTGTGCTTCTTGGTGTTAAGCATTGAACGACCACTCACCTCTCTTGAATTCCCGTCTGAGGCTTGGAGAATATTGATGTTGAAAAGTTAAGACTGAGGAAGAAATCTTACTCCTTTCTTCCTTAGAATAAAATATGAATCCTGAGAAAATTGACAGTAGCACAAGAAAACTCTGTGAATGTGTTGCATTGGATAAAAATCTTACTTATAAGTATGAAGGTTTTTGACGCCATCAAAACTTTATGGAAAAATTAAAAAGATTTACTTTTTCTTACCCAAGTCTGAGAAAAATAAGGGGACTCGGCTATTGCAAGCCCTTTTGTAGTCTGTTGAATAATTTAAATTTATAGATACTCAAAATTTCCTACAAAATGCTGCTTATAATTTTTTTCTTGATCCAGCCATGAGTGGTTTTCTAGCTTTGGCTTTTATTGGGTATTGTAAATAGGTTTGTATTGGTTTTGGTGGCATCAGTGTCTCCTTGGCATTTTACCTGTTAGCATTCGGCTTGTATAAAACTGCCAAGGAAACGTCATCTACCCATAAAGTTTGTTTAGCTAGCAGAATGGAAACTTGTGAATGAGCCTGGTGGTGAAACAGGTCAGGCCATTCATTGTTCCTCAAGTATTAAATACTGACTTAGACAGTATTCAAACCATCTAGTGCAATGCCTTTTTGTTTGTTTGTTTGTTTTTGTAACACAGGTGCAGTGTATTATAGAAAAACAAAAATTACAATCATGAGCATTTTTATTAATGCTGCTGTGCTGGTTTTGTAAAAAATGTACATTATGTCTTTTGACAGGTTTAATTTTAACTAGAGAAATGACATTGTAAATCATAATATCCTCTTTTAATTTAATACGAAAAATTCAATTAACAATATTGAAAATACTTAATGTATTATATTGTATATATTTCTCTACTTTGGTTCTAGCTGTTTTATATGATTGACATGTTATTTAAGAGATAAAACTGCCTTGACATTTTGGAGACTTATACTGTAAATAAAGAAGACTTACAATAAACTGAGAATCAGCTTCACTTCGTTTTGAATCAGCTTGAGGAAATCAGCAAGGGGGGATGGACTTTGGTGCCCCAGCCTCGCCCCTCGGCCCTCATCCCTGCCCTCGAAGTGTTGCCTTCTGTTCGTTCTCTTGCCCTTCGTTTCCCCACAAGAGGATTTATTTGTCTTTCACTAGTAAATGGCCTCCCTAAGTCCCAGAAAAGGGGGTCTTAAGTGTGTGTGTTCGCTTCTGTCAATCATGGTCTCACTTTCTCTGCCTGCCTTTTCTTCATGTGTTTCTGCTTTCCTGGTGGGATGCTCGAGTAAGTACCGCCCTTTCTCAGCCAGGAATGGCTGATTCGCCTTTATGGCGGGCTCTCTAAACTATTGGTCCCCAGCCTGTTCAGAGAAGTCTACCTGAGGTGGATCCAGCTGTGCTGTAAACTGCAGCTGCTTCCCTTCAGCGAGGCTGCTCCCCTTCAGGGAGCCTGGGCTCCCCCTGGGGCCACGAGAGCCGCTGCTGTGGTGGGAAGGTGCTTGTGCTGGGCCCGGTGCCCAGTTCTCTATTCCACTTACCTGGAAGTGTCCTGTGGTAGAAATTCTTTTCTTATACACTTCCTGGGTCAGTGCTTAACAAAACTAAGATTTGTAACCTAAGTTTAAAAACTGTGGTTAAAACCATCCCAAATGTATCATCTTAACCATTTTTAAGTGTATAATTTAGTAGTGTTAACTATATCCACATTGCACATTATACCCTCATAAGTGTTCGTCTTGCAAACTTGAACCTATTATACCCATTGAACAACTCTTCCTGTTCACCCTGCTCTCTGGTAACCATTCTACTTTCTGCTTTCATTAATTTGATTGCTTGAGGTTCTTTAAGCGAAATCATTTAGGATTTGTCTGTGGATGGCTTATGTTACTTAGTGTGATATCCTCATTCATCCATGTTGTAGCATTTCCTCCCTTTTTTAAGTTAGATGAGGGGCGCCCGGGTGGCTCAGTTGGTTAAGTGTCTGTCTGCCTTCGGCTCAGGTCATGATCCCAGGGTCCTGGGATTGAGTCCTGCTTCGGGCTCCTTGCTCAGTGGGGAGCCTACTTCTCCCCCTGCCTGCCGTTCCCTCTACTTGTGCTCTCTCCCTTCCTCTCTCTCTGACAAATAAATAAAATCTTAAAAAAAAAATGATTTTCTAGGTTGAATGATACTCCATTGTATGTATGTACCACATTTTCTTTATTCATTATCAGTGGATATTTGAATTGCTTCCACCTCTTGGCTACCGTGAATAATGAACATGGAAGTGCAAATGTACTTTCAAGATCCTTTAAAAAATTCTGGATAAATACAGAGAAGTGGGATTGCTGGATCCTATGGTAGTTCTATTTTTTTTTTTTTCAATGTTTTGAGGAACCTCCATACTGTTTTCTGTAGCAGCTGTACCATTTCATAATCCCACCAGCAGTACACAGGGTACCAATTTCTCCATGTCCTTTCCAACACTTGGTTACTCATTTTGATGATGGTCATTCTAGTGAGTGTGGGGTATTATCACATTGTGGTTTTGATTTGCATTTCTCATGATTAGTGAGGTTGAGCATATTTTCATATACATGTTTATCATTGACATGCATGGTTATCATTGAATCATATGCATGATATCATTGCATATCAATAGACATTCGGAGAAATGTCTGTTCAAGTCCTTGGGCCATTTTGAAATTTGATTTCTTGATTTTTTTTTTGTTAAGTGCATTGTAGGAGTTCTTATGTATTTTGGATGTTAACCCTTATCAGACGTATGATTTGTTAGTGTTTTCTCTCATTCCGTAGCCTGCCTTTTCATTCTGTTGATTATGTCCTTTGATGCACAAAAGTTTTTAAGTTTGACCTAGTCCTCTTTGTCTCCTACTGCTTGTCCTTTTTGATGTCATAAGCAATAAATCGTTGCCAAACCCAATGTCTTGAAGCTTTCCTCCTCTTTTCTTTTAGTTTTACAGTTTTAGGGCTTTATCCCACTCTGAGCTACCTTTTTTATATGTCATAAAATAAAGGTCTAACTTCACTCTTTTGGATGTGGATATCCAGTTTGCTAATGCCATTTGTAGAAGAGACCGTCTTTTCCCCATAAGTGATCTTGGTACCCTTATCAAAGATCTTTTGAGCATATAAGCAAGGGTTTATTTCTGAATCCCATTTATTTATGTGTCTGTCTTTATGCCAATACCATAGTGTTTGATTCCTGTAGCTGCAAAGTATGTTTGAAATAAGGACGTGTGAGGTCTCCACCTTTATTTTTCTTTTTCAAAATTGTTTTGCCTGTTTGAGGTCTCTTGAGATTCCAAATGCATCTTAGGATGAATTTTTCTATTTCTGCAAAAAAAAAAAAAATTACCATTGACATTTTGATAGGGATTGTGCAGATTGCTTTGAGTAAATCTTCCAGTTTGTGATCACAGGATATCTTTCCACTTTTGTGCTGCCTTTAATTTCTTTGACCAGTGTTTTGTAGTTTTCAGAGTACAAGTCTTTCACCTTTTCATTAGGTTTATTCCTAATATTTTATTCTTTTTTTTTTTTTAAGATTTTGTTTATTTGACAGAGAGAGATCACAAGTAGGCAGAGAAGCAGACAGAGAGAGAGGGGAAGCAGGCTCCCTGCTGAGCAGAGGGGGCTCGATCCCAGGACCCTGAGATCATGACCCGAGCCGAAGGCAGAGGCTTTGACCCACTGAGCCACCCAGGTGCCCCCCTCATATTTTATTCTTTTTGATGCTATTGTAAATGGACTTATTAATTGCCTTTTCAGATTATTCATTGTTAGTGTATAGAAACACAACTGATTTTTGTGTTGATTTCCTATCCTGCAATTTTACTGATTTATTTTAGTAGTAGTAGTATTATTTGGTGTATATACTCTTTAGGGTTTTTTACATGTTAGATGATGTCATTCACAAACAGATCTTTTTATTCTTCCTTTTTAATTTCCATGCCTTTTATTTTGCTTTCTTGCCTAATTGCTCTGGCTGGGGTTGCAATGTTATTTTGAATGTACGTGTTGAGTGTGGGCATCCTTGCCTTGTTCTTGACCTTGGAGGAAAAGCTTTCAGTGATGCTAGCTGTGGACTTTCCATATATGACCTGTATTATGTTGGTGTAGTAGTCTATTTTTAGTTTGTTGAGTGTTTGTATCATGAAAGTGTGTTTGGTATTGTCAGATGCTTTTTATGCATCGATTGAAGTGGTTAAGTGGTTTTTATCCTTCATTCTGTTCATGTGGTATATTATATTGATTGATTTTCCTATGTTGAAGCATCCTTGCCTCTTGGAGATGAATCCCATCTGGTCCTGGTGTCTGATTCTTCTAATGCACTGTTGAATTCAGTTTGCTAGTATTTTGTTGAGGACCTTTGCATCTCTATTTATCATGGATGGTGGCCTGTAGTTTTCTTTTCTTCCAATGTCTTTCTCTGGCTTTGACATCAGGGTAATGCTGGCCTTATAAAATCATTTTGAGAGTTTTCCCATTTCTTCAGTTTTTAGGGAGAGTTTGCAAAGGATTGGCCTTAATTCTTCTTTAAATATTTGGTAGAATTCACTAGTGAAGCCATCTGCTCCTGAATTTTCTTCATTGGGAGGTTTTTGATTATTGATTCAATCTCTTTACTAGTTCTAGGTGTGGGTAGACTTTCTTTATAATTCAGTCTTGGTAGATTGGATCTTCTAGAAAATTATCCATTTCTTGTTGGTTTTCCAGTTTGTTGGCCTTCAGTTAGTTGTTCACAGTATTCTCCTATGATCCTTTTTTATTTCTGTGGCATTAGTTGTAATGTCCTCTCTTTCATTTGTGATTTTACTTATTTGAGTTTTCTGTCTTATCTTCTTAATCTATCTAAGAGACTGTCAATTTTATGGATCTTTCCAAAAACCCAACTCTTTTGTTGTTTTTTTCTATTCTCTACTTTTTATCTACTGTAATCTTCATTATATCCTTCCACCTGCCACCTTGGGGTTTAAGATTGTTCTTTTTTTCTAGTTCCTTGAAGTGTAAAGCTATGTTATTGATGTGAGATTTTTCTTTCTCAGTATACATGTTCACATCTGTCAGCTTCCCTCTTCATTCTTTCTTTGACTCTATCCCATAAGTTTTGGTATGTTGTGTCTAAATTTTCATTTGTCTCAAGATATTTTCTAATCTCCCTTGTGATTTCTTCCTTGAACTTGTGGTTGTTTGAGTGTCTATTGTGTAATTCTCACGTATTTATGAATTTTCCAGTTCTCCTACTGCTATTGATGTGCAAATCCTATTGTGGTTGGTAAAGATACTTGGTGTGATTCCAGTCTTCTTAACAATTCCTGCCCCAAAGAAATCTTTTGTTCTAGAACATGTATTCTGATGTCTTAGGTTGAAACAAAAGAGAAGGGAGAGATCCAAGTAAGTGTTTTGAAGTTGAATGTCATGAATGAAATGTGACTACCAGTTGCTGCCCTAGGAATTTTTCCCAATGTCTTTACCTATTAAAAGAAGGTTTCCCCCCCCCAAATCTCTATTCCTGATTTTTAAAACTGAAAGTAAAAGCTATGCAATTGTCATTTTACTGTAGTAAATGCCCTTTAAAGCATCCTTGGAGTTAGCGGTCTTGAATTGGGCTCTGATCGGTTGTTGTTTGGTGCTCATTATATTTAAAAATTTCAGATTTGTCAGAATATGTGTAACAGGGTGGAGGAAACTTTTAACCTTATAAATTCTCACCTTAAAGACATTGATTGCACTTATATGGGTCTCAGCACCATATCATAAAAGCTGCCCCTGCTCTTACGGTTCAGGGAGGGAGGTAATTTCAGGGGGTTTGCTAGGGTTAAGAATGGACCAAACCCCTCAGTTTGTTTCTTAAAGTCCATAGTCTCTCATGCTTTGTCTCCCCTTCCGATTTCCCCCAATTCACTTTTCCTTTCCTTCTCCTAATGTCCTCCATGTTATTCCTTATGTTCCACAAGTGAAACCATATGATAATTGATTTTCTCTGCTTGACTTATTTCACTCAGCATAATCTCCTCCAGTCCCGTCCATATTGATAAAAAAGTTGGGTATTCATCCTTTCTGATGGAGGCATAATATTCCATTGTATGTAGGGACCATATCTTCTTTATCCATTCATCTGTTGAAGGGCATCTTGGCTCTTTCCACAGTTTGGTGATTGTGGCCATTGCTGCTATGAACATTGGGGTACATGTGGCCCTTCTTTGTACTGCATCTGTATCTTTGGGGTAAATACCCAGTAGTGCAATTGCAGGGTCATAGGGTAGCTCTATTTTTAATTTTTTGAGGAATCTCCACACTGTTTTCCAAAGTGGATGTACCAACTTGCATTCCCACCAACAGTGTAAGAGGGTTCCCCTTTCTCCACATCCTCTCCAACACTTGTTTCCTGTCCTGTTGATTTTGACCATTCTAACTGGTGTGAGGTGGTATCATAATGTGGTTTTGATATGAATTTCCCTGATGGCTAAAGATGATGAACATTTTTTCATGTGTCTGTTAGCCATTTGTGTATGTCTTCTTCGGAGAAATGTCTGTTCAAAACTGAGGGTTTTGGAGGGGTTGGGGTGGGGGTATGGGAGAGCCTGGTGGTGGGTATTAAGGAGGGCACGTATTGCATGGAGCACTGGGTGTGGCGCATAAACAATGAATCTTGGAACACTGAAAAAAATAAAGATGTTAAAAAAAAGAAAGAATGGACCAAAATAAGGTTGCAGTAGTGAGAAGTGGCCAGTAGAGGGCTCCGAAGTACGATATTCTAAGAATTCTGACCTGGCTCTTCAGAGCTATAGGAAGCCCTTAGAGGGACTCCTGGGACGAAGGGACCCAAGTCCCAAAAATTTTTACCAGAGTATTAGGTGCCTTTTAAGCTACTTTTTTACAAGAGTCTGTTATATCTTAGAATATATAGTTTTCACATGGAGGTGTAAGTTAGAAATAGTTTAGTATTTTCTTTTTTTTTCCCCCCTAAAGATTTTATTTATGTATTAAGAGAGAGAGGGAGAGAAGGAGAGAGAGAGAGCGAGAGGAAGAGAGCTCTAGAGCACGAGCATGGGGAAGGGCCGAGGCAGGGGGAGAAGCGGACTCCCAGATGAGCAGGGAGCCTGATGCGGGGCTCATCCCGGGACCCTGGGATCATAACCTGAGCTGAAGGCAGATGCTTAACTGACTCAGCCCCTAGTTTAGTGTTTTCTACTCGGATTTGTAATTCCTTTTTTTCAAATGAAGGTAGCACTAAAAGCTTTTCATTTGAAGGAGCACATTTTTGATAAATTGCTGTCCGTACCATTGAAATAGAATCATAAGTACAAATGAGTGACTATCAGAAAAAGGACATTAGGAAAAACTAGGAAAATCTCAACGTGTGGAAGAAAGCATCAATACTAGTTCATTAACTGTGACAGTTGCACCTTATTAAATGTAAGATATCAATGGTCGGAGAAGCTGGGTGTATGGAAACTATCTTTGTATTTTTTTTCTGAAACAAAAAAACAAGCAAGTGATTATATTATAGATAGGAAGAGCGTCACTCTAGAGATGTTGAATTTAATGAAATTAAGCTAGAGGGTCGTTTTGTCCTCCGTTGTTACTATTCTATTAAAATACTTTCTTCCTTCCCCGATTCAAAGAACCAACTGCTCTTTAGAAGAAGATAGGCAAGCGGAAAGAGGATATCCTTGCATTTCTGATGGCCCCTTCCCTGCCATCTTGCTGTGGACGACTTCCGCATGCAGGTGAGAGCAGTGCTGCTGGGCACCCATCAGCCACAGATCTCCGGGGCTCGCTCCCTGTGGGGCCCTCTCCTTTCTGGTGCCCTGTCTCATGAACTCACCCGCCTTGGGACTTCCCCAAGGAATAGAACAGGATCCTCCTCAGTTGTCCCTCTCTCTGCTTTGACCTCGAAATTTTCCAATCGTAATCTGGGACAAACTGGGCTCACCTCGTTTGTTTCCCACCGCTCACGGATCTGCTATTCTTTACTGGCTGATACCCAATTTTGAAAACCATTGTTCTATGAATTTTACCTGGTTTTCATGATCGTTTCAGTAAATCTGGATCCTACTACCTCATTTTGGCCAGAAGTAGAAGCCCAAATCAGATGGAATTTATAAAGATTATATCTAAATGATATGTTGAATTATAGATACAATGTTTTCTCTGTCAAAGTAAAAACATACTGTGTTCATGACTGTTGTAAAAATAGTTAAAAAAAATCCAATCCTTTCTAGTTGAAGTCCTGTTTTCTGCAAAAAATTAAAGTAAACAACATAACTAGGAAAAAAATTGTATTTATTTTGGGGGGAGAGGGAGAGAGAGAGAATCTCAAGCAGGTTTCATGCCCAGTGCGGAGCCTGATGTGGGTGGGGCTTGATCTCATAACCCAGAGATCATGACGAGCTAAAATCAAGAGTTGGACACTTAACAAACTGAGCCACCCAGATGCCCCTAGGAAAGAAAATTTTAATTCAATATGCAAAAATGTGCCTTGAGATACCAGCAGATATACATTATCACCTGGCAAAGTATGTTCTGCGGAGCAGAGAGCCCTGAGCCGGGCTTCTGGTGTTGCCACCATATTTGTCATTTAGCTTCTCATCTTGAAAATGCTGCTGAACTTCAAGGTTGTTCAAGAATGTCTTGAACATGGGGTATAACTAATTGCCCTGTAGCTTATTGTAGCAGAGCTTAGTAGGTACTTCTAGATTTTTCCACTTGGAATTTGATGGGCTTTTCTAATGCTAATGTGCTGATTGATCTGGGAGAAGCACATCTGGCAGCCCCAGCCAGCCCTTCAGACTCTGATCATCATCGTTCCTTCCAGTGATACCACACAAGGTGCCAAACCACAACATGATATCATTAACGAAGTACTCCTTAGAGAGAGTCCAGCTCAAGCTGCTAGCAGAAGAGCACACCCTGATGTTCTAGGAGTGATTCCTCTAGTAACATCTGTTTGGACTGGTCACACCACCATTGTGTAGGGGCCCTATTGTAGCTTTTCCGTGCTCATTTCTAAATGTCCATAGGTGGAAATTGCAGAGATTGCTCTTAATGTCAGAGCCATCTGTCTATTAGAAGTGAATGCGATGTAAGTGACACTACAGAAAATGGGTGTGATGGCTCTGAGAAATCCAAGCTCTTCGAATATGTTGGGAGGTGGATACGCACTGCCTCAATCCAAGCCTGGAAGCTGCTCTCTGGTATGTTCTATCTGCCGCCAGAGAGAGATTTTCTATCTGCTCCTTCCCATGAACATGGTGTGTGCTATTTCACTATACTGTATCAGCTATGCTTTTCTGTTGTCTACTGGTGGAAATAAATACCTTCACTCGTTCAGTCCAGAAACGCATATGGAAGATGTACCTTGACTAGGTCCTGCAGCTGCAGAGATGAACGACCCCGCTCGCAGTCTCAAGAAGCTTACAGTTCGGTGGTGGAAATGGATATACAACAAATAACCAGAGGATGTGAGGTAAAGACCGATACATGTTTATTTTGTGAATGGAGGTAAGCTTTATTCTCTGAGAATATTTATTCGATTAGCTACATGACAAATTAACCGATTTGAAGAATACTTCATTTCAGTGACTTTAGAAGAGATTTATCTTTTATTTGTTCTTTATGATGTGAACTTGATGCTCTCTGTTTTGTAAAGTGTCGCATCTCCTCTGTGAATGTCAGGGAGAAGACAGCTTGACATGAACAGCTAATTTTAAGTATCTCTCATGGACCAACCTGAATTGCTCAGTGAGGGAGGTTCTCTAAGCTAAGGCAGGAGGGTAACTCTAAACCCTTGTGAGGACACCTAAGTGAAATTCCACCTAAATACATACTATTCATAGTTTGAAGCTGCTCCATGAAGACAGGGACCTTTCTTTACTCATTTCAATGTTCCCCATAATAGTCCTTTGCATAGTTGAAATGGAGACAAGCCCATGGAACTCTGGGGACAGACCACTACTTACGCAACCACAGCTTCTTCTGGATAAGCTCCCATGACTCTTGCCATGTGACTTGGTTATTACCATGACCCTCACTGGTTGACCCAACCCTTCTTTATGCCCAAAGCAACTCTCCAAATGGGCTAGATGTACAGAGCCCACCAGCTTGTGGGATGATCTGGTTTGAGGACTGTGTCCGGTAGAAAGACTCCATGTTGGATGGCGCCTAATGGATTCAGCCAATTCCTCTTTTTTGGCCATTTGGATTTTCAGAGAAGGCAGTAGAAGCAGGGGCTATGTAAGTTGAGGCAGCAGAGGGAGAAACTGAGAAGGCAGCTGAGTCTTGAGTATAGTGGGCTCAGTAGAGGAGGGAGTGAGACAAAGCCGAGGGGTTGATTGGTTGCCCATGGAATAGCACGGACTTTTCCAGCTCTCCACGAAGCCCACAGAGGTCCTAGGGCTTACTTCCTTTCTCTCATGTGCATAATAAATGCCCATCAGGTGAGGTGGGCATCACTGCTCCTCACAGCCTCTAAGAGTCTCATACAATATGTAGGCAGATAATTCTAAAAGGATATACTAATGCTTCCATTGCCATATCAAACATTGTAACAGCATGCCCACTTCACTATACTATTCACGCTTAGCCTTATGTGGCTTCTGTGTTTGCCAATCAGTATGCTTGCATTTTTGCCAAGATAATATAGTGTTAAATTGTATTGCTTGAAATACTGTGATTTTAACATAAGCTTGCACTTTAAAAAGTGTTACAAAGCTAGCCAGGTAAGCCTGAGAAGGAATTTTATTTTCCATATTATTTTAGAACAGTTCTTATTTAAATCAAAATGACTTGCTATTCTATTTTAATGTGTTTTGTACATATAAATAAATTCAGGACTGGCAAATACATGATTTTCATCAGAGACACTTTGTTTGATTGAAGATTAAATGCTTTTGTAAAACTTGTCCTTGTTTGAAGTTGAAATTTCATGTTACCACAAGAATGATCGGCAGAAGCTCATTTACAATCGGTAAATTGATTTTTAAGAGTACCCACAGGGTTTTAGCTATTATTTTTGGACTTGCTCCCCAACCCACACAGGCAATTAAGTAAGAGTCAGAAAAAAGGAAACACTGATCTGAATCATCTTTTAAAATCTGGGTTCCGCTGTAAGACACAGGATTTTATTTCCTGGTCTCATATTTAGCATATACGTTGGTTATATTCACATGGATTGGCTCTATTTTCTGCAATAGTCCAGTTCCCCTTCCATCTTTCCTTAGCATGTGCCTTTTAAAGAAAAATGCCTCTTTTAAAGAAAAATTCCACCCTTTCAAAGAAAAATGCCTCTTGCAAGCATGTGAGGTACATTTGATTGACAGCTACCTTCAGCACCTAATACTTACCCCCTCCTTCAGGGACTTGAGAAAATGTGTTTTTTTTTTTTTAATGTGCTATCCATGAACATAAAACTAGGAATTCAGATTGAAATGAGGAAAAATTCAATTATTCAGTTTTGTTTGGTCTCCTAGATAGAGCTGGTACCCTTAGCGCTGAAGACTGACTTGAACTCTAACAGAATCCAGGTCTGTTTTAATTTCATTTTTTTTAAAGATTTTATTTATTTATTTGACAGAGAGAGAGATCACAAGCAGGCAGAGAGGCAGGCAGAGAGAGAGAGGGAAGCAGGCTCCTTGCTGAGCAGAGAGCCCAATGCGGGGCTCAGTCCCAGGACCCTGAGATCATGACCTGAGCTGAAGGCAGAGGCTTTAACCCACTGAGCCACCCAGGCGCCCCTGTTTTAATTTAATATAAATATAGAGCCAACTCAGTGGCCATGACATTCAAGGGTTTCCAGGTAGAACTGACTTCACAGGGCATCTGACAATGGGTGTGCTTTCCCTAGTTTCTACTGCTCTGTGGATTTAAAAGCACTGAGCAAATACTTAAAAATGATCAACCCAGGCCTTTCACATGCAAACGTTATAAGGATTTAAAAAAATAAGTGTATATATTGGAAATACAATGACCTTTTCATGAAAGTTCAAGAATTTCATAAGGACATGGAAAAATACAAGAAGGCAAAAATGTAGCCAAATTATTAAGGATTGTTGCTAGATTTGTATGAGGCTCCTACTAAGTTAATTTCAATCCTGAAATCACTGGCAAGCATTTATTGCTAAGGCAAGATTATGGAAGTTCTCAGCAGAGCCTGATCCATCATTGTGTAGATTTTGGCATTTTTCTTTTCTTTTTGTTTGTTATCATGTTTTTGATTCATGTAGTTGGAAGATCTTTACTTACTGAAAATAAGGAAGACCCTCTTTGGCAGTGAAAAGTTATTTCTGTTTCAGTAAAATTCAATAATAGCCATTTCCTCTCAAACAGGAGTAATGCCAGTAATAAATGCCAGCAGTATATCACAGACATACCTATTCTCAGGTATTCTCTTTGGATTCTAACCAGTTTTTACTACAAAGGATGTAAAACATTCTTTTGGTGCAATCAAGATTTGTGTTCTGACAGACCATCAGCCTTACGTGTCATGTGCAGTTTCCATCTTAAATTAGAGGTAAAATCCTGGCCTATTTATATTAATCAAAGTACATAATTGTTTTGTTGTTTTCTTGGAAAACAGTTTTACATTCATTGCAATTCGTTTGCTAGCCTAATATTATAGATCTGGAGACTCTCCCTGCAGTAATTTCTCTATTCTGTAGACATAAACAGAAGCCTGTCTAGAAAACAGAGAAATTATTGGAGGTGGGTTCTGCAGGTCTATAATAGTATGCTGGCAAACAAGTTACAAATGAATGTAAAATTGTTTTCCAGGGGGAAAAAAAGTCTTGTTTAACTTATGACATCACCCAAGTGACTGTGTTTTATTTGTTCCCAAACCAGTCTTGAAAGGAGAATTTGGGTTCTATAAAGCTCAACTAAAATATTTTCAGTAATAATTGTGCAACCCCCATTTTCCCCATGAATTCAGCAACATACAAAATCGATTAGATGTATTAAATATTCAAATACTTTAACAGAACAAGAAATGCAGGAATGATGTTAAAATCAGTACAATGAAAATATTCTGAAATATATTGTTTACTTAATAATGAGGCACTGAAAAAGATGTTTTCTTTCATTTTTCTGTTTCCTTTTTAAGCTAAACTTGGGTGGAAATCTTTGGTTCTTTTTCTTTTCTTTTTTTTAAGATTTTATTTTATTTTATTTTATTTGACAAAGAGATAGAGATCATAAGTAGGCAGAGAGGCAGGCGGGGGGGGGGGGGGGAAGCAGGCTCTCTGCTGAGCAGAGAGCCCGATGCAGGGCTCGATGCGGGGCTCGATCCCAGGACCCTCAGATCATGACTTGAACTGAAGGCAGAGGCTTTAACCCACTGAGCCACCCAGGTGCCCCTCTTTTTTATTCCTTTAAGGAGGCACCATACTGTGATGGAATGCCAGGTTTGGTAGGGAAGCAGGGACAATGCCCCTGAATTCCTATTTCAGCTCCCATCACACATGAACTCTGGGGCCTTGGTAGGTCACTTACCTTCACAGAGCCTTGGTTTACTTGTTGGTAAAACGGGGGTAATCATAGCTACCTTATTAAGTAAACACATAGGAGTAGAATTTGCTGCGTCCTAAGGCAAATATATGTTTATGGTGATAAGAAATTACCAGACTGTTTTCTACAATGGTTTTACCATACTTGAGTTTTAAAAGAAGACAGATTAGCTACTTCGATGCTGTATATCCATAACCTTAGAGAATCAAATAGCTTCCCCGTCAGCGCAGGAATTGTGCAGGTAATGCACGGAGAGTGTGGAGAGTTGGAGCAGGGATGCAGGAAACTCAGGCTGGAAAGCTTTGCCTTAGCTTTGCTTATCCTGTTACATCTCAGAGTCTGATCTCTACTCGAAAGGAGATGGATTCTTCAGCCTTCAGGCCCTTTTCTGTTCTAGTTACTGAACCATCGCACAGAGGCAGGAAGAACGTAATCTATTTCAGGGAAATTTTGATATTATTCTGTACTTAATGGATCCCCGGGTGGTCATATAGGTCACCCCAGCGGCCAGCCCAGTTGTTAGCCCAGTTCTGAGTAGTCCACTCTGTTACCGTGTGA
This sequence comes from Nasua narica, assembly GCA_028533885.1. NCBI lineage: Eukaryota > Metazoa > Chordata > Mammalia > Carnivora > Procyonidae > Nasua > Nasua narica. The sequence continues at coordinate 149,928,868 of CM052810.1, forward strand.
GGTTCGCCGGGTACCCTGGGTCATAAAACTGGGTCTTTAGCATTGAGTCCATGCCCAACTCCTTGCCCCACCTTCCCTTTGCTGTCCCCTTGGGAGACCCGGCGCTCCGCCTTCTCATTATTATTTAGTCTATTCTGCCTAAGAACTGCACCTGTGCACTAATCAGGCCACTATTTCATCCTCATGGGCAGACCGAGGGCTATACCAAGGCTTTTTACGCTAAAACTGTTATGTTGTCTAGAAATTCACCAGTGAGAAAAATACTTGCAGGGAAGTAGGTAGAAGCTGTAAGGTGCTAAATATTTTTCTTTCTTTTAAGTGTAATTTGGATCTCAAGCAAGGATGATTTTCCTTTTATTATGTGCACAGTGTATACCAATTGAATTTTAAACCTTGGGCAGAAATGTGGGAAGGAGCATGGATGTGAAATAAAGACATATCTTTGTGGATTTGCAGCCCTGGATGAGTCTGAAACCGGTCCCAATGCCGGGGATACAGGGAGAGAGCGGAGCAAGAGGCAGACCACTTCACATTGGCAGGTGGCAGTTTGAAGGGAGGCTTCTCTTGGGCAGCTGCAAGATGAGTGGCACTCTACAACCCGACCCCTACACCCAACTCCCACCGCCCCCGTCAGAATCTTAAGAGTCTATACAGACTTCACTGGGTTCAGTCGTTTACGCCGTCCAGATGGTCTCAACGACACATTATCCTCTCAAGGCTGCATCCTTGAAATGGCGCCAGCTCTGGGGATGGGGGGCAGAATGTAGGTCCCAAGGGTAAGAGAGTGGGTGAGGAGCCTCTGATTTGCTGGGTCCAGCTTGCATGGTAACCGGTGGTCACGTCCCCTCGATGACCTCCTCCGACAGTCTGGCGTCTCTGCCGAACTGCCCGCAGGTGGCTCCCAGCGGAGATGTAGGGGAGTGGTATACACGGCCGAGGAGAGATAATACTGTCAGAGACCCCGAGGCACTTTAGAAGATGTAAGGAATTCCTTCAGTTTTCTGGTAGAATTACTGCAAAAGGTAGAAATGCTTAAATATTTAAGATTCTTGTGAAACTCATACAACATGCAGCGACGACTCTAACAACGCTGAAACTTGATGTATTCTGGCCACCTTGTGTGGCATAGAAAAACGTGGCTATTTTTAGCCTCTTGACCTAAATTTTTTTTGACATATTTATAAATGATCCCAGGAAAACAATCTAGCAATACGGTTCACTGAAGTAATGAGATGGGAACATACAGATTGCCAACAGACAACCTTAAACATGATGTATGAGTATGAGAACTGATGTTGAGGGTCCCCCATGAAAACAGTTTGTTGTCACCCCTCCTTCCCCCTCCCCCTCCCCCCACCCCACCCCGGAGACCAGAGGCACATCCCAGCCCCATGCTGAGCATCTCTGGGATCTACGTGCTCTGGGCAAGACAGATCTCCATGGGGAATGACTGTTTGCCGTGATGAAGATAATAATCTGGAGCAAATGGAAGGTGGGACGTGGGGAAAGAGCCTGTGTAAGTTAGGCCTAGGGAACGTATGTTTCCCCCTACCATTACTTTGGAAGAGGAGATAGCCTTGTGAAAAATAACTGCCCGAACAAGAGAGCCCATGAACCAGCAGTAGTGTGTGTGGCACAGAGATGCAAGTGTACATGTGGTCAGAGGACAAGCTCAGTGTGGGCCACACGGGTGTGGGCAGGGTTCCTGGTGAAGGTGGGTCTTGACCAGGCCCTCAGGGGGTTGGACTAGTGGAAGAGAGGGTGGGTGTCTCATGCCAAAACCCAGCCGTGCCGGTGCATTTGAGGACACGTAGTATTTGTGTCAGAAAACCCAGGAGAAGTAGGGCTTGATGGTAAGGAGGAATCCTGGGAAGTACGGAGGCTCGTGCAGTCTAGATTGAGGCGTGCCGACGAGGGGCTCTGGAGATTTGAAGAGAGACCGATGAAAGCTTTCTTAAAATCTGAACTTGGTCAGCAGAATGAGGAAAACCCAAACCTCTGACCATTCTGTTACCTCTTTTGTGTGGAATCGTGCCCCTGATAACAACTTGATGTAAAAAAGATCACTGATGCCGTGCCACTGCTGAGTGCCAATTTCTTTACACACACACACACACACACACACACACACACAACTTTTGAGAATTTTTCTAGTAGATAGATGAAATGTTTTTTAGACTAAAAAGTTACTAGTTCTATAAAACAACAAACTATTTAGTTGCTAACCCCCCAAAGGAGAGATTATTGTTAGTATATATAGCAAACTGATTTCTGGCTCAGTGTTTTGGATGGAAATAAAAGGGCATAAGCAAAAACAGCAGGAACATTTGAAAAACACTCATCTCCCTTCCAGCACTCCCTTCTTAGAATGGACATAAAAGCCTTGTGCTTTAAAATATGGGCTAGAGAAATGTTATTTGTGCTTGCCATTCTCCTTGTTACAACTCCTGATAGTGTGAATACTTTTATTTAGTACCTTTCTTGAAAAAAAAAATACAGGGAAACAACCTGTTCCAAGAAACTGTGTCCTTTGACTTAATTGTGTGTGCTATGATTATTTTTAAAATGGCCTATTGAGGAAAGGACACGAACAGGTCATTTAAAAAAAAAAAAACAGCAGTAAGCGTGGTTAATAAACGCGTTAAAAAAATGTTCCCTCACTAATATTCAAAGAAATGCAAATTAAAATAATGAGATACCATTTTGCCTCTCAAATTAATACTTTGAAAATTGTTGCCTAAGTTTTATGGATAGGATTGCAAATCAACACACTTTTTTTGGCAATTGATATGCATTAAAAACCCCTTATGCTTTGACCCAGCATTTTCACTTCGAGACTTTGGTGCCTAGAGGTCTGGTCATCTATGGTCTCTATGACCATCTATGTGGTCATCGGCGGGGAGCCTGATGAGGCCCAGAGACCTCAGAGCAATGCTATCCTCTCTTTGTTGCAGTGGTTCATGCTCCGATTTTTGATATCACTGCAAGTCAAACTCTGGAGTCAAAGTTGTGGGGCTCTGCTTTTGAGGTAGAATCAGGCTTTTGGACATGCTATGCCTTCTCCTAGCTTCGTAGTAAAAGGCCTCTGAAGAGCTCGATACAGAAAAAAAATCCTTGACAAATAACTTATTGCTGCAATTACTGACTACTAGGTCGATAGAGCTACAGTGAGGAAAAACTGTAAAGAAGTTCTTTCTTGTTAAACAGAATAGTGCTACCCACCTGAAACACCTATGAAGAAACTGCCCACCCCTACCCTGACTCAGAGACCCCCAAATCTGGGCATTCATTTTTACCATAGTCTGTGAGTAATTAACCTTCAGCAGCCAGGACACTGTCCCCATAGTTGATTTTCCTACGTCTCTTCAGATACAGAAATTCCCAGAGAACATTGGATCATCAAATCTTTGATTTGTCTCGTATATCTGGCACAAGGAGGTGTCCTTCTTACCTTATGCCAGAGAAAGTGAGACTTATGTTCTTCATCGTATTCATCTCCTGGACATCTCACCAATTAAGACCTGCTGAGTTGTACTCACATAACTCAACGTTGACATGTGTATACATATATCACATCATGTTCGTGTTATGTATTTGTATTTATATATATATATATATATTTAATTTATTTGAGAGGGGGGAGAGAGAGAAAGAGAGCATGAACAGGGGGAGGGGCAGAGGGAGAGGGAGGAGGCAGATTCCATGCTGAGCGTGGAGCCGGGGCTCGATCTCACGACCCTGAGATCATGACCCGAGCCAAAATCAGGAGTCAGACGCTTTACTGACTGAGCCACCCAGGCGCCCCTATGTTGCGGTGTACTTAGATGCAAGTCCACACGGATGAAGATACAGGTGGGTGGAGGCGTAGTATTGACATGGATACAGCACAGCCTTATAATTCCATTTATATTCCATATACATCTAGGCTGTATCTACTCCAATACCTTATTAATTTGTGAGGCATAAATAAGTGGATATATGTGAAGCTCTTAGCGCAGCCCTTGGCACATTGCAAACAATAATAATTACAGAGAGGGCGAGAGACAGAGAGCCAGATACAGAGAGACAGGCAGGGAGAGACACAGAGAGAACCTGCTAATGTAATTTATTTGGTAATATCTTAGTTTGGGCTGTTACAATAAAACATTGCAGAATGGATGGCTTATGCAACAGACACTTCTCGGTTCTGGAGGCTGGGAGGTCCAAGATCAGGGGGCTGGAAGATTTGGTGCCTGTGAAGGTCTTCTTCCTGGTTTGTGGATGGCCATCTTCTTGCTGTAGCTTCACATGGCAAAGAGATAGAGACAGAAAGGGAGAGAGAGAGATCTGCTCTCTTGTGTCGAAGGGCTAATCCCATCATGGGGCTGCACCCTCTTGACCTTACCTCCCAAAGGCTTTACCTCCAAATGACATCACATTGGGGGTTACATATAAATTTTGGGGAAACCAAATGTTCAACAGATAAGTTGTGATATCTCAAGAATTTGTATTCTTTATGTAAGAATCTGTCATTAATGACAATGTTTTTTTAAAGATTTTATTTGAAACAGAGAGAGAGAATGAGCAGAAGGGACGGCGGAGGGAAAGGGAGAACCAGACACCCTGCTGAGCAGGGAACCCGATGTGGGGCTGGATCCAAGGACCCTCGGATCATGACCTGAGCCAAAGGCTGATGCTTAATCGACTGAGCCACAGAGGTGTCTCAATGACAGAATTTTAAGTTTAAATGGCAATTTGTAGTCTGTGTTCTCCCTTTTAGAAGAAGTCTTTTACTTTTCAGTTCTTGAACTTCCACATGCAAAGAAACAACTATTTGACTAAATGTTTCTGCTTTTTGAGATCTGGATTATTTGCACTATTATAATCATGATCATCCAATAATCTTATATTTGCAGAGATAGTGGTTTATATTATTAAAAACAGTTTTATGTGCTGTATCAAATTTGGTTTTTCTTGAAACATTATATGAGGTAGGAAGGACATACATATTTATTTTACAGATAAGCTGCAGGTGGAGTCTGGGGTACCTTATACAGCTAGAATGTAGTGGTGCTAAATCCTAAATAAACAAGCCTGTTTTTCCAAATGCACATTCAGGTATCCACATCCCATCCCATCCCTTCGCTAGCCCTCTCTTAAAAGTGTGGCTCTGTTTTCTGCAATGGGATGACCGTTTTCCATAATGAAAATCACTGAGGCAAAATAATGTTTAGGTGATATTGCTTTTGTATTCTCCCATCGTAGTATTACCTAGAGGATGTCACACTATTGTAATCTTTGAAAGGGAGTTAACCACATCTATTTCAATCACTAATTACATCATTGCAACAACTCTGATCCAGGTATCCCTCCCTGGGGACACCTTTATTTAATTTAATTTAATTAATTAATGGGGAAGGGGCAGTGGGAGAAGGAGAGACAGAATCTTAAGCAGGCTCCACGCCCAGTGCAGAGCCCAATGTGGGCCTCGATTTCACACCCCTGAGATCATGACTTGAGCTGAAATCAAGAGTTGGGCGCCCACCTGACTGAGTCACTCAGGTGCCTCCCCCCCTTAATTTTACAAAGAGCAGGACACTGGTGTTCAAGTGTTAAGTAACTTATCCTGGATCACAGATGATCCTGGCAGTGGCAGAACGTGGATTTGGGTGCAAGGCTCTCCTGCTCAAAGTCTATTAACACTGTGCCATGCTTCCTCAGAACATAGGTTACACAGTTGTGGATGGAGCCATGAGTGAACTTGCAGCAGCTGAAGACTTCAGCCTTCAGTCACCACTGGTCCTAAGAGTGTTGATGCTCTAATTCCACATGTGATTTCTGTAAGGTCTTACCTTGGGCAATGTTCCATGCTACCGTTCAACACTGTAATAAGATTTTTCTCTTCCATTGTGCACACTCCTGAGTCTCATTCCATCAAGCCTTGAGATAACCTTTTAGGTCATATTTATCTCCCTACCTACCTACTCTGTGTTGGTACATAGATGTTTTAAATCCCGAAATCCTCTATCTTTGCATAAAATGCAGCGTTAAGAATTGTGTGCTTTGCATTTCCAATAATAGTAATTGCTCTGGTACAGACATGTTGAGATAAGAATCATATTGTTGGGCAAAGTAGAAGTAGTATAATAAACATGACTTTAGAAAGAAAATTGTCAAAGACCATGGCCAAACTATTAGAAGACACAGCAATTTACTGCCCGGTATCCTTGAACCTCTACTTCTCTTGATATTTGGTTGTAATTCTGCCCCCACCAGTTTCAAATGCAATTTTTAGCTGGCACCAACACAAAAGGAGAGAATCCTAACCCAGGGTTTGGTACCCAGGAAGGACTCATTGATGTAACCAGCAAATATCTTGTAGCCCAGACTCCTCGGGCTCCACACATAAGAAAGCAATGAAAGATTATTTGAACATTTCATGAATATGTTGAATTGAATAAAGTAGCCTTAGTATCAATATCTTTACCCCATTCTTAAAATCAAAAGATTCTAATGAATAATTACAGGGTGTTTGTAATGAAAATGCTTTCATCATATCTGAATTTAAGCATTAGAAAGTATTATACACTCAAGGTATTGGAAAAGACTAAATTTCTAACCATTTATTTTCCATGACTTGGAGTGTTAGAGAAATATGCCATACTGTTTACATATGTTAAAAGCAAGCACACACATAATTTATTAAGAAAAATCTCTAAATAGATTGTCTGTACTCCTTAGTGCACGTCTGCAGCATTAGGCACCATTTCATTAAAATTCTTCTCATTATTTTTAGCTCTTGCCAATTGTTCTGCTTAATTAACTCAATCAATTGTGGATTACTGCCAGTTATGTTTGCAGAAACCATGGCGGTTTATTAACTCTCATAAATGCCAAAAGATAACAGAAGCACTGGAGTCCTGATAATTAAATGCATCTTTTAATTTCTAACCTACAAATAAAATTTAGCTCGTGTTAGTTGGCAGGTTGTCAATGTGTAGACTCTAGAATAGCACTTTTTTCAAAATCTAGGCTGTATGTGACCCATGAGGAGAAATTAGTGAATCATAAATAAAGTGACTCTTGCATTACCACTAACAATTTTCCCAACATTGATGTTTTATTGCAAACCAGCAATCAGCAAAATTTTAAGATTCATGGAAGAAGATTTTTTAAAAAATTACTATATTGCCATGATCTAGAAAAGCCACTGGCACATAGTAGGCATTTAAAAATTATTTGTTGGAAAGATGAAAAGTTGCTTTTAGTCCTATCTTTGAGAGGGTACCAACATTTTTATTGGTCTCCAAAGACCACATATCAGAAAATATTTATTGAAAGTAAATATTCATTAGCCAATGAATAATTATAATACATGTGATTTATTACTAGAAAGCAATTTATTCATCCAATCTAGTAATAATAGAAATAGAAATAGAAATAATAGAAATAGAAATTTCTAATAATAGAAAATTAATTTTGGGGTCTTTGATTCTTAATATTCTTAAAGCTTGGAAAAAACAATTTACTATTCTAGGCATTTCGTTCAAAAACATTAGTTTCTTTTTCTTTCAGAATGATGTCCGTTTCAGTGCATATATATCTTCATTATACCTATTGAAATGGTAGTGTTTCCCTAATTTTTAATATATAGCATCCATATCCCACACTTAGCACTCTTTGGTATTGTCTTCAAGGATCTGATGCCAGAATGGACATGAAAGCCAGACACACGTCTCATGCAAGAAATGGATTAACGAATTTACTGTGGGTTTATAGTAATGATTGGTTGAAAGGGTTTATTGTTTCTTCTAGCAACTGAGATCAATGCTCCACCCATTTCCCATCACCGTGGTGATTTAGTGGCTGAGTTAAATTAAATGTGTGTCCTTAGACACAGAACCTGAAAAATACAATCACACTCTTGCATTCAAAATGAAAAGGTTTTTAAGAGACATTTTATCACTATTAAGTCATTTTAGAGCCTGTATATGGGATGTGTGGATGTGATTTAGGAATGTAATTACACTATTCTGTTAAAAATATTTAAGGAGGGGCACCTGGGTGGCTCAGTGGGTTAAGGCCTCTGCCTTCGGCTCAGGTCATGATCTCAGGGTCCTGGGATTGAGCCCCACATTGGGCTCTCTGCTCAGCGGGGACCCTGCTTCCCCCTCTCTCTCTGCCTGCCTCTCTGCCTATTTGTGATCTCTCTCTCTCTCTCTGTCAAATAAATAAATAAAATTGTAAAAAGACATTTAAGGGAACTTCTCTCTTCTCCTAAATTGTTACATCATTAATTAATTTGCTGTCTTGATTTTGTGCCATTTGATACATGCTTAGAACAATTTGTGTCTTAAAGGAGAGAAGAGTTGTCTCATTGACCCATGGACTTTGTGATACCACAGCAAAGGCTTGAATTATCAACTTAGACTGTCTTGAATACTAGCTCTTAACCAGCTCCATACTTGACTTAATGATCCAAAAGATCAGGCAAACACCAGGCACAAATAAAACTGTCTTTCTTGGAGAAGTCTGAGACTTGTTCGGCGTGGCTTCTTAAAATGGCCCTATTCTTAGGCAGGAGCGTGAGCTTTGGTTTAGATCTAATAGACAAGATTCTTCCTACGCAATATATGCAGAAACATTGTTCAAACAAAGGGAGTAATTTTGGTTAGGGAACATCTCTTCTTCATATCCCATTGATTAACTGTTTCAGCTCTTATTTTGCAACGAGCCATACCACCGGTAAATCTGCAAATTCTAAGCTTATTTTTAATAGACAAGCTACATAATCAAGATATATCCTCCCAAAACATTTTTATAGATACAGACCCTCCATCATCTTTCCATTCCAAGTAAGGACCATTAGTATGTTTACTGGGATGTCTGGTGTTCAGGGTATGTGCAGGAAAGGGTTAACTCAGCAGGCCTGGGGTGCTTAAACCCTGAGCATTCCCATTAAAGGTCAGTCTTCAGGACTGGCCCTTTGCTGGCTCCTGGGAGACAAGATCTGAGTTTTTGTAATATTCTGCTGAGTGGTTTTGTATGTTTGAGGGCTTGTTTGCCTCATTTTGACCAGATTATACAGTTTCTGAGTCCTATGAGTCCTTCTAACAAATCATCCACAGTGGAGATGGTGGGCTTGGAGACCCCCAGTACAGCTTGTTCACAAAGAGATTTGAGGTTTGACTTTCCTTTCCGATAGGAAGTCTGCAGGCCTTCTACTTACCTTTTTCTTCTCAGCATAGAGTGGAGCTCCAAACCTCTATGTAATATCCCTCCAGGCTTTTATACTGATATTCATTCATCTGTCTCTGGAGGCTTAAACCTTCTTTAATAATCCCATAGGGAAAAAAAAATAGATCTCTAGTTAAATCATCTGGAAAATTAAATTCTTCATAAATCTCAAGCTACCTCTTTTATTTATTTGGCCCATTTTGTTTCTGTAGAGAATGCTGCTCTTTGTAGCTTACTAAAATAAATATTGTAGTGGTTATATGTCCAGAGTCTGGTAACATACTTGCTTATTGCCAACAAAACAAAATATGAATTCTAAATAGTAATGTCCAAATTTCCCAAAATGTACGGGGACAGAATTGACTTTGGTAAACTTTTCTTTTTTGTATTATTATAACATCCGGAGAAGAACTTGCCAAAAAATCTACTCAGTTATTAAATTAGTCATCAGTACCTATCTTTGGGACCACCTAACATGAAAGGATATGTCTATTTGCACTGCAGTGGGATGTTCTTATATTTTCAAAAATAGCAAGCTATTCGATTTTCTCATTAGAACCCTTTTTTTTTTTTTTAAGATACTTAGTTTAGCCTCGTAATGGTAACAGTAACATTACCCAGATTGCTAAGATATGGTTCAGAATAAATTGTATTAGTGGCTATTTTGGTATTAGGTTTAGGATATTATCTGTAACTTTTTATACAGATCCCATTGATTTCTTTTAATTTAGGGAAAATTATTTTAGACATGGAAAATTTTATCTAAATGTTTTTTAAGCTAAGTCAATGAAAGTTCAACATACAATTGCTAAAAATAGTTTCTTTAATTTCTAAAGCCTATCTATGTTTTATTAGAAATGCATGGGGGCACCTGGGTGGTTCAGTCGGTTAAGCAGCTGCTTTTGGCTCAGGTCATGATCTCAGGGTCCTGGGATTGAGCCCTACAGTGGGCTCCTTGCTCAGCCTGCTTCTCCCTCTCCACTGCTTGTGCTCTCTCGAGTTCTCTCTTAATAAGTAATAAATAATTAAAATATTATTTTAATATTTTATATATAAATATATATTTATATATAAATATTATATATTTTATAGATATAATAATAAAATTATATATTATATATTGTATTTATTTTATTTATATATAATTTATTATAATATAAATATATTATAATAATATTATTTATATTTTAATATAAATATAATATATAATAAATTATATATTATATATTTTATTTATTATGTTTTATTTAATATAGTTTATATTATTATATAATTATATTATATATAAAATATATAAATAAAATTATTATATATAAAATGTTAAAAATAATATTTTAATTATTTATTACTTATTAAGAGAGAGAAAATAATATTATTATTATTAATAAATAAATAAAATCTTTAAAAAAAGAAATATGACATCTGTGTGTTATATTCAACTAAGCAAGATATTCTTTTACCAAACGATATTTGATGTCTAAATGGATATTTAAACAGATGTATTTGTACCTCTTGGACCTTTCCCTACAAGCAAAAAAGTTTTGTGGAGAGGATAAACATACATTTCATAGTAGACTTTTTAAAAAAAAATTTTATTTATTCATTAGAGAGGGAGAGTATGAGCAGGGGGAGGGGCAGAGAGGGGGGGGAGAAGCAGACTCCCTACTGAGGAGGGATCCCAGGACCCTAAGTTTATGACCCAAACTGAAGGCAGATGCTTAACTGACTGAGCCACCTGCACGGCCTTATAGTAGATCTTAATAAATATTTGACAAGTGTTGGCTTCATATTTCTGGACTAGAAACCAACTGGGTAGGATAGGAGAGGCAACCAATCTAGTTTAGCAGCATTGTGCTCACTCGTTCGTTATACTCCAGCTATGTGTGTATACAACCTCTACAAGGAAGTTGTTTATATTCTTGCATATATTGTTTCTTCAAGTAATTCATCCACTTGTGGTCTCAGCTTCTGCTTGTGTATGGACTGTTCCTAAATCTGTCTTCAGGGCTCATCTTGGCGCAACTCCAATTCCACTTCTGTTCAGTCCCTGGTTCTCCCCCTCCTGCCGCCTGTATGTTCCGATGTCACTGGAAATGCAACGTGAAGTGTTAAAGATGAGCATCTCTCCCCTCACAAAGCAGTCTCCTTCCTGCCTTAGACAGTGTCCCCATTCTTTTGGTCCCCCAGAATTGCAAAAGGGGATTTTAAAAAAAGATTTATTTATTTTGAGAGAGAGAGAGAGAGAGAGAGAGAGTCTTAAGCAGACTCTGGTGCTGAGTAAGGAACCCAAGTAGGGGATTATGCTAGGACCCTGAGATCATGATCCTGAGCCAAAACCAAGAATCAGATGCTCAGCCAACTGCACCATGAAGGTATCCCAAAACGGGGTTGTTTTTAACCCCATCATTCTGTTTACCTTTTAATGTCGGTCAGTGACCAAGGCCCGTTAATATTCTTTTTCACATTTTCTCTCAGCACTGTCCCTTCCTGTGTATTTTCCTACTTTTCATTTCATCCCCCAGGTTTATGGCTGCACTGACCCCTCCTCTTCCTCACAAATGCTATTCTAAACCCATCATGCTCTCCATGTTTCCCTCCCTTTGCACATGCTTTTCTCTCTGTCTGGAATGCCCTCTTCTGTGTCCTCCCTTGACTCAGGCATAGCCGCTCTGCACACTCAGTCCCCATGTTTCCTCTGAGATCTTCTCTCACCTTCACAGGCGTAAGTGACCCTCCTGGGAGCACAGTGGAGGCAGAACGGGATTTTTCCCTTTGAAACTCTGGCATCTAGCACACAGTGCCCGGTGTATTGCAGTTCTTACTACCACTGGTTTCCTGACACGGCTCCCTTGTTCCTCCTCACTGCATCTGTTCTGTGCAGAGCAAACAGAACACTTTTTCTCAGACAAACATTTTAATGTCTCAACTTTCCAGGGGTACATGATTGGCTGCCCTACCATTCCCAGGCCCATGTCTTAGCTGGGTAACAAGGGACTCCCAATGCCTGCCACTTCTCAGCGTCCCATTCTTACTGGCAAGGCCATTTTCTTCCTGTGTCCTTGTACACATTATATAATGTGGTTCTAGTCTATAAGAGTTGTATGATATACCCAGCTTTGTGGTGAGTTCATCCCAATGCAAAACATATAAATGCCCTCTTCTTCTGTCATATCACCTCAGAAGCTTTGCAAAAATCTTCTTATCTCCTAGAAGTCTCTCAACCTGATCACTCCCTCACTCTGTAGCCCATAGCTATATTCATAATATATTACTTTGGCTATGTTGATATTTTGCTTTGTCATATGCATTCTTTAGGGCACAAATAGTATGTTCTGTTTCTTTGTTTTTATCAACATTTACTTCTAATAGTGAGCTTTGGTGTCTAGAAAGCACCTAGTATAAGTTGCCAACGAACTGTCGTGGCTCCCGAAGACTTAAAGGTTTTAATCAGATTACGTTCTTCAAGATTCCTTGAACCTTTTTGGTTTTTTTTAAGAGCTAGAGAAATAACTACATTAAAAATTTCAATGTTCCAGGCACCTGAGCGGCTCAGGTGTCAGTTAAGCGTCTGACTTTAGCTCAGGTCATGATCTCAGGGTCCTGGGATCGACCCCCATCAGCAGGGAGTCCGCTTCTCCCTCTCCCCTTGCCTTCCCCCCATTCGTGCTCTCTTTCTCAAAATCTTGAAGAAAAAATTTCATTGTTCTTTTCTAATCCATCTCCAAATTAAAGTGCCATTCCTTTTCTTATCTAGGTTAAATTTCACTTTTAAGGGTTAGTTAGTACATTCTTGGGAGCATATGGCTTCCTGTGCTGAAAGACTCAAAAAATAAATTACTGGTAGATATGTCATACCACCTGAAATGTGACTAATCCTTTAACAAGGATCTCTTTTAAAAAATGTGATTCTACTGGAAATTGTCTTTACAGGAAAAATGGGAAAATGATTGAGAAGGCACTTAGTGCGTCCGTGGAGTTTTACACAGATGCTAAAGTGCATTCCAGAAGGGTAGGGTAGGCTAGTAGGAAAAGTGATGGATGTGGAAATGGAAGATCCAGGCAGTGGTCCCTACCTGCTGCTGTGTGTCCTTCTGCAAGTCGCTTGGCTTCTCTCTGTGTTGCCCTTTCCTCATCTGAATGATCCCATCACTGAAATGGGTATCTTAGTGTCCTCATCTCTTAGGGTTGTTGGGGGGGGGGGATCAGGGATATTTTGCTGACACAGATACATTTCAAAATATGAATTGATGAGGGAATTTATAAAAATTTCATAGAGCACTTATAAAATCCATATGATTGTTATCAACAGCCAACTGTAACCATTTTGTCTGGACTATTGGTTTGTCCAGTCAGAAGTTTTCCATGTAAATCTCACTGCCTTAGGAATCTTTTTATCAAGGAAATATGGCTATAGATTTGTAGAGGTGATTTACGTATTAGGAAGAAGTTGATTTTTCAAATACTCGTATTTTATGACATCTCTAGAGAAGAACCACAGTTCTCAGAAATTCTTGACAGAAGAATGAGTCAACTCTGAGAAAGCCATATGATTTTGGAAAGACAAAATAGGGCAGAAGGGGTTACCTGTCCAGTCAAAATTTGACCAAAATTGAGTCATAGTCACAAATGACCTAATGATAAAGCCAAGTTGTTCCCATATCCTATGCCAACCACTAGATGAGGTTTATAAAAATATTTTATTATTTTTTAGAGAAGTTTTAGGTTTACATCAAACTTGACAGGAAGGCATAGAGATCTCCCATATGCCCTTCATCTGTAATGTCATTTGCAAATGTCTTTTTTCATTCCGTGGGTTGCCTCTTAGTTTTGTTGACTATTTCCTTTGCTGTGCAGAAGCTTTTTATCTTGATGAAGTCCCAAAAGTTCATTTTTGCTTTTGTTTCCCTTGCCTTTGGAGATGTGTCTTGAAAGAAGTTGCTGTGGGCGATGTCGAAGAGGTTACTGCCTGTGTTCTCCTCTAGGATTCTGATGGATTCCTGACTCATATTGATGTCTTTCATCCATTTTGAGTTTATTTTTGTGTATGGTGTAAGAGAATGGTTCAGTTTCATTCTTCTATATGTAGCTGTCCAATTTTCCCAGCACTACTTAATTGAAGAGACTTTTTTTCCATTGGATATTTTTTCCTGATTTGTCAAAGATTAGTTGACCATAGAGTTGAAGGTCCATTTCTGGGTTCTCTATTCTGTTCCATCAGTTTATATGTCTTTTTTTTTTGTGCTAATACCATGCTGTCTTGGTGATCACAGCTTTGTAATATAGCTTGAAGTCAGGTAACATGATGCCCCCAGCTTTGTTTTTCTTTTTTGACATTCTTTTGGCAATTTGGGGTCTTTTTTGGTTCCATACAAATTTTAGGATTGTTTGTTCCAGCTCCTTGAAAAATGCCAATGTTATTTTAATAGGGATGGCATTGAAAGTGTAGATTGCTCTGGGCAGGATAGACATTTTAACAGTGTTTATTCTTCTTATTCTTTATTCAGTGTGGGTTGTGTCTTCTCCATTTCTTTTATAAGTGTTCTATATAAGTTTCTAGAGTATAGAATCCTTTACCTCTTTGGTTAGGTTTATTCCTAGGTGTCTTGTGGTTTTTGTTGCTATCATAAGTGGAATTGATTCCTTAATTTCTCTTTCTACAGCTACATTGTTAGTGTATAGAAAAGCAACTGATTTCTGTGCATTGATTTTGTATCCTGCCACATTGCTGAATTGCTATATGAGTTCTAGTAATTTGGGGGTGGGGTCTTTTGAGTTTTCCACATAAAGTATCATATCACCTGCAAAGAGAGAGAGTTTGACTTCTTCTTTGCCAATTTGGATGCCTTTTATTTCTTTTTGTGGTCTGTTTGCTGATGCTAGGACTTCTAGCCACTATGTTGAACAATAGTGGTGAGAGTGGGCAACCCTGTCGTGTTCCTGACCTTAAGGGAAAAGCTCTCAGCTTTTCTGCATTGATAATGATACCCACTATAGGCTTTACATGGATGGCTTTTATGAAATTGAGGAATGTTCCCTCTATTCCTATACTGTGAAGAGTTTTAATCAGGAAAGGATGCTGTACTTTGTCAAATGCTTTTCCTGCATCTATTGAGAGGATCATGTGGTACTTGTCCTTTTTTTAAATTTATGTATATCACATTGATTGATTTGCAGATGTTGAACCACCCTTGCATCCTAGGAATAAATCCCACTTGGTCATGGTGAATAATTCTTTTTACTGTTCTGTTGGACCGTATTGGCTAGGATCTTGTTGAGTATTTTGGCATCCATGTTCATCAGGGATAGTGGTCTGTAATTTTCCTTTTTGATGGGATCTTTGTCTGGTTTTGGGATCTGGGTAATGCTGGCCTCACAGATGGAGTTTGGAAGTTTTCCTTCTGTTTCTATTTTTTGAAACAGTTTCAGAAGAATAGGTATTATTTCTTCTTTAAATGTTTGGTAGAATTCCCCTCAGAAGCCATCTGGGCCTGGACTTCTGTTTTGGGGATGTTTTTGGTTGCTGCTTCAATTTTGTTACTGGTTATTGGTCTATTCAGATTGTTTATTTCTTCCTGTTTCTGTCTTGGTAGTTTATAAGTTTTTAGGAAGGCATCCTTTTCTTCCAGTTGTTTAATTTGTTGGCATATAGTTGCTGCTAATAATTTCTAATAATTGTTTCTATTCATTTGTGCTTGTCATGATTGCTCCCCTTTCATCCATGATTTTATTAATTCGATAATTTATTAAAGTCCTTTCTCTTTTCTTTTGGATAAGTCTGACCAGTGGTTTATTGATCTTACTAATTCTTTCAAAGAACCAGCTTCTAGTTTCATTGATCTGTTCTACTGTTTTTCTGGTTTCTATTTCATTGATCTCTGCCCTAATCTTTATTATTTTTCTTCTTCTCCTTGGTTTAGGTTTTATTTGCTGTTCTTTCTCCAGCTCCTTTAGGTGTAAGGTTAGCTCGTACATTTGGGATTTTTCTAATTTTCTGAGAGAGGCTTGGATGGCTATGTATTTCCCTCTTAGGACCCTTTTGCAGTATCCCATAGGTTTTGGACTGAAGTGTTTTTATTCTCGTTAGTTTCCATGAATTAAGTTCTTCTTTAATTTCCTGGTTGACCCAGTCATTCTTTAGCAGGATGCTCTTTAATTTCCAAGTGTTTGAATGCCTTCCAAATTTTTTCTTATGATTGTGTTCCAGTTTCAAGGCATTGTGGTCCGATAACTTGTGGGGAATAATCTCAATCTTTTGATATTGGCTGAGACCTGACTTGTGACCCAGAATGTGGTAAATTTTGGGGAAAGTTCCATGTGTATTCGAGAAGAATGAGTATTCTATTGTTTTAGAGTGGAATGTTCTATATATATTACTACAAAGTCTATATGGTCCAATGTGTCACTCAAACCTTTTGTTTTGTTGTTGATCTGCTTAGATGATCTGTCCAATGCTGAGAATGGAATGTTAAGATCTCCTATTATTAATGTATTATTGTTGATATGATTCTTTATCTTGGTTAACAGCTGGCTTATGTAGTTGGCTGCTCCCATGTTGAGGGCATAGATATTTACAATTGTTAGATTTTCTTGTTGGATAGGCCCTTTAAGAATGATATAGTGTCTCTCTAAAGACAGTCTTAAGATTTGTCTTTGGTTTAAATTCTAATTTGTCTGATATGAGAATTGCTACCCCAGCTTTCATTTGAGGTCTGTTGGCATGAAAAATCATTCTCTATCCCCTCACTTTCAGTCTGGATGTATCTTTAAGTTCAAAATGAGTCTCTTATAGACAGCATATGGATGGGTCCTGTCATTTTATCCAGTCTGCTACCCTGTGGCGTTTTATGGGTGCATTTATGCTGTTCACATTGAGTGATTATTGAAAGATATGTATTTATTGCCATACTGTTGTCTACATAGTCCCTGTGTCTATGGATTGTCTCTGTAAATTTCTGGTCTATATTACTCATGGGGTCCTTCTTCTTTTATAGAATCCCCTTTAGTATTTCTTGCAGGACTGGTTTGGTGGTCACATATTCTTTCAGTTTCTGCCAGTCCTGGAAGCTCTTTATCTCTCCATCTGTTCTAAATGATAGCCTTGCTGGATAAAGTATTCTTGGATGCATATTCTTCTCATTAAGTACCCTGACTATATCTTTCCAGGCCTTTCTGACTTGCCAGGCCTCTGTGGACAGGTCTGACATTATTCTGATGTTCCTCCTTCTGTATGCAAGGAATTTATTCCCTCTAACTGCCCTTAAGAAGGTTTCCTTGGTTCTAAGATTTGCAAGTTTTACTAATACATCCAGGGCATTGGTCTGTAGTCCTTGATCTTGGGAGGGGTCTTCTCTGCCTCTTGGACATGAATGCTTGTTTTCTTCCCCAGATTAGGGAAGTTCTCAGCTACAATTTGCTGAAATATAACTTCTAGTCCTTTCTCTCTTTCCACACCCTCAGGGATCCCAATAATTCTGACATTGGAACATTTCATGGTGTCATTAATATCTCTTAAGTCTGTTCTCATGGGCTTTTAGCTGTTTATTCCAGCCTCCAGCTTCCTTTCTATCTGCTTATCTTCCAGATCACTAATTCATTCTTCTGCCTCATTTACCCTAGCTGTTAGGGTATCCAATTTTGACTGCATTTCATTCATAGCATTTTTAAGTTCAACCTGATTCACTTTCACTTCTGCCCTTAAAGATTCTATATTGCCACTAATGGCTTTTCTCAAGCCTAGCTATTGACTTCATAATTGCTACCCTGAAGTCTATCTCTGACATCTTGCTTATATCCATATCCATTAGGTCTGTGGGAGAGGTCATTGTCTTTGGTTCTTTTCTTGGTTGGGAGTTACTCCACCTATTCATTCTGTCGAGGAGTGGTTGAGGGAATGTACAGAGTCCAAAATATCAACCACAACCCAGGCAAGATGCACCATAGGAAAATCTGGAGTACATTGAAGCATATATCTATGTAAAAAAATATGTGTGGAAAAATACAAGTTAAAAAGCTACTATGAAATATATTAAACACTAGCTGAAATGAGAAAAAGGTAAAAATAAAAAACAGAGAAGAAACATAGGAGAAAGGAAAGAAAGAAAAGAAGAGTTGTATCTGAAAAATACACAAGCCCTGAGGCAACACCTGGAGCTCAGTATACTATTTTCCCCTGGTGTTGGGGTTTTACAGTTTTATGGGCACCCTAGTGTTGTTGTCCTCTTGTTCTTCCAGCTTGTCTTCTGGGGGAGCGACCTACCGTGCTGTTTCTCAGGCAACCCTGCTTGGGTGGAGTTGATCTGTCCCTGTCAGGGGTTGGGCTCTGTGGAAACTGTTTTCTTTAGCTTTTGTTCTCTGGTGGCTTTCTGCACCTTTTCTAAGGGTCAGAGCAAAAAAAAAAAAAGGCTGTACCCAGACTTCTGTCCCAGAGCAGAGAGCAGAGAAATCACAGACTGCTCTTCTCCAAACCCTCCAGAACACACAGTCTCCATTTCTGTAAGTGCTGCTAAGAACCACAGCCTCTCCGGGGGTGTGTGTGTGTGTGTGTGTGTGTGTGTGTATGTGTATGTGCCCATGGCTACCTTCTCAGGGGTCAACCCAGGAGCCCCACTTGTCTCTGCCCTGTGCTTGTAAAATTGCGAGTGGTCCCGGGTTCATGTGTGTGCCCCACAGCTCCTGGATCCTGTTTGAGTGCTGTTATAAAACCCTTCCTGGCTGCTACTGCTCTATGAGTTATCACCCAGTCTGTGGGGCTGGACTCTTTTGCACTCTGGTGTTATATCACTTTTCAGGGGTCAGCCTATGGTGGCTCCCTCCCCCTTCTGCTTACCTTCCAATATCTTCCCAAAGATTCATGACTACTCCCTTGCTATCTCAGGACAGGTGGTGTTTTAAAACGTAGAGATCCAGATATATATTCTTACATCTCAGGCTGATTTCCTTGGTGTTCAGGATGGTTTGGTAGATACCCAGCTAAGTTCGTGGGACTGGTTGGAATGGAGTCCCCTACTTCTCATCATCTTGCTCCCCTCTGTTAAGCTACAAATTACTGAGCATTTTATGAGACTTTACATATTAACAGTTATAACTCGAATGTGGTAGTTGTAGGAAAGTAGCCTATAAGTACCGGCTCAGTGTCCTTTGTGTAATTTTGTACAGCTGATAACTTTCTTTGAAGTCATTGCCTCACTTACTCCTCACACAAACATTGGAAGTGAGTTATTAATAATAACAACCATCTCAGAATAAATAGACAACCACTGCATACAAGCCACTGCACATCAGTTTGGGACAGCCCTCTCCTTGTGGAACACATTTTCCCTTCTGAGTAACTGACCTACATCAGTATAAATGGCCAGGCTTGGGGTACCTGGGTGGCTTGGTTGTTAAGCATCAGACTTCAGCTCAGGTCATGATCCCAGGATCCTGGGATTGAGCCCCACATCGGCTCCCTGCTCAGTGGATATCTGTTTCTCCCTCTGCTTCCCGCTACTCCACTCATGCTTGCTCTCTCAAATAAATAAATCAAATCTTAATAAATTTATTAAGATTTATATTATTTATTTATAAATGAATGAATGAATGAATGAATGAATAAATAAATAAATAAATAAATCCAAATAAATAAATAAGTGGCCAGGATTTTCCCTGCTGCTATCTGCCTACTTTCTGAGTTCCAGCCAGAAAGCCTTCAGATCCAAACCTCAAAGTCTTCATTTCTTCCAACTTTTGAAGTCTTAACAGTTAGACACTCAGAGGGAACCCTGCCAACAGCTCGACAGGGGCCTCTGACATCTGGGTTTGAGGAATGGGATTCTACCCTGGGTAAAATGGAGAGAGGCTCTAGGAAACACTCTGCAAACTCTGCTTTATTCTAAGCCCCTTCCAGCAGAGCAGCCTCATGTCGAGCTGAGATGGTGATTTTAGAGCCATCAGCAAACTTAACAACCCCTGTCTCCCTTCAAAGCATCTTTCCTATTAAGAAGATGGATTCTTTTACACATCATGTTGTGTTAACTGGTCAAGTACTTGGGAAAACTGTTAAATCACTATTAAACACATTTGATGCTTTAAAATATTACATGTAAAATTATGAGACAGTAGAAAAGAACTAGAAAAAAATCTGATGAAAAGCTACTTTAATTTTTAGGGTGCGGTTTCCTTCTTGGTGTAGAAACTAAGGAAGAAGCTGTCCAATAAAACATTGATGGATTCAGATACATAAAAGTTTTTGAAAAATTTCTGTATCGGTTAAGCGTGAAAAGTGTTTAATTGTACAAATTAGTCTGAAAATAGTGTTGGAGCAACATTTTGATATTGATACCAGAGAAAGATTTAATATTCTAAATGTAGACAGTGCTTTTCTACACAGGTAGAAAACATTCAAACTCACCATGGTTCTTTGCCTCTTTAGAAACTGTGATCACAAGACTAAAATCATTGATAATAGTAATGGTAATAATCATATGAATATGACACCATTCACAATAACTAATACTTACTGAGTATTTTCCCTGGACCAGACATCGCTCTTCATATTTTGTTAATGCATTTAACTTTTCCAACAAACTTTTGCCCAGGGATACACAGCTAGGGTTTCAGACCGAGGCTAGGGGTGCCTGGGTGGCTCAGTGGGTTAAAACCTCTGCCTTTGGCTCAGGTCATGATCTCAGGGTCATGATTGAGCCTCACATCGGGCTCTCTGCTCAGCAGGGAGCCTGCTTCCCGCTTTCTCTCTGCCTGCCTCTCTGCCTACTTGTGATCTCTCTCTCTCTCTCTCTCTGTCAAATAAATAAATAAATAAATAAATAATATATTAAAAAAAAAAAGAAACCTAGGCTATCTGCTTTAGACTATGTGTCACTTCATTTCTTCCATCAAGAGGAAAGAATGAAAGATTTTAATTAATCGATTGTTTGATTTTTAATTTAAATTCAATTAGCCAACATATAATACATCATTAGTTTCAGGTGTAGAGTTTGGTAACTTATCAGTTGCATATAACACCCAGTGCTCATCACATTATGTGCCCTCCTTAATGGCCATTACCCAGTTACCCCATTCTCCCACCCACCTCCCCTCCTCCCCTCTAGCAACTCTCAGTTTGTTTCTTAGAGTTAAGGGTCTCATGGTTTTCTCCCTCATTGATGACTTCCCATTCACTTTTTCTTCCCTTCCCCTCTGATCCTCTGTTTCTTGTATTCCACATATAGAAAGTATAGAAAACTAAATAATAAAACTTATCCAGTCCAACATTCTTATTGAGTCTGTTTGTTTTTCCTCCTTTAAAAAATGTTATGTACACTGTAAGGCCAATTTTACTTAAAGTAATTATGAGTAAACATAAGATTAGATAAAGGAAGGTTGGTTGATTTTTATTCTCTTTGTGATTTTTCTGTATTCTCAAAATTTGCTTTTGGAGCATGTATTATGAAAAAAAGTGTGACTAAGAATTTTTAAATGTGTACTTTACCTTAGGTTTCCAGAAAAAGGTGGTGGGCTGGGAATATACTCTACTTTCTGTTGAAAGCTTCATTGGAATGAGAGAAAATGTATATATAGTTGGCCTTTGAACATCATGGTTTGAACTGCAAGGGTCCATTTATTTGTGGATGTTTTTTGGTAAATATAGCACTGGAAATGCATTTTCTCTTCCTTATGATTTTCTTAATAGCATTTTCTTTTCTCTTTTACTTTATTGTAAGAATACAGTATTTAATACATATAACAGACAAAATCTGTGTTAATTGACTATTTATGTTATTGGTAAGATTCTGGCCAACAGGAAGCTATTTGTAGTTAAGTTTTTGGGGAGTCAAAAGTTACATATAGATTTTTGAACCAATAGGGGTCAATGCCCCTTACCCTTGCATTGTTTAGAGGTCACCTCTGTATTTTTAAAGAATCAAACTTCATCATACTGGAAAATATCAAAGAATGAGATTGATACACTAATTTTTTTTTTTTTAAAGACAGAGACATAGTGAGAGAGGGAACACAAGCAGGGGGAGTGGGAGAGGGAGAAGCAGGCTTCCAGCAGAGCAGGGAGGGAGCCCGATGTGGGGCTTGATCCCACGACCCTGGGATAATGACCTGAGCCCAAGGCGGATGCTTAACGACTGAGCCACCCAGGTGTCCTTGTACACTAAAATTTTTGAGAAATTTCTGGAATGTTAAAAGCACAAGCAATTGCAAACGCACACAGTCCCAGACTTACACACGCTCGCACTCACAGACACATACATACTCACAGATACACACAGACACACAGACACATTCACAGATTCACACAGAGAGACACAATCACAGACACATACAGCAACAGCAGCAAAAACCACACACACACACTTGGGATCCAAAGATCCCAAGAAAGAACTTAGAGAAGTCATTAAGGCAATTAAATTACATTGATTAATTAATCTCAATTTAATTAATTATTTTAGCATTTTAGTTGCCCTTTCCCCAAATACAGAGCAACTGATAGTAGGGATCTTTGCTCCCAGAATAAAGCTTTTCAAATTAGTCCTTAGAGACAGTGAGTGAGGGTCTGCTCAGGAGAAGCTCAGCAAGGAGGACTGGAGCCCCAGAAAGCAACACAGGGCTTCAGATCCTTTGGTCCTCCTCACCAAATACAAAGACAGAAGCATGGCATGAAAACACGGAAAGATACCTCTATTCAGAAATGGAAAAACAAGGACAAAAACAAAACAGGCCTCCTCACAATAAGGCTGTTCTCGTGCAGTTGTGGGGAAGTTGGGCTAACAGTCTACTGTCCCCAAATCTCCACCTTACAAAGTAGGCTGTTGACCCACGACCCCTGCCCCTTCACTGCAGAGGACAGCGAATGCACTTTTCGTGGAAGAGAAGTATTGGCCTATCAGACCTCACCAGGCCTGTGAAGTCCACACCAGCTGCATGTACCAGTCAGTCTAGACAGTGGTGCTGAAACTTTAGTTTGTATGAGAATCACCCAGGAGCTTGTAAAAATGTAGATTTCCAAACCCCAGACCTGGAGATTGGGGTTCAGCAGGTCTCAGGTAAAGCTCAAGAATGTGCATTTTTAACAAGCAGACCAGCTAATCCTGATACAGGTTGCTATGTGACATAGTGGAACGACGAAAGACAGCAATGAACAAATAAATAAATGATAGAAAAAAGCCAAAATAAAACTGCTAGAAATCACATAATTTCCTTGGGGCTAGCATTTTCTTGGGGTTGCGTCCCTTAATAATCAAGATCCTGTTTTTCATTTGCGAATGGAGATAATCAGAACCGTCATTGGCTTTCATTGATTTTAAGGATTGATAAGATGTCATTTGCAAAGAGATTTGTTGGGTAAGCTACTCTATCAACTTTGCATAAGTGTTTTACTTTTTTTTTTTTTTTAAGATTTATTTGTTTGAGAGAGTGAGAATAAGCACGGGGAGGGGCGGAGAGGAGGGAGAGAATCTCAAGTAGACTCCCTGCTAAGCACAGAGCGCCATGCTGGACTTGATCTCATGACCCTGAGATCATGACCTGATCTGAAATCAAGAGTCAGACGCTTAATTGACTTAGCCACCCAGGCGCCCCTAAAGGTTTTCTTTTCTTTTTTTTTTTAAGTTATCAGTTTACAGCTAATCTTATTATTCCAAGTTTACCCATAATATCAGCAATTATATATTTTATGACAAGAGTCACAAATATCCTGATGATATCACAGCAGTTTGTGTAATTATTTTTTATTTACAAAACTTTTTCATTTGGCATAATTTAGTATCTTCAGAACTTTGAATATTCTAGTCTAGAGCCTATTGATTTTACCTTTTTTATGAATGAACCTTTTGAATAGCATAAGTTTCACACAAATTGATCGTAATTTCCAATGTATAGGCCTTATTTTATTGACTAATTAACAGTTAACAGTCTGGGGTACCCTTTTTGCTGTAATGCAGAGTTTCTCAACCTTGTCAGTATTGACATTTTGGGACAGATATTTCTGTCACGAGAAACCCCCTACATGCTCGTAATGTGTACTGTGACACACCAAAAATATGACATAACACGAATAAACGAATATTAGGTGTCTTTCTGTGAAGCTTGGATCCCAAACTCACAAAATGATAGGAAGAAATTTCGACCCAGAGATTTCTGCTGAAGGAGAACGTCCCTCCCTCCTTCCTTCTCTCTCAATCGCTCGCTCACACACCCAGGTGCGCACACACTATTAAGAGTGGTTAGGAGGAAGGGAAGAGAATTTGAGAGGCTGCGGAGACTGCTCCCCACCCAGCCGCAGGGGCAGCACCCGCCTGGCCTCCGAAGCCTTCAGCCACACTATCCGGTGCCTCCCGTGACTTGGGGTCAGCGCGCGACTCGACAGCAGGGAACTTTTAGGCCACTCCCTGAGGACTCAAGAGTGGACGGAAGTAGAGAGGCGCGAGCTGGGGGTGGTGGTGGCAGCAGCGCTCGGGATCCGTTGTCCCCGGGACCCCTGGGCCGCGGGACGCAGTGACTCTGAGCAGGAGCGCGAGCTCTTCCCGCGCCTCCCACCCCCGCAACCACGCGGGGCGCGCGGGGATCCGCGGGGCCCGCCGGCCCCCTCCTCCCACGCGGGCCTAGAGGAGACGCTCTCCCCGGCGGACGCGACCGAGGCGCGGGCCTTGGCGCGCAGGACCGAGATCCGCCGCGCGCTCTGAGCCGCCCGCGCTGCGCAGAGCTCCCAGCCACAAGTTTGCCCCGCGCCGGCCAAGTTGCGAGGAGGGAGCCTCTCCGGGCTCCGAGAGAGCGTGTGTGCCTCTCGCTCGGGCTGGTCCGGGCATGGCCGGGCCGGGAGCACCGCTCCTCGTCTGGGGGTGGCTGCTGTTGGGCGGCTGCGTTCTCGCTGGAGCCCAGGTAAGAGCAGGTGCCCCGCGACACCTGCTTCCCGGAGCCTCGGACTCGGGGCCTTAGGGAGACGGGGACCGAGGCGTTCGCGGGCTTATGCCAACACATCCAGGTACGCACACACACACACACACACACACACACACACACACACACACACTCACACACACACACACGCATCCCTTAGGGTCTGACAGGCATTTACTGGAGGCGCAAAGATATATTTGGGAGCAGCATTTTGGCATCTGCACAGTAAAGGGATATTTAATTTACTACCCGTTCTGGATCAGGAGGGCGAGACTGGGAGGTGAGCGGAACTTTTCTTGCCCTTAGACTCCTTGATTCCCGATTAATTAATCAAATTATTTTTGTCTGCTGGCAATTTACTGTCACTTTTGAGAACTTGAAATTCTAGGATAGATAATAACTACTGACTGAAAGGATAACTGGCTCTCCCGGATAGTCACATACCGTTAAGGCGAAGAGACTTGATAGAACAAAATTAACAGTGTTAAGTAAAGCTCAGGTTCTAAATGTTGAGTGTTAGTTGTCATTTCATGCTGCTAATACTGTTTAAAGATTTTTCTGGGTGATCTTATAGAATAGGACATTTCTAATGTGCAAGTCACAATTCAATCTAACAGTTTTTTGAGTCAAATAAAATGTGAGGTTTACACTCAGCTTTTCAGATGAGCTGTATGGAGATGCGTGTAGTGATGGGTGTAATGCAGTGTAGGAGCCCTGTGAATTTAAACCGTATCAGCGTTATTTCTCTCCCTTGTTCAGCAGGGGGCGCACCTTGACCGTCAAATGGAGCCCCAAGGTTTTTTTTTGTTTTGTTTTGTTTTGCTTTGTTTTTTGTTTAATTCTTTAACCACTAGAAAATTAAGGCATTGATTTATGTACTATCTAAACTTAATAGTATGTTCTTGGCTCTCAGATGGTCAGTTTAAATGTCAATTATCCTAAAAGCACAATTTAAAGAAATTTGTTGTTGTAGTTGTTATTATTGTTATTATTATTTACCACATAGCCATGTGTGTTAAAAGAAAAAGTGCCCTTCCCTGCTACATACTGGGCTTTGCCTAGCATGACTGAGATGTTTAATGCAAACTCGCTATGTTAAAAAATCAAATAATATGTGTATTATATGTTAACCAATAATATTAACAATGGGTGTGTGAAGGTAGGGTATGGTCAAACCTGAAAAATCTCACCAAGGGAACAGAAGGAATATGAGCAAATGGAAAAAAAAGAAAACCTAACGATTTGGTGACAGTTATGGAACTCTGGTGATCTCTAACGTACGTCCTGCATTTCTGTCTCATTAAGATAGTTGAATAATTTGCTTAAAATATTGGTCCTTGTATAAGGGGCAAATGAACTGTAATCATTTATTTTATTCAGTGTTCTAGATTACTTTTTTTTAAGGGAATGGGGGATATTGATTAGCACAACAACAAAATATACCACTATGAAATTGTGGGTGGAATATTTCTTTTAGCTTTCAATAAAACACTCAGGACATTGGACACTTTTTCTATAATTTTAAACCAAGGTTTCTCAACCTTGGCACTATTGACATTTTGGGCCATATAGTTCTTTGTTGTGGGGACTGTCTTGTACATTGTAGGATATTTAGCAACATTCCTGTCCTCTCCACTAGATGCTAGTAGCGTCACCCATCCCATCCCCCCTCTCCCCCAAGTTTTGACAACCAAAAAATGTCTCTAGATGTTGCCAGATGTCTTTTGGGAGGCAAAATCAGCCCCAGTTTAGATACATTGCTTTAAATTGACTTCAATTTATGTTTATAAATTAAGAATATATGAAATGATAGTTTGTAGTATCACATTTTTGGCCCTTTAAACAAAATCTGAAGTTTAAAGTGATTTACATTGACACATTGACAATTTCTCTGATCATCAGTCTGTTCATCTTCATTCCCAGCTAATATGTATATTAAATTTAGAAAATACAGTGTATTTTAGAAATATAGAAAATCTAAATTTAGAAAATATAGTATAAAAAATTTAGAAAATATAGAAATTTAGAAAATATATATTTCTATATATTTTCTATATAGAAAATATAGAACATCAAAGCAGAATAGCTTGTGTAGAACAAATGTTTATTATTTAATGAATATTGGATAACATCACAAAATAGATAATAAAGACTAGGACCTGTCAGTTGTTTTTAAAGATCCCTGTTGTTCTTGGTTGGTGAAGATGCACAGTTGAAAACTCATGTATTCACGTATCAAGTGTCATTACAGTGCCCAGTAATACATTTCTTGATGTCAGATTATCCCACGGAAATCAGGAGCACTGTATAAATATGTGTAGTATTTTGTTTGCTGTGTCAGTGGGTCCTTCTGGATGCGGACTCTGAGATGGAGTTAGTAGTACAGTAGGTTTACTGGAGAGGAATGCCTGTGAAAGAGAAAAGAGGGAGAAAGTAGAATTGGACAGGAAGAGCTTCAAACCAGGGTGGAAATCAGGCAAAGTCTTGGCCAAACCTCGTGGAGAGCTCAAGAATACAGGTTGCCCATCAGAGGAGTCCCATGTGGTAATAAAATGGCCAGGTCCTCGTACTCTGACTGCGGTTTACTCATTAGCTCAGAATTGTTTCTATAATTGTGCACTCGGCTCCAAAGCTGAGACAGATATTTGAAAGTACCACAGCTGGAAGCTGTCAGGCAACCACAGTCCTTACAGACAAATAGTTGGTGGTTTCTTGAAGGACCATGTCAGTGGTGCACCTCTATGTCTGCCTTCCTTACGAAATTATCAAGGGACAACACTGGTTTTGCTGGGCTCGAGAATGGGCTGGCCCCAGGTGATTCAGTCACCTTCTGCAGGCTCCGTGGCAGCAGATGAGTGTGGCTCTGACAGTGTATGTGCCTGGAAGTAAGTACAAATCCATCACCACGACTGGAGAAAATTCTCAGAAGATCATGACACACTCAGTGGAAGCGTGTAGCTTCCATACAGTACCAGGTGTGAGCAGATACTCATGGCCAGGTTTTGTGTTTCAGTAATCATTCATTTTTTTTTTTGCCCAAGTGGAATATCAACAGTGTCATGGACATTCTGATGTGGAGAAAGGAGCAGTAGCTTGGGAACCCAAAAGCCGTGTTCAATTTCCTCCTCCGAAAACATGCAGCCTCCTTGGGCACGAAACTTGATACCTTTACTCTTATTCTGTTCAGTGAGAAAGATTAGCTCTACTGACCTTCCAGTATGAAGATTCAGAGTCTATTGGAGAATCAGAAATCTCATACTTGGGGGGAGGGGGTGATAATCAGTGATAATATTTATTTACCTACGAGGTACCAAATACTGTGCTAAGCACTTATTATTATCTCATTTAATTCTCATAGTAACTTTATGAGATAGGCACTGTAATTATTCATTTCATAAGGGAGAAAATGGGGCTAAGAGATGTTAGGTAATTTTCTCAGGTCACACAGCTAACAAGTAGAGTAGTCATGATTCACCCCCTGGCTTCTACCCTGGAACCCACCCCTCAGATTGGTGTCCTCATCGTGGAGATCACTTAGGCATTGCTTAGCTAAATAATGTCTATATAGCCCTCTGTCCCAACAATATCCCTCCCATGGATATATCTCAAGTAATTTCTTAGACGAGTTCATAATGGTTCTTGCGATAATTCTGTGTATTGGGGTCAACCTGGGTGTCCATAATGGGGTACACTAGGCAGCAATAAAAAGCAGTAGATGCAATGTACATAAAACAGCATGTATGAGATCTTTCAAACAGGATAAACTATAGCATATAAACAATGAGATACATGACATAATCCTATTTACATACATTTAAATACATGTACACAAAGCAGCAATACATATTGTATAAATATCTAGATAAGAGTATATGTGTTTATAAATTTCACATAAGTGGTTGTATATGGAGAGGTAGAGAAGTAGAAGTGGGGTATAGAGAGAAAAAGGGAGATAGATAAATAAATAAAGGAATAAATAAACAAATAAATAACTAAGCCTACAGCCATATCTCAATATGTCAGCTGGAGATCATGGTGATGGCCGATGGAACTAGCAGCAAGCCGTCACTGGTAGATTTAAGAATGAGGACATAATTAGGATGCAGGCAGCTTCTCCAAGATGGTAAGCTAAGGGACTGCTCTTAGCAAAATCAAACTGAAACTTGCTTGCTGATTATGTCTGCATCATGCCTATTTCCATAAACTACAGTAGTTTAGTGTAGTGTGGGAATGGTTGGTTTGTTCCCCGTCTTTCCTGTTGACAGCCAGGACAGTTTTCATTTGTTTTCCAGGCATGGGGGAGCCTTGTCTTCTGTGGCTGCACTAATTGCAAGTAGAATCCTCAGCCCTGGCAGCTCAGAAGCTGCAAGAGGGAAGGGAGCTAGGTGTGGCCTCTTCCTGGCCATGCACAGAGAGGTTTCATTTCCTTGGAACTTCCTCAACTCTTCATGAATATAAATAGAACATTTTCAACTAACATTCACACATTCCACTTATTTTCCTGTCTTGAGCTTCAGTGGGTTTTGTCATCCTCTAGAATCCATGTTCCTTCTTTCTCCTCTGGGTTTTGCCTTCTCCCTGAGTTATTCTTTAAATCTTTCAATGGCAATGTGATTTTAGGCAGCCCAGTGTACCTTCTGAGCCTCCATTTCCTCCATTCTAAAGTGATGGTGATGATGGAGTTTATTTCATGGGATGTGGGAATATTGAATTGAAAATTATGCAAACACACAAAAGCCTTAAGGTGTTGGATAATGAAAGTGCCAGCTCTTTTCTTTTAGTAGATTAGGTAAGGGCTTTTTTTTTTTTTTAAGATTTATTTATTTATTTGACAGAGAGATCACAGGTAGGCAGAGAGGCAGGCAGAGAGGGGGGTGGGAAGCAGGCTTCCTGCTGAGCAGAGAGCCTGATGCGGGGCTCGATCCCAGGACCCCGAGATCTGGATCTCAGCCAAAGGCAGAGGCTTTAACCAACTGAGCCACCCAGGCACCCCTAGGTAAGGGCTTTTTAATGGAATGATTATTGAATTGAGATTCCTTCTAAACATGATTGGGAGCCACTGAAGGCTTTTAAATTGTGTGTGTGTGTGTGTGTGTGTGTGTGTGTGTGTGTGTGTGTGTGTGTATTTTGCATGGTTATTCCCTCTGTCTCCAACACTGTTCCTTCTATTCCATACAGTTTCTCCTTCAGGACCCAATTGCATTCTGACAGCAATTGGACATTTTATTCATAGTAGTGGTAGATGTTATACTTTTACATTTATTGATCTGGGTACTTGATTCATATCTGTCACCCCCATTTGAAGAAGTCATTCTGAAGACAGAGCAACTAATCAGAAGGCCGTTGCAGCTGTTCTGACTGGTGTGTCCTTGTGGAATTGGGGATGCCAGAGGGCAGATGGACTCAAGGAATAGAAGGTACATTCCGCTGAAGGTAGAGTGAATTGGGGCAGATATGAAGAGTGAAATTTTTAGATAAACTGAGCGTGAGATGCCTGAGATATTTAGCAGCTGGTTGGATACTGGATTATAAAGCTTAAGAAAACTCTGGATTTAGCATCAGCACTTTATAGAAGTACCTGAAACCACATGTGTGGATGATATTCTCAATGAAGGTATAATGGAAGTCAAGGGAGTAAAGGCCAACTTGCTTAAGAGGGTATACAGATAGGTTTTCTTTAAGATTACCCCTAATTTGTAAATTCACAGGGAAAAAGGGACTAGTAAACAATTTGAACACCCTGTGACCATTAGCATGGTATCTTTGGGTAGTAGGTTCTGCATAAATGTTTGAATAAGCTCATTTTTATTTTTTCACTTTAAGAAAATTCATCCTCTTTGATCCCACTTGGAACTGAAGTCTCTAATCATTTACTCCGGTTTTAGTATTAAAAAGGTCATTCTATTCTAAGGGCAGAGATCACGGAACCTGCATCTAGTCATGGAGATGGAGAGAAAAGTGCTGGTGGTGTCTCTAAGAGAGTTGGGTGTTGCCAGAGCTCTCTTGTCCTAGTAACTGATAAAGCAGGCTCAGTGTCGAGCTTAACAGTTATTACATTGGCTGATGGAATTTTAGAGATGCTCAAAGAAAGTAAATCATAGCTTTCTGGAGGGGGAAGGAAATGTAGTAAATGGTTAAGCTTATGGATTTTGATGTCAGAACTGAATTTGAAATCTACATTTCCTACCCTCTCTTACTAACATCTCAAAAACTCAGTTTCTTCATTTGAAAAATGAGGACGACCTAAAGCCAAATTTGATGAGCTGGTGTGTGGATTGCAGAGCATGAAAATCTCAGAAGAAGCACTGAATGCAGCAGCTGTCACAGAGTTTGCTCTCTCTAGAGTGTTAGCCATCACTGTTGTTGCTAGCATTGTCACCATGGTCGTCATTTCTATTATATTTTCTAACTAGCTATTGCTGGTATAGAGAATTGATTACTTTTGTTTGCTGATTCATATCTACCAAGTTTATTCCAAAACAGTAACAATTTTCTCCAATAACTCTGTTATTTCTTTTTATTTTTTGTCTTATCTTACTGCATTAGCTAGAGCTCAATGTAATGTTGGATGGTAGAAATTATTACAGGGATATTATTTTGTTTATTACTTTGATGGGACTGCTTCTGAAGATTTATCAAGTATGTATTTGCTCATGTTCATGTTAATTTTTATTAAGTTGTTAAATGGAAGGCGAGTATAGAAAGTTCTGAATTATATCATGTATAATTTTTAAAGTCATAAATGATAGGCTTTTTTTTTAAAAGATTTTATTTATTTATTTTAGAGTGAGAGACACAGTATGAGAGGGAGGGACAGGAGGAGAGGGAGAGAGAGAATCTCAAGAAGACGCCACACTGAATGTGGAGCCTGACATGGGGCTCGATCCCAGGACGCTGTGATCATGGCCTGAGCTGAAACCAAGAGTTGGAGACTTAACTGACTATGCCACCCAAGCGTCCCTGATATGCTATTTCTTTAAAAATATGTCATATTAATTGTTTTGATGTTCTGCCACAGGTAGTGGACTACTTGAGGGCAAGGACTGATTTTTAATAACTTTTCTACAGTATAGGGTACCTAGTAGATACTCATTGAATATTGGTAAGTGTTTGCATGATCATAGGTAGAAGACCTATTATATATTGCTGCTTGAGTTAACAAATAAGTCAAATACTCTTATTAATAACAAGATACACATTGCTAACATACTTAAAAACCTAGCAAACAAACAAAAGTGTTGCTTAATCCTATTTGGCTAAATATTTACGTGACTAGATTGGAACAGACTTCTGTGTGTAATTAAGGTAAAGTTCTCCCTCTGTTTTGTGAAACCATTTACATCAAATTGCAAACTGGCTACAATTTCTTAAATGAGAATAATTTATACTTCTTGTCACTTTCCTTACTTATATAATCAGGCTAGCTCTGTTTTCTGTGAGAAAAAATTTTCAGTTATTTTTTAAGTATACTTTATGGGAACGAAGGTTATGTTTAACAATGCATTTAAACCAATTTTGTGGGCATGAGCTATGTCTAAGCTTGCATATTCTTCTGCCCACACCGCGGGAGACTCTGCCTTCAGAAAGGCGTTCATGCATATAATGAGCACCAAGGTGGAACTTCTCCTCTTAATATATATTCTGGCATCTTATTTCCTAGATGAATAAAGTCTGTAAGACACAACATCCAGAAGCTTGGGGTAGTCATGTAAGAAAACTTAAGCACAATTTTCATATTGATTAATTGAACTTAGAGATACCTAAAAAACTAGAAGAAACCATAAGTAGACATGTGGGGCTTTCCTGTGGTCTTAAAAATGCCTTTAAAAATCAATCCAAAAGACAGAGTATGCTTCTGTTTCCCACCAGATTGGTAATATATTAGGAATGGCATTTTGTTTGTGAGTTTATTACATTTTTTACCACTCATGCTAATTGTGTAGTAAGTGTCCAAGAGGTCGCTCCTGACCTACCTGAGGAAGTTGTTGACTACATCTATTACCTTGATTTTGGTGATGGTATCATAAGTGTTTGCATGTGTCTGAATCCATCAAATTGTACCCATTAAATATATATAGTTCTTTGTATTTCTTTTTTTTTCTTAAGATTTTACTTACCTGTTTGAGAGAAGAGAGTGTGTTTGTGCACACATGTGACCTGGGAGGAGGGGGAGGAGGAGAGGGAGAGGGACAAGCAGACTCTGCACTGAGCATGGAGCCCAATGTGGTCCTGGATCCCATGACCCTGAAATCATGACCTGAGTGGAATGCAAGAGCTGGACACTTTAGCTGACTGAGCCATCCAGGAGCCTCTAGTTCTTTGTATTTCAATAAAGCTGTTAAAAAAAAAATAGAACACCTCATCTGATAAACAACAACAAAAAAATATCTCCGAACAGGGCAAACGGGTAAGGTGGTCCAATGGTTAAAAACTTCCAGTTTTAAAATAAGTAAGTCATAAGGGTGTAATGTACAGCATGATGACCATAGTTATCACACTGTATTGCATTATTTGAAAGTTGCTAAGAGAGTAGATTTTAAAATTTCTCATCATGAGAAAAAAATTTTGTAAATATATGGTAACAGATGTTAAATGGACTTATTGTGGTTATTGTTTCCCGATATATACAATATCAAATCAGTATGCCTGGAAATAATACAACGTGTTACACATCAATTATGTACCAATGAAAACACAACAATAAAAAAACCATAACCTTCTATTCATGACAATTCAGTTCAGCAAGTTCTTTGAGGGTCCACATGTCCTGGACACTGTGATAATCACTGGAAATAGAAATACTGTCAAACACATGCCCACATTTTCAAACAGATCATGTTCAGTATTCTTAGAAAGGTTTCTACATTTGAATTAATACAACCTTTGTATTTGTACATTTACATTTTCATGTACATGTACATTTGTACATTTTACATGTACATTTACATGTACATTTGTACATTTGTTTAATACAACCTTTGAGTGATGATGCCTTTGGGAGGGAAGTCAACATGATAAGACACTATATTGTTGGGTGGCTGCCTCTTGTGTCTCTCTCCTCATCTGTCTAAAAGTTTGTGTCCCAGACTCCTCTGATCTCACACAGTCTTGTCAAATATAGCTCTTTACTGCTCCCTGCACCCCCGGCGCTCTGGGTTGTTTGATTTTACCTCCAGTAACACCATCTGGACTCCCATTTCTTACTGATTTAAAACCCTTTATTAATCTCGAATCTGTTGACTAAATTCCTCATTACACGTTACCTTTTCCTACTCCCTGCACACCATTATTCATTCAACTATCTAAAAACACTCACACCTCGACCTCCTCTCTTTCATCCATAAAGCAATCTGTTGTGTGATAGGTGGTCACATCTTTCTGTCAGAAATTAGGGAAACCAAAGTTTCATTTCAACATTCATCCCTTTTTTGTGAGGTCATAGAAAATGGTTTAATTGACAAGTTTTCATAGTAATTTTCCTTTATTCTCTTAATATACATGTATAATTGTTATAGCTAATGAGTACATAGTTTCTACTATGTGAAACTTACCTTATAGTTTCTTGATCTTATTATTAATAGTAATTTTACCTTATTGCTTTTGCTCAGAATTAGCCTTCTCATTCCCATTGGATATCAACCATATTATTTTTCCCAGCCACTATTCTTTCTCAGGATCTCACAGCAATGCTGTGTGACAGATGTGTGGCCCGGGGTGGTGACACTATAGATACAAATGGGTGGAATGTTTTCACTGCTATTTGGCCAGCAGCCGGATTTTCTGTATCTCAAATTCTGGTTGCCAACTGCCTGAAGGAAACAATCATCTTCTTGATGATTTGTTATATCCCCAAACAGGCCAACACTGTTTGTTTGTTAGAGTGGGGGTGGATTTTTAACTTTGTATTGCATTTCATTTTTTTTTTTTTTGGTTGTATAATGTGATTCTTTTAAAGGTGTATAACAAGATAATTTAACATATATATTTGTGTATATATATATATATGTATGTATATATATAAACATTGTGAAATGATTATCATTATAAGTTAACACATCCATTACCTCTCTTTGTGTATGTGTGTGTGTGTGTGTGTGGTGAGAAAACTCAAGATCCATAGACTTACCCTGGAGATACTGCAGGTTTGGTTTCAGATCACTGCAATAAAATGAATATTGAAAGAAAATGAGTCAAATAAATTATTGGGTTTCCCAGTAAATATAAAAAATTTTATTTATACTATATCAAGTGTGTAATAGCATTATGTCTAAAAAAATGTACATATCTTAATTCAAAATACTTTTTTGTTGAACAAATGCTAACTGTCACTTGAGATTTCAGTGTATCATGATCACTGACCACAGATCACTATAAGAAATATGATAATACATGAAAGAGTTTGAAATAGTGTGAGAATTACCAAAATGTGATACAGAGACATGAAATAAGCAAACACTGTTGGAAAAATGGCGTTGATAGCCTCATTCCATGCAGTGTTGCCATAACCCTTCAATTTGAAAAAAAACACAGCACCTGAGAAGGGCAATAAAGCCAAGTGCAGTAAAACCAGGTATGCCTGTTTTTGAAAATATTTTGAAAATCCTGTATTTCCCCATAATTACAGGGACCTCATTCAAAGCAAATTTTCAGCTTTTCTTTGTTCATAGAAAACTTCCCAAATTCTTAGTGTGGAATGATTTCGAAAGCCATTTTAGATATACTAGCTAGTTAGGTTTTTAAGTAACTAAAACTCTAGGGCCAATTTTGCTGAGATTTGAAAATGGAGCTTTTGACTTGAGGATTGAATGTTGCACATACCTGTGTGTGTGATCTTGCGTGCTTAGTTCTTAACTTAGCTAATTTTGAATTTGTGTTTTGATGACAACTTCCATAATATACATAAATTATTTTTGAGGAAGGTACACACTGTTACTTTACTGAATTAGTTGATATTTTAAATTAGTTGGTTAATAGTTTACAGTTAATCTCTTGCTTGGGAGATCTGGTAATGGGTGGGAATTTAAAAATTGTCAGTTCTAATTGGTTTTCTTTGAGAAGATAGAGAATCTTTCATATTTATAGAAGCCTATAAATTATAGGGAGCTACCTAATGCATGATTTCTTTTGCCTTCAAATTCTTTGCCAAATAGTCTTAATATATTTGAACTTAATTTAGCTCAAATTAATAGATTATATTGCATTTAATTTAAAACTTAGTTGGTCTTTCTCTGTCATAGTTATCATTATTAAACTAAATACAACTCCCTAAAAATTCTTTATTACATGAATAAAGAAATTATTTTGAGACAATTATATTCACATATACTGTAAGAAATAATATAGGGCTTCTGTATACCTTTTACCCAATTTCTCCCTTGGTGACATCTTTCATAACTATAATATAACAGCCCAAGCAGGAAATTGATATTGATATAATCCACCTACTTAATTCAGCTGTCACTGGTCTTATATGTTGGTGTGTGTGTGTATTTAGCTTTATACAGTTTTATCACATCCACAAATGCCCTTGACCATAGTCACCATAGTCACCATGTTCTGTGTTGAAACAAAACAGTTTCAACACAGGAATCCCTCCTGCTACCTTTCCATAACCACAGCCTCTTCCTTCTACCTTGGCCCTTGCTCTCTCTAGTACCTGGCAACCACTAATCTGTTCTCCATCTCTATAATCATTAGATGACTTCAAAAATTAACTCTGCTGGTTTCTAAGTAGTAATTGGAACTCTACAAATACCTAATAAATTTGTGTGGTTAAAACGAAAGAGAAAGGGTGGATAGGTGTGAAGGATGACAGTTCTATGTGATCACTTTCCTAATGCTGAAATCTTGATTTTGAATGAGGCCATGGATAGATCCATTGAAATCTTAAACTGTTCTCAGTTTGCTTCCTGCATGAACAGGGTCGTGGGAGTTTTATGATTTACTGCCTAATGTGCGAAATGGACTGGTCTTTAGATTTAGTTTTGAGTTGGAGGTCAGTTTGTGAAAGGATTAAAAAACTTGAGAAGTATGGACACCTATGTTTGGGTTGTGTCTATGTGTGCATTTATACTGTGTGTTTAATCAATATAACTTGTTTTACTTTGAATTAAAAAAGGACAAATGGGGATACACTTCCATAGTTGGAGTTTTAATTAAAGGTGGATGGTTCAATGTTTTCCCCAGAGTTATCAGTTTATTATAACAGAATCCTTTTCTCTGTTCGAACCCAATACTACAGACAGTAAATTCTAAATAATTAAAAACATGTTTCATTCTCAAATTCACTTCACAATATAAAATATTTGGCTATTCTCAAGGGACTCATACTCTTGAAAATGAAATCAGTATATAAGTAAAGTAAAATAAAATATTAATAGGTCTGTATGAATTCTTTTGAGGCCTGTGTAAAAACATGGAGTAGAAAGTTAATAAAATTGATTTATTATTTGACTCATTAATACTAGACTATATGACCTATCCTGAATTCCAAACAAAATTTCTTATTATAGACCAACTCACCTTTCTTTTAGACTATGGAAAGTAGAGTGTCCAAAGAAATTCATTTTCTTTAAACATAAACATAGGCTTTCAGTCCTTTCCGAATTAGAGCCAAATTTGGTATTGAATATTAAAATAACTTTCTAAGAAGGCATTATATACATTAAGGAAATGTCACTTTTTTAATTTTTGCAAAATTAAAATAGTCATATTTTAACATTTCTTTTTAAATAAAGCATTTGTTTTTTACAACCACCTTGTGACAAATCATCATGTACTAAAATGAGGTAATATTTTTATATATATTGTGTTTTTTCAAGTTAGAACACATTGATTCTTTTGAAAAAAAATTAACTTAGATGATTGTAGATTCATATGCAGTTGTAAGAAATAATACAGAGAGAGCCCTCTACCCTCTACCCTGCTTCTCCCAGTGGTAATATCTTACAAAAGTATAGTACAATATGGGACCAGTTTATTGCCATGGATACAGTCAAGATACAGACCTTTACCATCTCCAAAATATTTCCCTTCTGTTGCCATTCTATAGACACACTCACATCTCCTTCTCCTCAACCCCGGGGCAACTACTAATCTTTTCTCCATTTCTATAATTCACTGTCTGTCTTTTTTTTCCCCCTGTGTTCACTTGCTAAAAGTTTGTCAATTTTATTGTCTTTTCAAAGACCTCTTTGTTTCATTGATATTCTCTATTTTTAAAAAATTTTATTGATTTCCATTTTTATCTTTCTATTTGCTTTGGATTTAATTTGCTCTTCTTTTTCCAGGATTTTGAGGTGGGACATTAAGTTATTGATATGAGACTTTTCTTCTTTTCCAATGTAGGTATTTAGTGCTGTAAATTTCTCTCAGCATTGCTTTAGCTGTGCCTTACACATTTTGATATCTTGTATTTTCATTTTCATTCAGTTTAGTGTATTGTTTTGGTTTCCCCTCAGACTTTCTTTTTGCCCCCTGGGTTATTTAGAAGTATGTTGTTTAGTTTCCAAGAGTGTGAAGATTTTCCAGTTATCTTTCTGTTTTTGATTTCTAGTTTGAGCCCATTGTATCTGAGAACCTAGTCTGTATGATTTCAGTTCTAAACTTGTTGAAATCTGTTTTATGGGCTAAGACATGGTCTGCCTTGGTATATATTCTGTGAGCACTTGGAAAGAATGTGTACTCTGCCTTGTTGAGTGAGGTGTTCTATAAATGCCTATTGGATCCTCTTGGTTGATGGTGAGTTCTTCTATATCTTTGTTGTTTGTTTGTCTTTTTATATCAATTGAGCAAGGATTATCGAACTTTCCAACTATAATTGTGAACTTGTCTATTTCCTCTTTCAATTCATCAATATTTGCTTCACATATTTTTCTGTTTTTTCTTTTTTAAATATTTATTTTTTTATTTTAGAGAGAGAATGAGAGTGTGCAGAGTAGAGGGAAAAGAAAAGCAAGAATCTCAAGCGGACTCCCACTGTGTGCAGAGCCCTACGTGGGGCTCTTATCTCATGACTCTGGGATCCAACCTGAGCTGAAACCAAGAGTCAGTTACTTCACTGACTGAACCACCCAGGTGCCCCTATTTTTTGGTTGTTGTTGTTGCATACACTTTTAAGATAGGAATGTTTTTTTGGGTGGAATGACACTTTTATCTTTATATAATGTCCTTCTTGGTCTCTGGTAGTTTTGTTTTCTCTGAAGTCTACTTTATCTGGTATTAATATAATTGGGGAAGTAAGGATGTCAGTAAAAGAAGAAGTTTAGGTTCCCAAGTCAGCTGCTGTTGGCACCCAAGGTGGGGAGCTCCTTGATGCTGATGGGTGGGGATATGAGTTCTACTCCCCACAGTGGGGTGGCCTCATTGTTAGGCTGACCCTACTTGGTCTTTTCTGAAAGTACCCCAAGGAGGGGGACCTTTTAACTGCCAGCATGGGGTGGAAGTCCAGGCTCTCTACATGGTCTCCACTGACACCTGAGGGGTGATTGGGGCATGTTACAGACTAGTGTGGGTGAACATCCCAGCTCTCTACTTCACCCTGAAACTGCTCTAGAGAGGGTGTAGTGTTACTTCCTTTCAACCTACCAAGGGTGGATTTCCACTTGGCCTTTGCTGGTGTCAGTTGGGATAGAACTGCAGTGTTTTTTCTGTGGTGTTCGGCTTAGGTCGAGTTGTTATTGTGTAAAAGTTTTCTGTCCAGTCAGGTCGTCCCTTTTCTTTTTTTTTTTTCTCCCCAAATATGTTTATTCTAATTTTTCAGTGTTACAAGATTGATTGTTCATGCACCACACCCAGTGCTCCATGCAGTACATGCCCTTCTCGATACCCACCACCAGGCTC
>CM052810.1:149969309-149986644 GCA_028533885.1 Nasua narica
TGTTGAGAAATGTTCCTTCTATCCCTATACTTTGAAGTGTTTTAATCAGGAACGGATGCTGAATTTTGTCAAATGCTTTTTCTGCATCTATTGAAAGGATCATGTGGTTCTTCTCTCTTCTCTTGTTGATTTGTTCTATCACATAGGCCGTCCCTTTTCTTGAGGCTCTTTTTTTTTTTTTTGTCGTTGTCTGTTGTTGCTAGCTTCTCAACTCTAAGTCCCAAATATGTAAGGCAAAAAGAAAACCAAGAGAATTTACCACTGTGTTGTTCTTTGGTATCTGAGGTCCCTAGCTGGTCTGCTTTCTGCTCTTTGCTTTTCAGAATCATCTCATGTTCATTTTATATATAATGTCCACAGTTTTTAGTTGTACTCACTGGGAGAAGTAGAGAAAAATACACCTACTCCATCATGCAGAAGTGGAAGTTCCAGAATGCTTCTTTTTAAGAACATCTAATTTATGGGTTCATGTTTACTTAAAAATGGAATAAATGTGAATATTGAAATCATAAGAATCTGCATATTCTGACTTTAACTGATCAGTACTTATAACAACAACTTTAAGTACTTTCAGTAAAATACAATATTTTATTTCAAATTGTAAATGATCACTTACCCAGAAAAAATTACTGATTTTTTTTTTTTTTTTTTACTAAATGTGCCATTTTATTTTGGATGCAGTTGTTGCCTTTGGATTAACAGACATTGAGCATGAAAACTCTTCTGTTTTAAGTACACTATGATTTTACTGTCCTTCTATGGTGAAGAACATTTGTATCTGTAACTAAGGAGGAAGAGAAAACAACATAAAAGATCTTAAACATTTTACTTATTCTCACTTAAAATGACTAAAGAGCAATTTAAAAATCATGGATTAGCACATTCTAATAAAATTTGCTCCTGGTTAGACTGGCCACATTGTGTAGAGCAAAATATCTGTAGAAGCTGTAGTTTATATGATGCTTATGTTTCTGAAAAGGTTATCTTGATAAAAAGGCTATATCTGCACAAAGGAAAACAAAA
The DNA here is from genome assembly GCA_028533885.1 of Nasua narica. Taxonomy (NCBI): domain Eukaryota; kingdom Metazoa; phylum Chordata; class Mammalia; order Carnivora; family Procyonidae; genus Nasua; species Nasua narica. The sequence goes on from CM052810.1 coordinate 149,970,333, forward strand.
AATGTATTTATTCAAGTAAAAATAGGAAAGGGATGGTTTGCAACATTCATGTTTGATAACTGAAGTCATAGTTCTCTGAATCAAATTTAGAGTTCTGAAACTTGGTCACAGCTTACCCGGTGTTTTCTAGGATTGAAGTAAAAGAAAATAGCTATTGAACTGAAAAAACAAACAAAGAAAAAACCAGCCAGAAAACAGAACAAAATGAAACATGAATGGTACTTGGCTATTTCTGGATAATAAATGGGAAGAAGTCAGTTTTACTCCCATGCTTACCCAGATGGTTCATCAGGCCCACATTTCATTCTCCCTTCTGGATAAGTGAGTTTTTATGCCTCATTTTTAGTGTAGTTACTTTTAAGTCAGGATCTGCATTATGGTCACCTGATGACTAAATTATGGCGTGTATTCTAATCCAAAAAATTAGTTTTTGTTTATTCTCACCTTTCATAAATATCATTAAATATAAGCATCAAATTATGAATATTATCCAGAAATCTTTAAAACTATATACCAGACTATTCACTGAACTACTCTTCATATTATAAATATGTTGGGAAATAAACTCATAATTTTCAGGAGTTAGACTTTTTTTTTATTCTGAAACTAGTTCTTATGATAAATGTTTTCTCTGTATCCTCCATTTCAAGTTAACCTGCCAGTCTGTTATTTTATGTTATTTAAAATCATAATTGTCATAATCTCTGGGGTTTTATGGCTAATAATATAAACATCTTTCTATTTCTAATGTTTAATCCATAATGTCTTATTGCATAACATGAAAAAGGTTGTTTTCCCATGTTCCTTAAAGAATGGTTCTAGAGAATAAGTATTTGCAGTTTGAAATTAAAGATTTGGGGTTTGCAAAGGGTTGTATTATTAGAAGTTGGTTACTTAGGTAAATTGATGAGTTTTATCATCTCATTTGATTTAAGAATTTCTAAATTGCCTACAGAAAAACAGAAATGCAAAGCTCTGGACCCTATCATCATCATCATTATTAATTATTATTATTATCATTTTAAAGATTTTATTTATTTATTTGAGAGAGAGACAGTGATCATGAGTAGGGGGGGCAGAGGCAGAGGGAAAAGGAGAAGCAGACTCCTCGCTGAGCAGGGAGCCCAACATGGGGCTGGATCTCAAGACCCTGGGATCATGACCTGAGCTGAAGGCGACACTTAACCAACTGAGTCACCCAGGCTCCCCTGGACCCTATGATTGTTAATAAATCTACAAAACCCACAGTACTCAGTATTCTCTTTCTACAGACCATCTGTAGAAATTTGTGGTTGTTTAGAGATATATTTATAAATTTTTTGATACCTCCCTTTAAAAGATAGAGATTAATTCCTCTTCTCTTAAGTGCGCGTTGGTGACTTGCTTTTAGCTAATGGAATATGATGGGAATGACCATGAGTGACATCTGAGATTAGATCGTAAAAGACATGATGGATTTCCCCTTGCTTTCTCTCTGGAATCACTCATCTGTGGGAAGCCAGTTGTCATGTTGTAAAGACACTCAGGCACCCATATGGAGAGAACTGTGTGGTGAGGAACTAACATTTCCTCTCATCAGCCACTAAGGAACTGAAGCCCTCTGCCAATAGCTGTGTGAGTGTACCATCTTGGAAGTGGATTCTCTAGTCCCAGTCAAGTCTAGGTGACAGCATCTATAGCTGAAGTCTTAACTGAAATCTCTTAAGAGACTGAGCCCAGAACCACACAGTTAAGCCTCTCTCAAGCTATGAGATAATTAATGTTTATTGTTTTAAGCTACAGAGTTTTGGGTAAATTTGTTACATAGCTAGAGATGATGAATACAGACTTTTTCTACTTAAAATTCTGGTTTTTTAGAATCACTCTTTGTACCAAATGAATTGTATCATGTTAGGTGAAGCATGACTTTGTTATTGAGTTTTCTGGAAATTCATTGTGGTTCAAAGAGATGTGTATGGGTGCCAGGTTGGCAGAGGTGGATTTTGATGACTTCATAATATGCCAATTTGGTTATGTTAAAGTGTATATCCTAGTATTCCCATTCCCTTTATGTTTCTGGTTAGGGTGACACACAAGACATTTTTTCATGAGCACTGGTGGGCAGAAGTGAAGCAGCAGCCATTTTGTTTTTTACACTCAGATGGTCAAGGCAGGTACTTTCATATCTCACACACATTGTTGCTTATCTTTTGGCTCATCTCACTGGGGAGGGACAGTAGCCAGGCCTGTAGGTGCTTCATCTTTTCGTGGGTCCTCCTTTAACTCCTCTGATTCCTGGGCTATGTGTGTGTTTAGGTCCATGATAAAGAATGGCAGCTTCTTTGGGACCCCAGCAACATGAAGGTTGGAGGCACCAAGAATTCATATGTATTTTAGTGTATCCTTATGGTTTCTAGCTCATGGTTTCCAATTTGTTCTTATTCTCCCTCTCTTTATACTTATCTTCTCTTTTTGACTTCCTGACCTGCAGATTTCTAGATCCTACACCAGACCAAAACCAAAACCAAAACCAAAACAAAACCTTCTGGAGATTATTTAACCACCTTCCACAATACTTCAGTTGAATCGTCAAATCCCTGTAACAAGTGCTTATTCTATTTCTATCTCTACCTGTATTTCTCTATAATCTATCTTAATCTCTTAGTAGTTCTGCTTCTCTGACTGAAACTTGACTAATATAATGATCTTTACCATTATCTTGTCCCTTCACATAGGTTGTTTTTCAAACTCATTAAAGTTAGTGCAAGAACCACAAGGGTTCCTGTGAAACATGGGGATTACCAGTTGCCACCTCCAGGGATCAATTCTGATTCACTGAATCTGATGCGTTGCTTAAGGATCTACACTTTATATGTGCATCTGATTCAGGTTGTCCAAGCACCATCCTTTGAACAAACACTGGGGAATACTTGGTCATATTTAAGATAAAATACATTTCATTGAAATGAAGGTTCTCCCAAGTAGAATTTCCTCTCCATCACTGGTGGTGTTAAAGCCAAACCTAGGTGAACCCATTCAATGAGAATTCATTATTCACATGTATGTTAGAAGCATGTTGCATGGTGGGAATGGGTATCAAGGTATCTGGTGGAAGGTATCTAGTAGAAAGTTTGACTCGGAATAGAGACTATTCCAGATAGTGGATATCAAAATTTTACTTTTCAACTGTATTAGAAGGTAGATAATGAAAGATTATATAATGGTTTAAACAAGAGATAATGGGAATGTTTTTCTGTTTGTTTTTTTTCGTTTCCACAGCTGGATTCTGATGGCACCATTACTATAGAGGAGCAGATTGTGCTTGTGCTGAAAGCTAAAGTACAGTGTGAGCTCAACATCACAGCTCAGCTTCAGGAAGGAGGTAAAGGTGCTAAAAATTATGTCTTCTTGTGTCCCGACCCCAGTCCTCAAAGACTCAAATTCCCCTTGTAAGTAGTAGTTGGGTATTCTTCATCAGTCATTCCATGTTTCCGTGTGAAGGATCACGTAGCAGAATCAGGCTGTTTTCATTTTTTTACCCACAAGCTCTTCCCTCCCTATGGATGGAGTGACTTGCCTGACTTTTGAGTTTCAGAATAGCAGCTGTGGAGCTGCACATCCGTCTCTTTCTCAGGCCTTTCTTTGTATTCTCTTTGCTTGCAGAGAGCACGCATCCTGGTTCGCCCTTAACCAGGTAGTAAGCTTGGAGGGGCAGGCTCTGTTCTTGTGCGGATTGCTTGCAGTTTGGGGTAGCATATATAAATATCAGAAGAACAAACAAGCAAGCCCTTTTATATGTACCTAGACCCTGTTCTCAAAACATTTTTTCTTTTTAATAAAATGATTATTTAATTTCCATATGCCTCTCTATATAATTTCTCAACTAGTTCCACATTCAAGTAGGGAACTAGAAAAACAAAACAATACTATAGGTGAGCTTGTGGTGGCTTTGGTGCTCTTGGGGTGGCTCTGCTGTTGTAACCACACAGGAGTTGTGGCTTGTGCTCCTTGGAGCCTGGTGATGACTCCTAGTTCTTATTGGGGCCATTGGGGAAAATTATTTATTGGAATCTTTGGAGTAGTGGGTAAATTATAATGTTTTATATGGGAAAATGCCTTGCCTTGATAGTTGAGTATAATTTAGGAATTTTTTTTTTAAAGGGAGGTGCTATTTACTGAGCTTCCCTAAATTCCCAACAATCTGAATGCAGCAGATATTGTCTTTAAAGTTATGCCATACTAAAATGCACAAGTCGGGAAACAACAGATATTGGTGAGAATGTGGAGAAAGGGGAACCCCCTTCACTGTTGGTGGGAATGCAAGCTGATACAGCCACTATGGAAAACAGTATGGAGATGTTAAAAATGGATGTTAAAAATAGAGCTACCCTGTGACCCAGCAATTGCACTACTAGTTATTTATCCAAAGGATACAAACATAGTGATTCCAAGGGGCACCTAAACCCCAATGTTTATAGCAACAATGTCCACAATAGTAAAACTATGGGAAGAGCCCTAATTTTCATCAACAGATGAAAGAAGGTGTGTGTGTGTGGGTGTGGGTGTAATGGAATATTATGCAACCATCAAAAAGAATGAAATCTTGTCATTTGGAGTGACATGGATGGAACTAGAAAGTATTATGCTAAGAGAAATAAGAAGGTACTTGATGTAATGAGCACTGGGTGTTATATGCAACTGATGAATCACTAAATTCTACTTCTGAAACTAATAATACAGTATATGTTAGCTAAATTGAATTTAAATTAAAAAATTAAGAAAAAAAAAGCTATGCCCTAGGGGTGTTTGGGTAGCTCAATTGGTTATCAGACTTTTGATTTCAGCTTAGATGATTTCATGATATCAGGGTTGTGAGATTGAGCCCTGTACTGGATGTGGAGCCTGCTTAAAATTCTCTTTCTCCTTGCCCTCTGCCCCTCCCCCTACCTCTCCCTCCCTTAAAAAAAAATAGCTATGCCCTGTAATGAAATATATGGTTTGATCTACTTCATTCTAATCTTCAAATACTTAATTTAAGAACATTTAAAGTTTATAACTTCTTCCTCTTGAATAATATAAGTAATTTGAAATAATTTACTTCTAGATCATATGCTATTGTCATGTAATTTTATATTAATAAACTCATATATTTTAATCTTAATTATATATTATAATTTTTCTCCAAGACGAAATATGTCTTTTTGTGAACTTGCTTGCAGTGAACACTCTTAGTATTTGTCTGAAAAGGTGTTTATTTTAGTCTCAATCTTCAAAGATAATTTTTTTGGACATATGACTCTTGGTTGAGAATTGTTTACTTTTAGCACCAGAATATTATTTCATTTTTACTCTAGCTTCTATTGTTATTGAAAACAAATCAGTTTTCTGTCTTTGTTGTTGATGATTAGTTTTTTCTCTCAGGCTCCTTTTAAGAGCTTTTCTTTGCATTTGATGTTCTGAAGTTTTATTCTATATCTAAGTATGGATTCATTTGATATCTGAAGTCTGAGGATCTATGTCTTTAGTTATTGGTGGGAATGGTTTGCTATTTTGTCTTTGAAACGTTGTTCTGTCCCATTCTCCTAGTCTTTCCATCTGGAACACTAATTAGATAAATATTGGACCTTCTCACCCTACCCTTTGTGTCTTCATAAAATAAATTAGATGAAATAAATATGGTAAAATATTAGCGAGTGTCAATTCCAGGTGCTATATATATAAAATATGCTGTTTTATCTATGAAAAAAATTGTAATGAAAAGAAAATACAATTTTCCCTCATGTCTATGAAAGCGAAGGAAGTAAAATGCAAATACTTAGCTATCAAATGATTCAAGTAGCTAAAAACAAAACCCAAAATATTGTTGATCCCAGTTTGACTTCACAAATGTATGGTTATACCATATTATGGGTAACTATAGAATTGAAAAGAGACCAAGTTGGAATTTCCAAATTTTAGACTGTTCAGTGTAAAGATCATGGTTTGACAAGCATCACTAATAAGTAGTTTGTCCTGGCACACACAAAGGATGACAAGGAATGTAATTAATGGTGCTAATTTATAAAGAGAGATTGGTGAATCACCAGGCAATTAGTTAGTTTCTTGGTAACTGATGAAAGTATTTACTCACGTAGGATATGAAATGATGATCAAAGAGTAGATGTTGATTAAGATCTCTGTATTAGCTGTGTGAGGCCATGGCTTCCTCAATCCTTTCAATGTTTGTGAATATTTATTATTCTCTTTGTCAAAGAGCCACCACAGAGATGAACACAATCTACAGAAACATTATTTTTGAGAAATGTTGGTTTTCTGAATTTTGGGGAGTGTGTGTGTATGTCTGTGGGGTATTTTATAGGGACCTAGAAATTTGTCCCCTTTAGAGCATGAGGAAAATATCAGCAGATTTATCTCCATAGTAGTTTAAAAATTACATAATTATAGAATAAATGGTCATTGGGTTTTAAACTTGTGCAAAGACCTTATTCCATCATGTTAACTAACTCTGGCCTGAAAATATCACGATATTGCAGCATACATTCTATGTATCTATCTATCTGAGAGAGAGAGAGAGAGAGAGAATGCAAGTAGTGGGGAGGGACAGAGGAAGAGGGAGAGAGAGATTCCCAAGTAGGCTCCATGCTCAGTGCAGAGCCCTATGCGGGGCTTGATTTCATAACCCTGAGGATATGACCTGAGCCCAAATCAAGAGTTGTGCACTAACTGACCGAGCCACCCAGATACCCCTGCAGCATACATTTTAGAGGGACAGCTAGTTATCAGAACTCAAGAATGTGTCCAATTTTTGTGGATTGCACAATAAATCTCTTGTAAAAGATTGGACAGTACAGGTCAGTGAGGATGCATGTCTTGTTAAAGACAAAGTGAATGGATGAGAAGCCATATGGAATGGTAGCAAAATACAGAAGAGTGTCTAAGCTTAAGTTGATGGAAGAGGTTGATTTGTTGCACTTTGAACAAGAAAGAAAAACAAAACACAGGTAATAGTGGAAAGAAGCCAGTGAAGGTGTGCACCAGAAGTAAGAGCCAGTGTAATGGGTTCCTGGGTTGCTTGTGATATGTAAAGCCCTGGTTTTATCATGTGAGCAAAGTGAGGCTGTTTCCAAGAAAATGTTCTCTTCTATAAGAACAGTGTGGGTGAGGGAAGACGTTTTCTTTTCTTATTGCTTCAGCAATCCCCAAAGCAAATCAAGTTATTTGTTTCCATGTGATATGGAGGACAGTAAGAAGTTAATTTCAGGTTTATGTTGAATTCTTTTCTGAACAGATCAGGGTTTGCATGACTATTTAAAACTGAAGAAGCAACTTGACATCATGAACATCAGCTAGAACAAAATCCCTCAGCTACAGTGGTGTAATTGGTAACTAAAAAATTGAGGGAGCTATAATGGGAGCAGAATAAGGATCTCCAAAGATGTCCATACCCCAATACCTGGTGTTATGCCGTGTATATGCTATGTTACATGGTGCAAGGACACTGCACGTGGGATTACAGTTATGGGCCTTAAAATAGGGAGATCATTCTGGATTATCTGGATGGGCCCAATGTGGTGTATGTAGTGGATGAATCAGGAGGGGAAAAGGAGAGTGGAAGAGAGACTTCATGAGAAGGGTCACCTTGCCTTGCTGACTTTGAAAATGGAGAAAAGGAGTCATAAACTAAAGAATATAAGTGGTTTCTTATTTTTATTATTTTTAAAAGATTTTATTTATTTATTTGAGAGAGAAAGTGAGAGAGAGCATGAGAGGAGAGAAGATTAGAGGAAGAATCAGACTCCCCATAGAGCTGGGAGCCCGATGTGGGACTCAATCCCGGAACCCAAGGATCATGACCTGAGCCGAAGGCAGTTGCTCAACCAACTGAGCCACCCAGGTGCCCTATAAGTGATTTCTAGAAGTTGATCTCCAACAAGGAAATGGGAAACTCAGTCCAAGCTGAACTCACTAGACTTCTGACTTAAAGAAATAGTCAGATAATAAGTTTGGGTTATTTGAAGCCATTTGGTTTGCGGTAATTTGTTATGATAGCAATAGAAACATGAATACTACATGCATTAAAAGTAATCTCATTTTTAAACAGAGGATATGCTCTCTTCTTGGAAGTTCAATACGCAACTAATGGAGAGCAGTCCTGAAGAACACACAGTGTTGACTCTGACTGAATATTTGCTAAGCCCCTGCCAAGCGCTGGGTGGCTAAGGCATGGAACAAAACAGACAAAATTCCCCACCTTCGGGGTCCCTCTGGTTTAAGAAACCAATAATAAAATAACATTTATTATTGGAAGGTGATGAGAGCTCAGGTAAAAAGTATAGAAGGAAAGGGAATAAGGCATGTTTTGAAGGTAACTATAAATGGGGAAGGTTTACTCAGAAGTGACCAGTGAGTGAAAGTCTGTAAAGTGAAGGGGAATAAACCTTAAGGCCATCTGGTGAATGGTCTGAATTGAAGGGAGAGCTCGGAGGACCTTAGCAGAACTAAGGTCAGGGAGATAAGTATGGGGGAAAGAGGATCTTGCAGGGCTTTCAGATTTTGTAAAGACTTGGCTTTTGCTGGGAGTGAGATGGGAAGCCTTTGGAAGATTTTGGCTTATCAAGTGAATGAATGAAAGGAGAGCAAGAACGGAAACTGGAAGACCAGTTTTACCTTTCAATGAGAAATTTCTTCAATTTGTGTGTAAAAAACTAGAACAGCATTTTGAATTCTCTAGCTAATTTAAGAAATATCTACTTTTAAATTCCCTTGAGGTTGAGAGATGGGTATCAAAATATTTACGAGTGAACTGTTATGCTATCTGCAATTTAAAATACCACAGCAAAAAATAGATGAAATAAACATGGTAAAAAAAAAACATGGTAAAAATATTAGCAAGTGTCAATTCTAGGTGATATGTGTGTATATATATATACACAATATTCTGCTTTATTTATGAAAAAATTTTATAATAAAAGTTTTTTTCATGTCTGTGAAAGCAAATGAAATGTAAGTGTAAATACCTAGTTATAAAATGATTCAAGTAGTTAAAAACAAAACCCAAAATATTATTCCTCCCGGTTTGACTTCACAAATGTATGGTTACTCTGTGTTCTGGTTACATTATATTATCGGTTCAGTTATAGAACTGAAAAGAGACAAAGTTGAAGTTTCCAAATTCTAGATTTTTCTGTGTGAATATCATGGTTTGACAAGCTTGGACCATGTACGTGCAAATGGAGATTTTGAGAAGTAGTAGGGTTCTGGACACATTTTGTCCATTCAGTACCCTCACTCCAAATCTTTATACTTGATTCTTTAGGAGAGTAGAGCTTGTGAGAATTTTGTTTGAGATGAGTGTTAGACTCAAACCAATTACTAGAATTATTGGTGAAAAGAAAAAAAAAGAATTAATGGTAAAAGGCAAACTCAAATCTTGGAGCTTACCTGAGAAGCTCAATCTGCTTCACATATGATATTTTTTAACAGCAATTTTTAAAAATCTAGGGTAAAAAATGTAGCTAGAACTGTGATAGAATTTTACTATGGTTGTTCATAATGAATTCCAATGTTTCTTATATATTAATTGCTATAATTCATATATGGTGGAATCACTAAAATATTTTTAATTTATGCAAATCATATGTTCCTATTAATGGACCTTTAGTGAGGGTAGGTGGATGAAGATTAGGACATTTGTGTCATATCTGCCCATTCTAGTTTCCATAACTACCAATTTGTTTTATATTTTGCTATAGGTAAAGACCTGAAATTTTGTATTTTGAGTGTATTTACTGTCTTGTTTGAATTGCATTTTTGTTTATTTGCTTTTTAATTTTTTTTATTAGAGGGAAATTGTTTTCCAGAATGGGATGGACTCATTTGTTGGCCCAGAGGAACAGTGGGGAAAATATTGGCTGTCCCATGCCCTCCTTATATTTATGACTTCAATCATAAAGGTATTGAATTTTCCTGAAATGATTAATTTGGAATAGAAATATATGTATTTTTTTCCTAGTGAAAGCCAAGAGAATTGAGCAATCTCGATGTTTTCCTTCATGTCTTTACAGGAGTTGCTTTCCGACACTGTAACCCCAATGGAACGTGGGATTTTATGTACAGTTTAAATAAAACGTGGTCTAATTATTCAGACTGCCTTCGCTTTATGCAGCCAGATATCAGCATAGGAAAGGTAATGATAACTTTTGTATTTGTGAACCCCTCAGGGAAAATGGAATAATACTTTTATACATTTCTTGATTACCAACTATTATGTATAAAAACCCCTTTATTCTTAGACACAAATGTTCTAAAAGATAAAAGCAAGGTTGGAATCTTTTTAGCTATCTGGTTAAGGAATGGTGTAGGACCTGAAACATTCTGGTGTTTTCTTTAGGTTAGAGTTATCTGGGTAAGATATATGCATATACACTTATAAATATGTGTCTGTGTGTCTTATGTTATAGTACATTATATTTATATTATTATATTATGCAGTACCATATTATATTTTGCTTAAAAATCAAAATAGGTAGTCAGCAACATGATTATGATTTCTTTTTTGTTACCTATGAATGGCTACATCTCATTTCACTCTGTATTCCTAAAGGAGATTTGTATTTTAAAGATGTATTTGTCATTTCATAAGATTGGCCAGTAGGTGATATCATTAGTATATGAAAGATTAGAGCCGTAGAATTAAGGAGAAGCAAGTGGCATCCCATACATAGGTCTTCCAGATGACACCTTAATCTTACACATGAGTGAAATCAGAACCAGAGATTAGGTGTTAGTCAGAGTGACTCAGCTCACTGATGACAGGATCTAAAGCTGAATCCTGATCTCCAAATACCTGATCAGTACTATTTGCAATATAGCAATCACATGTAAATGTTGGAAACTCTAGATACTCACTTTTAAGTGATACATGGTGCTTTAAGTCATGCTTAAATTCCTATCACTTAGACCTTGTGAGTAAAATGCATGATGATATATGCATATGATGTTAGGAGTTAATATGATACATGGATGTATACATAGCTTTTATGGGGACCCTGAGACCAGTCTATCATACATAAACTCTAGCAGCATTAGACATTTTTCTTTATGCTTGATTTTTTTTTTTTTTTTTGCAGCGGGGAGGGTAGTAGGAAGAACAGTAGGGGAAGCACTGAGTTGAAGATTTCTTTGATTTTTGCACTAATAGTCAGGACTTCCTTTCTTTTTTTTTTTAAGATTTAAAAAATTTATTTTTTGAGAGGGAGGGTAGGAGCAGAGGGAGGGGCTGAGGGAGGAGCAGATTCCCTGCTGAGCAGGGACCACACCCCTCAACGTGGGGCTGGATCCCAGGACTCTAAGATCATGACCTGAGCCAAAGGCAGGTGCTTCAGTGACTGAGCCACTCAGGTGCCCAGTAATTAGAGTTTTTATACGAGGAACAAGAAGTAAAAAAACCAAAAATGTGTGCATTGAGAATAAACATCTTTAATGGAGGGAAATAAGACTAAGATTTTTTAAACATCTATTATCTTCTTCCTAAAATAGGTGCCTTCTTGTTGGCTTGACAAAATGAGGCAGTTATTTATTTTTCAGTTTTCATATTTTATTTTTTAAATTAACATATAATATTAATTTGTTTGTTATGTTAATTAACATATAATAGTATTTGTTTCAGAGGTACAGGTCTGTAATTCATCAGTCTTATATAATACACAGTGCTCATTACAATGCATACCCTTCCCAATGTTCATCACCCAGTTATACCATCCCCCCACTCCTCTCCCCTCCAGCAACCCTCAGTTTGTTGCTTAGGATTAAGAATCTCTTATGGTTTATTTTCCTCTCTGGTTTTGTCTTGTTTCATTTTTTCCTCTCTTCCCAAACGATCCTCTGCCTTGTTTCTTAAATTCCACATATCAGTGAGATCATAATTGTATTTCTCTGATTGACTTATTTTGCTTAGCATAATACACTCTAGTTCCATCCATGTCAATGGCAAGATTTTGTTCTTTTTGATGGCTGAGTAATATTCCAGTGTGTGTGTGTGTGTGTGTGTGTGTGTGTGTGTGTGTGTGTGTGTGTGTGTACCACTTATCCTTTATCCTCCCTCCCTCCTTCCCTTCCTTTCTTCCTTCCTTCCTTCCTTCCTTCCTTCCTTCCTTCCTTCCTCCTTCCTTCCTTTTTTTTTTCTCCTTCCTTCCTTTTTAAGTAGACTCTACATCCAGTGTGGAGCCCAACGTGGAGCTTGAACTCATGACCCTGAGATCAAGACCTGAGCTGAGACCAATAGTCTGACACTTAACTGATTGAGCTACCCAGTTGTCCCCAAATATTTTCTATAAAACGTTTTAGTATTTTATTAACTGATAATAGTATATAGTAAACATTTTTAGAAAAAGGAACAAGAGGCAAAATCTTTTGCTTTCAATTAGGATGCAGGAAGTTGTGACGGTAGGAACAGATTAAGTAAGATGCAAAATCAGTTATTTGTAATAACTCATCAGTGAGCTGAGGATGCCAAGAAGTCTAAATGATCCAAATGCTGGAAGTGGGCAAGCCCTTCCTATAAGAAAAGAGACCCATGACTGCTATTTATCCCCGGGTCTGTAGCAGAAGAGGAATAACCAGGTCATAGAAGGGGATAGAAAGAAAAGAGCCAGGCTCTTAAACCAACAACGTTTTTGTTTTGTTTTGTTTTTAAAGATTTATTTATTGATCTTAGAGAGAAGAAAACAAGTGAGCTTGGGGTGGGGAGAGGGAGAGAGAGAATCCTGAAACAGACTGTGCTGAGTCAGACTCGGGACTGGACTTGGGCCTGGACATGTGGCTGCTCCCCAAGACTCTGAGATCGTGACCTCAGCTGAAACCAGGAGTCTGCCACTTAACACCTAGGTGCCCCTTAAACCAACTTTTAGCAGAAAAGCGTTGGCATACAGGCTTAGAATCTCAAGAAGTGAGCCCATCACAGTGAGCTATCACCTACCAACCAGTTTTTTCCTATGGGGCCTTCACTGAGTGAGTGGAGGCCACTTGCCAAAGGCTGGGGACAGCACAGGTAGGTTAAGAGAAACTCCCTGAGAGGTGCAAAGTAGTCAGAGTGAAATGCAGCTGTTAGCCAAAGGCATGGGACAGAAGGCTCATGATGCATGATTGCTACAGCCCACAAGCCAGGGAAGGGCAGGAGAGCAAAGTAAAATCCCTAGCAACTCAAAAAAAATTGACGATGGTTCAAATAGCAAAAGTTCTAGGACTTGGAAAATGTCAGGGAGACTAAAATCCACAAAATGGCCACTAGAGGCTGCTAGCGCTAAGATCTCGAGGTCAGCTGAAGGAGTCTTGATTCTGCTCTGTAAAACCTAAGCTGGGATAAAAGGATCACAAAAAACATAAAACAAAAACTACAATAAAGCTCAACTTAGTTTAACAACAGAGTAATCCAGCTTCCCTACCCAAGAAGCCTGACAGAGGAAGACACCTGCATTTTCAGGCAGGCGACATCATATTCTTTAGTCTCTGCTATTCTTTTACTTACAGGGCCTAGAGTGTGATACAAAATTACAGGGCAGGGACCCAAAATCTGAAGTAAAAATAAGAGCAGAAAAAGCAGTTGATCCATATGTTAGAATTTGCTTCTATGCTAGAATTAAGTACTTAATAATGACTATTATAAATATGTCAGATGCTTTGATGAAAAAGTTACGTAAAATAGATGGGAAAATCAGAGAAATAAAAACTTCAAAAAAATAACAAAATGGAAATTCTTTTTTTTTTAAAGATTTCTTTATTTGACAGAGAGAGAGAGTTCACAAATAGGCAGAGAGGCAGGCAGAAAGAGAGGGGGAAGCAGGCTCCCTGCTGAGCAGAGATCCCAATGCGCAGGATCCCAGGACCCTGAGATCATCACCTGAGCTGAAAGCAGAGGCTTTAACCCACTGAGCCACCCAGGTGCCCCCAAAATGGAAATTCTAAAATTGAAATATTCAATTCAAAAATGAAGAATTCATTTGATATGCTTAACAGCATACGGGGTACTGCATGATAAAAGATAAATGCTCTTTAAGAGAGATTTAGAAATTTTCCAACTGAAGCATTAGGAGAAAAAATAAAATAATGGAAGCATCTGAGACTTGTGAGACAACATATAATAGTCTAAGATATGTGAAAATAAAGGTAAAGAGAGAGAATTGGACAAAATAAATATTTGAGGAGACAATGGCCAATAATTTTCTAAATGGATAAAAAAAATCAATGCATACATTCCAGAAATTTAGAAACCCAAGGCAGGATAAATTAAAATAATATTATACTTAGATACATCATAGTTAAACTGCTATAAATCACAGTAAAAAGAAAACTTAAAGGCAGATAGAGTAAAGGGCACATTGGGGAACAGCAATAAAAAAGATGCCTAAAGGAGGCTAGAATATAATGGGATGACATCTTTAAGGTGCTAATATGCATAAAGATAAAGGTAAAATAAGATACTTTTCAGACAGAGAATATATGAGAGGATTTATCTTCATCATACCTTCAGTAAGAAAGTTCTCTAGGTCAAAGAGAAATATGCCAGATGAGAGCATGGATTGGTAGGAAGGAATGAGGAGGACCAGAATGGGTGTGTGTGTGTGTGTGTGTGTGTGTGTGTGTGTGTATCAGACTAAAATGTAAACAAAACGATATTCTTATCTTTATTTATTACTGTACTTATATCTTTCTTTATATCTTTATAATTTATTTAAAAGTCTATTGACTGCTTAAAGCAAACATAATAGTCTTTTATTAAGGTTTATAAATTATGTAGGCAAAATTTATTATATGTGCTGCTGAAGCAAGCACTATGTAGAAAAAATCTAAAAGGGCAAAGCCTGGGGAGCAAAATTGAGTATACATTTGTAAACTTTTTATGTCGTTTGTAAAATAGTTCAATATTATTTAAATGGAGGCTCTTATAAGTTCAGGATGAATAATTGCTAAAAAATAACACAAGTGAAATATTAAGAAATACTCGATTTACTCCACCTCCCAAATAAAAGGTAAGGAAGTAGATACAGAGGAACAAAGATAGGACATCTAGAATGCCAGTACTAATGTGTTATATTTAAGCCCAACCGTAGCAACAATTGTGTTCAGTGTAAATGAACCAAACAGTCACTTAAAAGACAGAATGGGTAATAAATGTATGACTTAACTATATACCATCTGCAAGAAATGTACCCTATAAAGATACAGATAAATGTGAAGATAATAGATGTGTTGAAATTAAAAGGGTGGATGATTTATATGCAGCGCATACCCTAAGCATAAGAAAGGTTGGTGTGGCTAAGTGGACTTCAAGACAGAGTATTACTAAGGTGGAGGGACATATCAGAATGGTAAAAGAATCCATTTACCCGCAAGCAATAATGATCCTAAATACACATGCATTTAGGGGCTTCATATTGCATAAAGCAAAAGGGAGACATGGTCAAGTCCCACCATGTTGGAATTGATAAAAACACCATTCTCTCAGTAATTGGTAAAACAGTTAGATAAAAATATCCATTGGCTATCTTTCACACAATTTGATGAAAATGTGATTTATAGAATACAATCACCAAACATAACAAAATTCACATTCTTTTAAATTACACATCAGAGGTTCTACAAGATTGAACATATGCTGGACTGTCAAGAAGTGTCAATAAATCTCAAGATTAAAATCATATAGAGTGTATTTTCTGAACACAAAAGAATTAATTGAAAATCAATTAAAATAAAATATGTGGACAATTCACAAATTGTTGGAAAATATGTGACCCATGGCTAAAGTTTGAACTGAATACTTATGAAAGCTGAATATATCAAAAAATTGGGGGAAATTACAAAAGCAGAGTTTAGGAGATTTATAGCTTATTATTGGCTTAATTATATTATAGCTTAATTATATGCTTAATTATAGCTTATAGAAAGGAAAAAGGTAAGCATTCAATAATCAAAGTCTCCATATTAAGCCATACAATGTAATACCTAGAACAATCACCAAAAGTATATGAAAGGGGACATCAAAATGGAATTCTGAAAAATATTCAAGTAACCCACAGGGTGGTAGGAAAATAAAATGGAGAAATGAAAAATAGAACAACAGAAAATAAAAAAATAAAATGATGGACTCAGCCTTAACATATCAATATTATATTTAAAAAATGGTCTAATTATACCAGTAAACAGAGATTGAAAGAATCTATTAAAAAACATGACCCAGGGCGCCTGGGTGGCTCAGTTGGTTGGGCGACTGCCTTCGGCTCAGGTCATGATCCCGGAGACCCGGGATCGAGTCCCACATCGGGCTCCCAGCTCCAAG
>CM052810.1:149987144-150051542 GCA_028533885.1 Nasua narica
AAAATTAGAAATAATATTCCAAAAATGACATACTGTTTTTACTAGTTTCCTCTTAAAATAGCCCAGTAACACGTGTTTTGTTTACTTCAGCTATCATATTAGGTATATAATTCCAATTAATTAAAATGGACAGCACAAAAATTCACTAAGTAAATACTGCAACATTTAATTTGACCTCACTTAAGCAAGAAATGCCAAAAATTATTATTATTACATCTTTAACTCTGACTTGAGGGCTATCTGTGTGGGTCATTCAGTTAAGCCTCTGCCTTCAGCTCAGGTCATGATCTCAGGGTCCTGGGATGGAGCCCTGTATTGGGGACTCCCTGCTCAGCGGGGAGCCTGCTTTTCCCTGTACCCTTCCCCCTACTTATGTCCTCTCTCTCTCACTCTCTCAAATAAATAAATAAAATCTTAAAAAAACAAAAAACAAGGGGTACCTGGGTGGCTCAGTGGGTTAAAGCGTCTGCCTTCAGCTCAGGTCATGATCTCAGGGTCATGGGATCAAGCCCTGAATCAGGCTCGCTACTCAGCAGGGAGCCTGCTTCCCTCTCTCTGTCTGCCTGCCTCTCTGCCTACTTGTGATCTCTCTCCTGTCAAATAAATAAATAAAATCTTAAAAAACAAAAAACAAAACAATAAAACCCTCTGAATTTAGGAAATAAAAGAAAGGCCAGATTAATAACCTATGTTATATAAATGTGATAACACACTGCCTGTCCAAACAGGAAGAAGCATGATTTTTTTTAAAGATTTTATTTATTTATTTGACAGAGAGGAGAGAGATCACAAGTAGGCAGAGAGGTAGGTAGAGAGAGAGGGGGGGAGCCAGCTCCCTGGTGAGCAGAGAGCCCGATGAGGCTTGACCCAGGAACCTGAGATCATGACTTGAGCTGAAGGCAGAAGCTTTAACCCACTGAGCCACCCAGGCGCCCCAGAAGTATGATTTTTGAGTTTATTCATATCTACTTGTTAAAAGCTACTTTTCTGATTAAATCACTTCCCTTTCAGCAAGAATTCTTTGAACGCCTCTATGTCATGTACACAATTGGATATTCTGTCTCCTTCAGTTCCTTGGCTGTGGCTATTCTCATCATTGGTTACTTCAGGTAAGTGATTCCCAATCCCTTTCTCCATGAAGGGACAGGTTCTGTGTCCTATGCATAGAAGACTCAGAGGTCCTTACAATTTCTGGCTCAGATACTTTTCCCAGCCCAAGTTTTTTAATTCAGCCTAGTGTTATAATATTATTTGGCTTCGAAAATTTATGTTTCATGAGGAAATTCAGGGTTTTTATTGTTATTTAAAAACTAAAAAAAATCCTCGGGGCACCTGAGTGGCTCAATGGGTTGAAAGCCTCTGCCTTTGGCTCAGGACATGATCTCAGGGTCCTGGGATCGAGCCCCCCATCGGGCTCTCTGCTCAGCAGGGAGCCTGCTTCCTCCTCTCTCTGCCTGCCTCTCTGCCTACTTGTGATCTTTCTGTCAAATAAATAAATAAAATCTTAAAAAAAGAGAACTCTTTAAAAAAAACAAAAAATCTTTAAAAACATCAAAGCATTATGAAACCATTAAGCCTATAGATCTGCACTACAGTGTATTTGTTTGCAAAGTGTTGCAGGGTAAAGCAGAATGAGCTACAAAAATTTTCATTCATGATGCAAAGACTTCATTTTTCCCAAATGATTTTGGTGCCATTGGACAGAAATTCATTTTAAATAATCTCCCAAATGATCTGATATTGTATCTAAAGAAGTCATATTTATTGCTTCTGTTATGGTTTATTTTTTATCCACTGAAACTTTTACCCAATTCAATTCAATTTAGTGTAAATCAGCACAAAATTTTGAGCACCAATATGGAGATAAAACAGTGCACAAAATGTATGGGAAATGTGTACTCCTGATGCTGCAGGTGGTTTGTGATACACATAGCTGAGAAAACAATTAGTGTACAGTGTGAGAAATGGTATGATTCAGGTGGTGTATGGTAATTGGGAGGGCAGAGTAAGGGGATGAAGTGAAATCTCAAAAGATGCGTGACTATAAATAAGATTTAACCAAAAGAGAATACCAGGGGACAGAATTCCAAACCCAAGTTTAGATCAAAAGCATGGAATATTTGAGAATTCAGTTTTTGGTACAGGTGAGTGATGGGCTGTGAGACTGGGGAGGTCAGCAGGGTTGAGAATGTTTTGAGACCAGTGGGTTATATGAAGAAATTTGAACTTTACCCTAAGAGTGATGAAGAGCCATTGAAGGATTTTAAGCAGAAGAGTGATATGAAAGGTCACTTGTGAGGTGAAGTGTGAGTTGGTGCAGAGCATGATAGGAAGCCCATCTGGAAGAGGCTATTAGAGTAACTCAGGACAGGAAGATGGTGGCCTGGCCAAGGGCAGTGGCTTGAGGATTGGATGGAAATGGAAGGTCTTGAGGTCTAGTAATTAAGGCAATACAATTTTAAGACTTCTGTGCTAAATTATGCATGGGAAAAGGAATGAGGGTAGATGGCCAAAGAGGCTAAAACTAACTAGATAAGAGAGAGAGGCTTCCCAGAACACATTGACATATGAACTGATATTTCAATGATGAGAAGGAATTTAGTCTATTCCAGATGGTGGGAACAGAATGTGCAAAACTCAGAGGCAGGAAGGAGCAGAGTAGACTCTGGGAATATAGAAGAGTCCCATTAGAATGCAACATTTGGGGAGCACCTGGGTGGCTCAGTGGGTTAGAGGCTCTGCCTTCAGCTTGGGTCATGATCTCGGGGTCCTGGGATTGAGCCCCTCATGGGGCTCTCTGCTCAGCGGGGAGCCTGCTTCCCCCTCTCTCTCTGCCTGCCTCTCTGCCTACTTGTGAGCTCCCTCTCTCTGTCAAATAAATAGATAAAATCTTAAAAAAAAAAAAAAAAAGAATGCAACATTTGGTACATAGGGTGGAGTGGCCATATAGGAATGACTAGAAAGAAACTAGATTTTGTGGCATTGGGTTTTGCAGGTCCTTGTCAAAGGCTTTGAATTTTATCTTGTAAGGTAGAGAATAGGAAGCTAATGAAGTTTTTAAAGTCAAAGGGGAGCACAGATTTGTAGAATTATGGTGGGCTTCCTCAAAACAGTCTCGTGAAATTGGCTTGGCAGTATCATCCCATTTTACAGACCAAGAACCTAAAGTTCAGTGTCCAAAGTCACAAGGTCATAGGTGGTACGGCTGGAAACAGAACCTTCATCTTCTAATTCTTATCCAGAGTTCGTCCCATTATACTAAGTGTAGCTCTGGTTGTTCAGAATAATAGATGTATATTTATGAGAAAAAAAACTACATAAAATTTCAGGAGGATACAAATCACTAAATAGTAATTCTTCAATTTACACAGTGATTTATCACTCTCTTTAACAAATTCTTTCTATATAACCCTTTTTCTGTAATTACTAAACTATATAGCATAATGTTACACAAAAATTTCAGAAACTCTTCTGTTTCACAAAACACTTTTTTTTTGATGGTAAATAGTGTTGAGTCTTCTAAAAATCAATACCCATTTGTATACTGTGATAGCACTATTTGCAATCGGTAATTTCCATAGATAGCTCACAACCTATCTGGTCAAATCCTACTCACCTGTGAGGACACGCCCCCAAAGGAATTGACCAATGAGGACTGTCTGGGTACAATGGACATGCATGCATGTCCCTAACATAGGAACAAGATATTTCCAAAATGTCTAAATTTAGCTCATTCTCAGTTGGCCTACCCCTACTATATTATGAAATATAAAAATACATTATTGGGTTTAAAATTTTTCTTACTCTCTTACATTTGTGTACTTTGTCCTTTCTGGAAGAGAAGTAGTAATAGGGTGATCTTTGTATAGGAAAGTTGTACTATCTTGCAGTCAAGCACTGGTAGAGCTAGGCCAGATTCTACAACCTTTTCTTAGTGTTTTTTTTCCCCCCATCAAATTTAAGAAAAGATCTCTTTGGGAGTAGCTTTTTGTATAGGAAATTAGTAACACTGTATACTGACTGCATACTCATGTGTATGTTATGACTTAACTTGTGCCTAAGATCTTTTCTTAGACACTTTTTATTAAAAAAAAAAAAACTTTTGGGGTGCCTGGGTGGCTCAGTGGGTTAAGCCTCTGCCTTCGGCTCAGGTCATGATCTCAGGGTCCTGGAATCAAGTCCCGCATGGGGCTCTCTGCTCGGCGGGGAGCCTCCTTCCCCCTCTCTCTCTGCCTGCCTCTCTGCCTACTTGTGATCTCTCTCTGTCAAAAAAATAAATAAAATCTTTTAAAAAAAACTTTATTAAAGCTTTTGTGTTAAAGTAAACTTGTTTACTCTTTAACATTACTAGGACGTAAAGTCGTGTAATGTTATCAAAATATTTTACTTTTTCTTGTAGAGTATGTGTTGAAAATGTGAAAGCTCCACTTTTTTTTTTTAAAAGATTTTATTTATTTGAGAGTGAGTGAGAGAGAGAGATGGAGAGTGCATAAGTGGAGGAGAGGGCAGACTCCCCACCGAGCAGGGAGTCTGATGTGGGACTCCACCATAGGACTCTGGGATTATGACCTGAGTGGTAGGCAGACACTTAACCAACTGAGTTACCTGGGCATTCCTGAAAGCTCCACTTTTAGGAATGTTTATCCCTTTTCAAAATGATTCTCCATTAGTCATTTATTGCTGAAATATATATTTTAGTATAATGCTTTAGTGTAATGTAGCATAATAGTTAACTCTGCAAAATCAGGATAAACATAGTAGTAGATCAGGTTAAGTTTGAAACTATTTCTCAAAAAGTTACATTTTAGTTTTTGATCCCAGTTGTTTCAACTGGAAGTAAATAGTAATGGGTTTCTGTCTTTGTTCAGGCTTATTGTATTTTCTTCTTTTTTGGAGGAGAGTATCGTCGACTCATTTACGTATTTTCTTTCCCTATGTCTAATTTCATCCAAATCTAAATACTGAATATTTTCTCTCCATAGACGATTGCATTGCACAAGGAACTATATCCACATGCACTTGTTTGTGTCTTTCATGCTGAGAGCTGTAAGCATCTTCGTCAAGGACAAAGTGGTCCATGCTCACATAGGAGTCAAGGAGCTGCAGTCCCTGTTGATGCAGGATGACCTGCAAAGTTCCATAGAAATGCCTTCTGTGGACAAATCACAATATGTAAGCGTTTTCACCATTTTCTCTCATTACTGATTCCTATAACATTAGAGACAAGTACAATTTTATAGTCCACTAAATATTCACTTGTTTTGGTTTACGTAATCTCTGAATTAACTAAGATAGATGACCAGTTTATATAATGATATTTACTACCTCAATTCTGTCCTTAAGCTTTACATTTATTTACTCATCATCTTAGACTATTAAAAGTCTTGAGCTCTCTCTGTAAGAACATGCTGGAATGGAAACTTCAAAAATCATGTGACCGGAGTGCATTTGATGTATGGGTTATACTAGCTGTCATGCGTACCATGTTCAAAAGTAAAAAGCCCACTTGCAAAACCAGAAGTGTGTTATTTAAAAGCCCACGACATTTACTTTATTGTAGATTCAGACTTGTTCCAATATAAGATTCCAGGGTACTTGATTCTGCTCTGAAATGTCCTGGTGTTACTTAGTAAATAGTATCACTGAATAATTCAGTTAAATTAAATCACTGATGCACTATATCTGGGAATTAAGTATAATAGATTATACATCTTGATGGTATGAATTAATAATGCCCTTTCTGTGGCTCTGTCTTTTACCCTGTAACTTTGTAATCCCTACTGATTCTGATTCTGGGCTGGTTTTTGTGACTTGTTTTATCCAATAGAATGAAGTGGAAGTGATCATGTGCCAGTGAGGGTAGAGCTCTGGGAGTGAGCTCTCAAGATTAGCAGAGTCTGGCCTAGATCAGCAGAATCACCCAGTCAATGCATAGGTTCATAAGATGTACTAAATGCTTATTATTTTAGCCATCGACTTTTGGGGTATAAAGAAGATGAGAATAAAATAAAGAGTGATTTTTATTTTATAAAATAAAGTAATGGTAGAATAATGGCTAGTATTTCTTTTTTATGCTTTTCTGTACTTTCCTAATTTTCTCTGATGACCAGGTATTATTTTCATAAACAGGGAAAATCAAAGAAGAGTGATTTTTTGGTGATTTCTAAAGGAAAAAATCTTATTTTAAAAATAGAATCAAGCTGATAGTCTTAGAGATGCCATCTTAAAATAACTTTGTTCTGGTCTCATCCAACAGTCTTGGCATGCCTACATACAGGAAACATCATAAAAAAGAAATGCAGAACTGCTTTTTCATGGTCTGATGTTGCATGTAGTATGACCGAGTTCTAATATGATGCAATTCTGGTTGTAACAGATTGGGTGCAAGATTGCTGTTGTGATGTTCATTTACTTCTTGGCTACAAATTACTATTGGATCTTGGTGGAAGGTCTCTACCTGCATAGTCTAATCTTTGTGGCATTCTTTTCGGACACCAAATACCTGTGGGGCTTCATCTTGATAGGCTGGGGTAAGGTATTTATATCTGTTTTCCCTTTAAATGGTATTATGGATTTATCTTAAACCTATTGATGTGGGAAACAAAGGCAAAAGAAAAAATTAAATTTCCTTACTAGTACAGCCCATTTACAAGCACTGGAAGCAAGCAGAGTGACATTCCTCTAGGAACTCAGCTGCCTTGATGGTGACGCTTTGCTAAGTAAGGGCAAAAGGCAATCTTAGCTTAACTTTATGCTGACCTCCAAGATCCTGTTTAAGTCTTCTTTAACATATAAAAATTCCTTTGGAAATTTCCTTTATCTCTACCCATAAGATACATGTTAGTAATCGTCCTAGCATATGGCCCAGTGATACACATCTGAAGAGTCTTAGGACTGAGCTTTTACTCTATAGTAAAAAATGACCTTTTTTTTCATTCTTTAAAAAAATTTTTTTTTATTAACATATAATGTATTATTTGCCCCAGGGGTACAGGTCTGTGAATCATCAGGCTTACACATTTCAAAGTACTCACCATATCACATACCCTCCCCAATGTCCATCACCCAGCCACCCTATCCCTACTCCCCTCCCCCCAGCCACCCTCAGTTTGTTTCCTGAGATTGAGAGTCTCTTAAGGTTTGTCTAGCTCCCTCAGGGTCCTGGAAACCTTGTTTCCAAAATACCTTAGGGACTTACGCTAGCATTAACTCCCTCCCAACTTGAAAGTATACAATCAGACACCCATAACGGTATACAATCAGACAAAAAATGTATACAATCAGGCAGTCACAACCGGAGAGCCACTCTTTTTGCCCATGGGTCCTGTCCCCGTGCTTCAATAAAACCACCTTTTTGCACTGAAGATGTCTTAAGAATTCTTTCTGGACTGTTTGCTTCAAACCTCAACATTTCCTTATATCATATATCATTAATATACTTTCAGCTGTTTTCTTGAAATCTCTCCCCATCTTACCTTTATACATTCTTTCTCTTCCAGTGTTCTTTGGGGAAGGTTATTAAGATCAAGTGTAAAATCCTCCCAGTGGTAACAAACTTTTCGTCTTTAACTTATGGTTAGTGTTCTTGATAAGAAGAAAACTGTACTTTAAGCTCACTGACCAAACTGGCAAGGGAACTCCAGTCCCTGTCTCAAAGCCCTTCCGGTTTTTCTTTCCTATCCCGTTTCCTGTGCGCACCAAAAAACCAAATATGTGCATGTAGGAGGGTATAAATTACCCTCCCTGCTTGTGCTTGGGGCTCAGACCTTTGGAGAAGGGTCTACTCTGAGTCCGCCGGTGTTTAAATAATAATCTCCAATCCTTCTTAGTCTCCGGAGTGCCACTTGGGTTTTTCCGCCAAGATCCAGTCCAGGTTCTGCAACATTCTTAGGTCAGATTCTTGAGAGAATTCTTTGGTGGAAATATAAAAGAACACATTGTTAACCATACACATTTAGAACTGCTATGCTCATATCTTATGTTAATGTCCTGATTTAGCAATAATTTCATCCTAAATATTTTGATATTTAAATTTCTTCTTCTTTTTTTTAAAGGTTTTATTTATTTATTTGACAGAGAGAGAGATCACAAGCAAACAGAGAGGCAGGCAGAGAGAGGGAAGCCGGCTTGCTGCCAAGCAGAGAGCCTGAGGTGGGGCTCGATCCCAGGACCCAGAGATCATGCCCTGAGCCAAAGGGCCGAAGGCAGAGGCTTTAACCCACTGAGCCACCCAGGCGCCCCGATATTTAAATTTCTAAGCTACAGTGATGAATTGTTGATTTGTATTTTTAGGTTGTATGATAAGAATACCAGAAAAGAATTTATAAGACCATCTTGACTGCATTTAATGATACAAATTACCAACTAATTATGTAGGCTTATCATGTCTTTTGGAGGAAATAATTCAAATTACTTTCTGCATAAGTAATTTATAAAAAACAGGATATTTAGCTCACATTCCAAAAATTTCTTCTCAGCACTACACTGGACTAGGCACTAACTCAACAAGACATGGGGAAAGGGATGTTGCTTGTTCAAATTTAAGAGATATTGAAACTCATACATGGTTGCAATTAAGAAGCCTCATGATCTACAGTTGCACATCTCCATTGTTATTTTAATGTCCGCATTAGAAGGTGCTCGGTGTAAATAAAAAAAAAATTAACTGAGCAGCTCAAGATTAAATTTGAAGGGCTTTTTTTTTCCTCCTCCAAAATAAGAATATTTCTTTGCTTGTTTGGTTTTAATATTTTTATTTGAACATTTGAGAATGTGAAGTAAGGGATATTGAATTTCCTGCTAGTTAATGAATAACCTTTAAGAAGACAAAGGGTCTATTTACTATAACATTTCATTTATTATGAAATGATTATTGTGAATAAAATTTTATTTAGGAAGGCAGCTTGTCTGTTTTAAAGCTTTCCCTTTGACTAGCAGTTACTAAAAAAAATAAAAATAAAAAGGATATTTTACTTTTTAGGGTACTTTGGAAATTTCCTGAAGAGTTCTTGGTAGTTTGCCTTTAAATCAAAATTATGTCTGTGTACCAACATAATTACTAGAAGTTGGTAAAGGCATTGATAGAAAATTCAACAATGAATGTAGGCATTTGGCAGAGTTACATTTTATATTTTGGATTTCTACACCCCTGGTTATACATAATAAATTCTTTTTTTCTCTATGTACTTACTGGTTTGATAGCTAACTCCCCCAGAACTCTTACTCGGTCTCTTTTGATGTGATTAGAAGTGTGGGGTTCCTGGGTGAATGGTCAAGAAAGAATTTTTGAGGTTTTTTTCCGTGCAAAATGTGCTTTTCTGAAAGCTGGGGGACAGGTCCACTGGGCAGAAAGAGCTGTTCTGGGATTATGAGGAGCAATTGATTATATACTTTGTAGTTGGAGGAGGTCAAGACAAAGGAAGTTTCCAAAAGGATATTCATATGCTGAAGAAGGCTTACAGGATCCTGGGAGCCTAGCTATTGTCAAGCAAAGGTTGTTTTTTCCCCTCCAGCAAGGCATTAACATTAAAACAGTTGGGAGTTCTTGGAGAAATGCCAATTCTGCCTGCCTCAAGTATTTATCGATGGGCTGCAAGTTATAAAGAAGTTTAATTTTATCTAATTTCCTTTTGCCTTTGTTCTTCATATTCTCTATTACTCAGTCTGTTCCTCTTTAAAGTCAGGAGTGTGTCTCACTTAACCCGAGAAACTAGTTTTCAGACCTTTCTGTGAAAAAAAAAAAAAAAAAACAGAATTAAAAAAAAAGTCCAATGGGTTCTATACGAATATGACTTTCTTCCCTTCCTATAATAATTTATTGATTTTTTTTCACAAGAACTTTGGCATTGGAATGATGACTACAGTAGATAAGCATCACTACCCGAAGTGGTCTTTTCATCAAATGATTTAAGAACAAACGTGAAAGCAAGTAGGCTTCCTGTGGAAGCTTGCTTTGAAAAATGTTTTACATGCGATATATCACACACACTTAACCACAATCTCAAACACTAATAACTATTCTTTATAGTGTGGTTAAGTGCGAAGGTTAAGCAAAGCTTTATTTCGTGTCAAGCATTGAGAATCACACTGGCCGGTCAGGGTCGTCTCTAAGCAGAGAGCGACCCCACCTAGTGTTACAGACCATCTTTTATAGGGCAAAACGCAAACCGACTGTGAGCTTGTCCTTATTGGTCAGAAGCAGTGAGGTCAGGGGAGCTCATATATGTGTTCTTTACTGATTGGACGTCTCCATCTGGCCTGACTCGACTTTGTTCTTCTGGGGGACTGTCATCAGGAGCCAGCAGACCACATTCCACTGGTGTCCTGGACTTATCTTTCTAAGTAAGTTCCTCCAGGCTGACTTTGTTCCTTCAAGGCAAGGTCAGCTTGTGTTCACAACAAAATGGCTGCTTAGACAAGATGGAATTACTTAGGCTAAGCAGGTCCTAACAATAGAGTTATAGTTCCACACTTGGTCTGCCTTCCGACTCTCTGTTTGCCACTCCATTAAAAAAAATACTCTAGGGTGTATATAATTATAGTATTATTCTTTGAAGAATATTTCCCCACTACTGGGGTGCCTGGGTAGCTCAGTCCATTAAGCGTCCAACTCTTGGTTTCCACTCAGGTCATGATCTCAGGGTCGTGAGGCTAAGCCCCTGGTGAGTCCTTCCTCGAGTCCAGTATTGGGCTCCATGCTCAGTTTGGAGTTTGCTTGAGATTCTCTGCCTCTGCCCCATCCCCCTATTCACAAGTGTGTGTGCATGTGTGCTCTCTCTCTCTCTCAAATAAATAAATAAAATCCTAAAAAAAAAAGAATATCTCTCCATTACTTAAATGTAGCTACTATTTAATGAATTAAATACTTAACTCTATTTGATGAATGGACTGTTTTCCCCTTAGCACTGACAGTCTGATTTTAGAATATCATTTTGATTTCTGATCATTTTTCTAAATTCTGTTAAGAAAAACAATGATCAGAAACATTATAGCTGCTTTGCATGATCCTTTGCTAGAGTGATTTATAGTGAATCCAATTTCATACTTTCTTTCAATGATGTGATTTATTGGCTTCACTAGAGAAGAGAACTTCCTTGGATTGCTTTGTTACTCATTGGACCCACTCATGATAACGTTAAGCTCTCTTCAGCTAAATAAATAGTCAGAACTTTATTACTTCCATTATTGTGATGTGTGGCGCTTTATTATTTACACTGATTTTGCTGATTCTTAAGAATAAATTGGATGGGAAGGAAATTATAACCTAAAGAGGAGAAAACGCCATATCTGATGGTAAATTGAAGGCAAATGTTTAAAATAACTGTTTTTATACATCTTCATCACAAAATAAGATGTATAGAGGAAGGTAGGCAAATGCCAATGATGACTATATTTTTCTTTCAAACAACCACATTCTTAATTTTCCCTCTTTTTGCCTCAGTTTTCTCATAAATAAGGCACTTTGTTCTTGGTTCCATTTTCTTCCAAGTATACATTATTTTTTTCTATATATTTAATTTTATTTTATTTATTTATTTATTTATTTTTAAAGATTTTATTTATTTCTTTATTAGGAAAGAGAGAGAGTGAAAGAGAGCATGAGAGGGGAGAAGGTCAGAGTGAGAAGCGGACTCCCCATGGAGCTGGGAGCCCGATGTGGGACTCGATCCCGGGACTCCGGGATCATGACCTGAGCCGAAGGCAGTTGCTTAACCAACTGAGCCACCCAGCCGCCCTATTTTTAATTTTATATTTAAAAGGTGTCAGTCTTATTTCTTTATCCTTAATGTGGTAATTTGCCTCTATATTGGGAATCATTCTTAATTTTCAGCTGTCAGATAAGATGCCAGAATGTACATATTATCATATAAGATCACCTATCCTGATTATATCATATAGTCATGTTTCTGTTGCCAAGCTTTCCTATAGAATATTTTCATATGCTGTATTCTCTGAAAATAATCAGGAGATATTACATTTCCAGTTTTATTATCTCTGTATCAGGTGATCTCAATTCAGCAAATATTTTCTGATTATCCAATTGGCAGTAAATGTAATTGAAATACAGAGATATGTGTTGAAGTCTCTGCACACAATAAGCATGCAGTCTGACCTAGTAGGCTATTTTATTTTGTGTTTGCCTGTTCTGATCATACATATTATAATCAAAATATTTGATTTATAAGATCTGTTCTCCAAAAAATTATTTAGGATAGTCAATATAATACCTTTACACAATGAAAATCTTCAGTTGGCTTCAAGCAAAATTTAAAAACCTAGAAAAGCTATTTCTCTCTTCCCTTATGATTTTTAATGCCATTACTAGTTCTATTAAAGGTTGCCTTAAAGTTAAAATTACATTTAACAATTAGAGTCAAGAACAGATCGATATTTTAACCCTACTTTATGAAAGATACAGAATTTGAATCTCTCTGCTTATCATTTTCCCCCAAACTTTTTCAATGTGATTTGGGGTTTTACTCCTAACTGTTGAAGATTATATAGATTATTACCTCTTTAAAAGGAAATAAATTATAGTCACATTTAGATTTACATTTGTAGCCGTTATTTAGATTTATCTCAGTGAGTGTACCTGGTTTCAAGATTTTACTTCATCTCCATCAATTTGATCTTTTACAGTTTCTACCCATTGCCAATATTTAATTCAGTAAACATATTTTCTTTTTTATTGTAGCTCTTTTGTTACAGACTGGTCCTTTCCCATAATGCCTTACTCTATTCTTACAGAGCATTTTTTTGGATTATAAATTAGATATATATTTAAAATATTTCTTTTGTTTCCTGTAGCAATTCAATTTTAGGAGGAGGTAGTTCTTCTAAAATTTCATAAATAGACCCTCTTCTTTGTAACAATAAAAGACTTTCAAAGGCTTTGCAATTTTCCTGAAAGAGAGATGTACTACTTCAGTGTTGGCTTAGAGAGGAGAGAATAGTTCTGCCAAAATCATATGGAGGTACTTCATGGTTCCTTAAAGGATAAAACATGGGTGATGGGTATTGAAATCTAGCATTCTATGATGAGCAGTGAGGGAACTGGAAGGATAGCCTAGAACTTCATGTCTGAGCACAAATGGATTCCTAGGGGAATCAAGATTTCTGGTTGGTAATATACTGTATGTGTTTAGCAAAGCTAGACATCCTATGTCATGATGGGTCTCTAATTTTTAGAACTAACTTTATATTTTACACTTTATGATCAACGTGTGATTTTACAATACTACAGTAGGACCACAGGAAGAGGCTAAGGCTGAAGTATGGTTCTGTGTAGCTTCTGAAATATCCAAAACAAGATGAAACTACATAGACCAATATGAGAAGATCCTATTCACCCTCGTTGACTTCAGAGCATGTCTGTTTTATGCAGTGGGCTGCTGCTAGGTTTTTATTTGAAGGAAGGGTTTAATTGCTAAAACATTTGGACCTCTATTAGTTAGTCCAAAATTTCGCTTTAAAGAAGAGTAGTAATTGAGCCACACAAGAACCCACATCTATTTATTTTTAGACTAAAGATTGCATCTTTCTCAGAGTCACTTATTTGACTTTTTATGAAGATAATTCTGTTCTCAAGGTAAATGCATTTATTGAGTAACATTCAAATTTACATTACATTTACTAAAATCAGCATTTAAATTTAAAATAACATCTAAATTTCAAACATTTCCCCCATATTTATGTGTTATCAATTATGTAATAATATACTAAGATTGGTGATCAAAAATCCTTAAATCCCAGAATGGTTTCAATTCTTTTTCGTCCATGGTTGCCTCTGTGCTAGTTTTGTGAGTGAGAGTCGTCCAAGATGATGAGAAAAGTAATTTCATTAAGATATGGTATCTGATATAAGATATTTGTTATAATTATCATCTAAAACAGAATTCCAACTCAAGCTTGGAGTTGAGAGATCAATGAGTTGAGCACTCCAACTCATTGACCAATGTATATAGAACATCATGTAGGAAATTGCTTGATTGGGAGATTGTAAAGGAAGCAAAAGATAAAGACATGGAAATGAGAAAATGTGAAAATTCTGATCAAGGACAGATACTTTTTAAAGATAGCCAAGGCAGCAGAACAGTAAAGGGAGCTACATCAGGGCTTTTTGAACCACTGTATCAGAAGGGGCTCTACTTCATTATACAGCATCATTCTTGTTTTTTCTTCATAGTGCTGATTGACAACCAAAGTATTGTTATTAATTTTGCATCTCTTTCCAGAATATCCTTCAGAAAAACGGGGATATTATTGATCTGTTTATTGTTTTATCTTCTGAAACTAGAACAATCCTTGACACATACATAGGCACTTAAATGGTTACAGGATAGATGGATGGATGGGCTGATAGGTAGGGGGGTAGATACACAGATGGGTAGAAAGATAAACAAAATCTGTGAACTGAACTTAAGAAATAATTAGAATTGTGTAGATGTATTTTTTAAATATTTTATTTATTTATTTGCCAGAGAGAGAGAGAGAGAGAGAGAGAGAGAGATAGAGAGTGCGAGCACACCAGCAGGGGGAGTGGCAGGCAGAGGGAGAAACAGGCTCCCCACTGAGCAAGGAACCCTGATGTGGGACTCAATCCCAGGACTCTGGGACCATGACCTGAGCTGAAGGCAGACGCTTAACTGACTGAACCACCCAGGTGTCCCTGAGTATTTTGTCAAAATATCCCAAAATAATTTCTTGGAACATAGAATTCGAGCATATTTTTTTTTTATGATGTTTGAAATTCAGATGTTCTAGCAAACAATAAATAAAAATCGAATGTGGAATCATAAAATATAATAGCCACACAGGCAAGCTGAAGTTGAATTCAATGAGATGATCACTGAGGAGGCCAAAAAATTTTCTATTGTAGGGTATCATCATTTCACTTTTAATAGTGTTTTCCTTCAGAACCTACTCTTTGTCACTTTTTTGCTAAAAAAAGAATATTTGAAAAATTAAAAATGTGTTTTTAAAAGGAAAGAATTTAATATTATATTTAATAAAAAATGTTCTAAGTTAGATTAAAACTTTTTCTCTCCCATTTAAGGTGCTTCTTAACTTCTGCAATGTTTCCATGATGCTCCCTCTTTCCTTTCTTTAAACCACTTTCATAAATTCCATGGAATGAAAAGTTGTTCACTAAATCCTTTGGTCCTATTTTGTCGTGTTCCATAGAAGCTATGATTTGTGATTTTTTTGTGTGTGATGTCAGAGTCTTATCAACTATAACATGAACTGAATGGTCAGCCTTTACCGTGGGCAGCCTTTTCAGACTTGTGGAAAGTCAATGTAATAGATCTGATGTTGCAAGCTCACAAGGTGTTTAACATTTATGAGGAATACATATCTCACATTCAAATCACCAAACTCACATAGCGGCCATCCCCCCTTGGTCTGAATGCATGCAAATGCTTATCTTCAGCCAATATGAACCCCACCAAAAGAAGAGGCTAAACTGATCAAAACTTCCCAATTTTGTAACTTCTCAATATAGCTTCGCTATGGCTTGCACTTTTAGAGTGGCTAAGTTCTAATTTTTTAAAATGACAGCCTCCCTGCTGCTTCTCATAAAGTCTGTCATGTTGTTTCACTCCTCCTTGAAAGCATGTAGCTGTCAGGGTGGCAAGAGTCAAAGTCCAGTGCTCCAACCACTGCCTGCTTCTGGCCCCAATAACTTGTATCCCCTCCCCATATAGCTTGATCCTACATCCCTCAAGGGAAAATTGGGCCAACCTTCAATCTTTAGACTTTCAGGAACAAATGACAGCAATGTACCTGGCTCATTTTTTGAGGGGACAAGATGAAAATTAAATGGAATTTCTTGTTGATATATCAACATTTTTCATGTCTATTTTCTCTCTCAACTTTTAATAGTATATTGGTATGTGTGCTGAGTATGAGATTAAAAATTCCCTTAATCTTAAAGTAAATATGCTCTCTGAATCTCTTTCTGATTGCAGGGTTCCCAGCAGCATTTGCTGTGGCCTGGGCTGTGGCACGAGCAACTTTGGCTGATGCAAGGTGAGTGAAAAGGGAGAGGTAAAGAGAGCACCTCACATTTTCTCAGGACTTAGTTTTCCTGCTTGGAATTGGTACTTGCTGCTGTTGTTGATCACATGTCCTCTCAAGGATGTCATGTAAGAAATACCTTGATGTGATCATAGCCTTTGATACATTACCAGCAAGTTATCCAATCCCAGAGGTCATGGGACAGAAAGACTCACAGACCAGATTAGGATGCTTGATCTCTTTGGTTTATAGTATCATTTAAAATTATATTGTTGGAAGCAAGGGGAAGGAGATGGATAAGTTAACACACAGGAAATGTTGTAAGCATGTGGAAGGACCACACTGCCTGAGTCCCAGGATGGGCAGTATTCAGATCTGTGCCACATCAGCCTTCCCCACTTGCTGGTGTGGGTATGAAGCCCAGAGATGAGGTTGCAGGAAGGAGACTCACAGACAGAAGGTGCCTTGGGCCAATGATACACATTTGCTTTCTCATATTGATGGGAGGCAGGTATGCCTAGTTATGGTTGTAGCTTGCCAGTTAGCTTGCTAAACAGCTTTGGGCTTTATCTGTGTTCCTTGGACAAAAGATATGTGGGCATGGGTTTCACCAATCAGTGGCTGAATTAAGATGTTAAGAATATTGAGCACTTCCCGTGTATCAAGGAATATTTTGTGCCTCATATATTTGGTGTATCGTGAGTGTTTATTTATTTATTAAGATTTTATTTATTTATTTTAAAGAGATAGAGAGTGCAAGTAGGGGGAGAGGCAGAGAGAGAGAGGGAGAGAGAATTCCAAGCTGACTCCACGCTGGGCATGGAGCCCAACGCAGGTCTCGATCCCAGGACCCTGAGATTATGACCTGAGCTGAAGGCAGAGGCTATAACCTACTGAGCCACCCAGGCGCCCCTGTAAAGCAGCATTTTAAAGTATAAGGCAGTGATGCTGGGTGATAGTAAAAGATGCTTTTTTAGACTTAATTAGACCTGAGTTCAAATCTTGGT
Source organism: Nasua narica (assembly GCA_028533885.1). Classification (NCBI taxonomy): domain Eukaryota; kingdom Metazoa; phylum Chordata; class Mammalia; order Carnivora; family Procyonidae; genus Nasua; species Nasua narica. The sequence continues at coordinate 150,004,169 of CM052810.1, forward strand.
TCAACTATTAGTTTTGAGACTGTGGGAAACACATATGATCTTTTTGTATGTCCATTTCTTAATTTATTTATTTATTTATTTAAAGATTTTATTTATTTATTAGAGAGAGACTGAGAATGAGAAGGGAGAAGGTCAGAGGGAGAAGCAGACTTCCCGCAGAGCCGGGAGTCCGATATGGGACTCGATCCCAGGACTCTGGGACCATGACCTGAGCCGAAGGCAGTCGCCCAACCAACTGAGCCACCCAGGCGCCCTCCATTTCTTAATTTAAAACAGGGATAATAGTGTATTAATTACATTAATACAGACAGAACACAACACAGAGCCTGGCAGCTAGTAGGCACTAAATGGGAACATGATGAGAAAGAGTTCAGGTGCAGGTAACTCACAGGCCTGTTCTGCTACTTCTTGTTTCTCGGACAACAGGCGCACTACCTGACCTCTCTGAGCCTTGGTTTTCTCATTGACCAAGTACAAATAAAAGAAATATTACTCCTTACAAGGGTGTTGTAAAATTGAATGAGGTGATGTATGTAAAAAACACTCCAGAGTTTGGAATAGTAAGAACTAAATACTTATTACCAAGTATTATTCCTTTAATTATTTCATTAATTTGTACCTATACATAATGTCTGATCAAAAATAATTGTTTATTGTTATGGCATGTTATGTTTATTGTTATTTATCTAGTGATAGAAAGCAGGACTTAGCCTTTCATGAATCCTAACTGATGCTGTTTATCCTATCAAGTCAGTAGAGCCTTGATTTATGCTATAATTAGAGCTTATAAATGAAGCTGGAGAAGAGACGGGGGCCAGATCTTCCAGACTCTTATAGGTCATACTAGGATGGTTGTTTTTTTTTTTTTCAGTGATCATGACAGCAAATTTGCATTTTATAAAGATCATTACCAGTATCTGGAGGAAAAATTGGAGAAAAGTAATAATAAAGATGAAGCTAGCATTTTTGAATGATACCCACATTCCAGGATTCTGCAAATATTAATTTAATTGCACTTCCTATCATCCCTATGAGACTGAGGCCAAAAAAAAGTTTACCTGGCATTGCATAGCCACAAGTAGTAGAGAAAGAATTTTCTAGACAGTCAGGCTCTAGAGGCACTCAGTAAATACTATGGGCAGACTAGAGGTTTCTATTAAGATCAGTTGTATGTATTTTCTGTGGAGGAGGAGTGTTGTAGAGGGATCCCTTTTACAGTATCACTGACAGCTTCTCACCCTTCAGTTGCTTAAACACCCCTGATATTAAGGAGTGCATGGTGGACAGTGCCCATTGTACAGTGGACAGTTTTTCTTACCTTCATTTTATCTACCCTTTGTCCTTCCACTTGTAGCTCTTCCTATTCTCTTAATAAGAAATAGTCCATCACCTGCCATGGACTTTTCAATAGTTCACAGTTTTTACTGAGATATGAGTTCAAGCTTGTGCATTTGTATTGCAGGTAAGCATACAACATTGTCTACTAGCCCATGTTTTTCTCATTCACATGATAAAATTATACCCACATTTCATGGTGTTCAGAAAGGAAAGCCATAACCACAAGTACTCTACCACTTCAGTGTGTTTCAAAGGCACTATTCCCCATGTAAAATCTTCATCAAATTCCTGTAGCATTTTGTATGTAGATTCTATAATTATCTCTCTCTTATATACTATCTTATTTCTCTTGCTGTTCATGGGTAACTGTGAGATTAAAAAAAATATTAATTACAAGTGGGCAGGAGTGAAATTATCTGTTTAACAATAGAGAACTGTCCAAAGCTTGCCGATCAGTTCTAATGGATCTATTTTGCCACTTTCCTCCATTTGCTAAGTGTCTATTGAGCAAAGATAAAGTTCGACTCAGGGCAAGTTGTGAGGAAACGTATTTTCTCATCCATTCGTTAATTGTGGCAGTTTCCCTCAGTCTCAGCCTTCCCATTTGTAAAATCAGAATATTCGTGGCTAGGAGTAAGATTGAGTCTGCAGGGGGTAGATTTGAAAATCAGATGAGAGCCCGTTTATGGAAAGACTTTTTGTAAGCTCCAACTTCTATATAAACATTACATTAATAATTGAGGGTAAGTATTATAAAAAAATATTATCAACAATATCATCATTGCTATATATGTACAATGATACTGGAAATGTCAAAGAAGACTTATAGTGTCTGCTACTTGATTTCTTGGGTTGGTGGGTTGAGTCAGTAAAGAGATACCAGATAATGCTAAATACTTTTACCTGAGATGTGGAACCATATAACTTACCTTTGAAATTTTAGAGAAGGTAAATCCTAAGGCATTTTTTGGTTTAATCCCCACATTTGAGAGATGAATAAAATGAGACCCGGAGATATCAGGTTGCATCTTCACAGCCTGTAGCAATTTTGACTCATTCATCCATTCAACATAGATTCTAAGCCCTGAGCACAGAAGGCAAGCAAATATATTCACAATGCATTTTATATTGAATTAGATAATTAGTTTTCTTAGTTATCTTGTATTATTTCTTGAAAATTACAAACTAAATCATAAACCATGAATAGTCATATGTATTTTCAAAGAAAAAAATTATTATTTTTCAAGGAAAAAAGTTTATTATTTTTGTGTCAAAAGATCTCCTTTAGCTACATAATATTTAAAAGTTGCAACTGATACTGAATTTTGCTCTAAAACAGCTGAATTAATGTAAAAATATTAAATATGGTTAGATCATATGACTCTGTGCAAAACATTTATTCCTACCAACTCAGAATAAAATCTGGAATTCTATAGTGCCCTGATCTGAGCATGATAATTAGGTTAAATTTATATTTATTTTGCATATAAAAGAAAACTGTATTATCACAGACTTAGCATGACTTCAAAATTGTCTAATTTGATTTTTTCATAGAATTCAGCTTGTCTCTTGATAGAAAGTTTTTGAGGGTTTTCTTGAGAGTAATCTGACCTACATATAGTCCTCCATCACAAAGTTCAGGTAGAGAGAGAGCTTGGAGCATTTCCAAAGGACAGATGGAGTCTCTGCTCCTATCTCTTACATTTGAGATTATTCTTTTTTTCTGATCTGCCTTTCAAAGCTAGAACTCTGATTTTCTCTGCATCTTGGCCATTTAGAGGTAAGCAGATCGGATCCAGTTTTGGAAAACACACTAAAAGATATTGAATGTACAAAGGAAGTCTTACAGTTCTAAAGTTCTATCAAAAGTTATTTGGTTAAGGTAGGGTAAGAAAGTTGAATAGTTTCAATTGGACAAATGAGCTTAAAAAGTGAGTATTTTTGTTTCTCTTTTCATATGCAAAAACAAAACACCCTATATGATACCTTATTACCTTCTCTCTGCTCAAGCAAAGGAAATGGAATGCCAGCAGGAAAGGTGTGTCCTATAATACAAAGGACCAAGAAAAGATAGCCTCTATCATTTCTAGGAAATTTGCATGGCTCTCAGAGCTTCTGTACTTCCTCTTCTCAGATTGTGAGTTATGGACACAATGCAATGTTCATTTCCCTGGATCCCTCCTGCCCTCCTGCGAACACTTCATTTCCTATTCCTAATCCTGGCTGTAGAGAGTTTCTACTTTCTAGGGAGACCTCTGTGCCTCATCCTTACCTTTCAGAACTGCATTTATACTGACATTCATTTCTGCATTTTCTAGAATGTTAAAATTTCTTTTACAAAGTCTGAATAGAGGGTAATTTCTGAGCCATGTTAACAGACACAGTGTGAGCTGGGACAGGGAAGAATTAATGAAAAGCAATGATGATAGCATATTATTTAAAAAAAATATGAAATCTCAGTTGCCTTTCATATCAAAGGGCAGATTTGAAGCTTTGACATTGAAAACTATCAAAGTCAAGTTTTTCCTGGTTTTAGAGATAGCTAGTTTTGACTTATTTCCAAATATAAGTATTTTGCAGAGCTGGAATTGTGCAATTGAGTTGCAATGTGTTAGGAGACACAATGATGAAATGTTATTGAGGCAAAGAAAGAGAATTGTGAAGATAGTACCAAATGTCAAAGCAAAAATTTACAGAGTCCAGGAGTCTTGTAGCTAGTGAATCAGGATTCAATTGATATTCATACAATAATATATGCCACTTTCTATATAGTAGAAAGCATTTTTAGGGTAGTGTGATAGACATTCTGCACAACTCAGGAACACTCTTTTATCCTTCTTGTCTGGTTGAATAATGTGAAGCATAGACACGTGCAAAGAATGCTAGGGAATGTTTAATAACGTGCAAATGCAAAATTTCCCTCTTTGATATTTCCATGTTATGGAAACTTCAAGTCCATTGACATTGCAGATTTAACATGGTGGGGCCAGAATTACACTTTGGTCTTGAGGTCTAGTTGATTCAACTGTGGTACATCCTTCCAATGGAATGCTGTGCTACTGAGCTTGTCTTGGTACTGATATGGAAAGAAATAAAAAATATACTATTAAAAGGAAAGAGCCAGTTGCTGAACAGAGTATACATTGCATTTTTTGTAGGGTAGGGGAAAATAAGACGATAATATTTGTATATGCATAAGAAAACACTGGAAGCATATAAATAAAGTAATAAATGATGTTACCTATAAGGAGAGAGGCAGGGGCAGAGGAAGATAGGAACATGGCAAGGACTGAGATGTCTCAATGGCTATCTTTTTATACAGTTTGATTGTTGAAATGAGAGTGTATTGCCTATATGAAAATATTAAAATGTAAAAATATATAGTCGTTACTTAAGTATTGGAAATGTTTTACCTTCAAGGAATAGTTGAAATAGCTTTTTATTATACAGAATTTATTCATTAATTTAAAAGTAACTTCTTGATAAGCTTATCATCTAGAATTAGGAAATTATCATTATATCCCTAAATTTTCTTTATAAAATTTCATTTATTGTCCCCACAATCAATGCTAGGTTTTGTCTAAGGAGAAAGAAATGAAGGCTTTTATTTATGTATCTTTAATGTGTAACAACTGTTTAAAGTGCTACATTAAAGTTTAAACATTAAAGTGGAACTAATTTTTCTCAACACTGTTCGATATACTCCAGTGTAAAAACTACATCATAAACTACATTGAATGAGATTGAATCAAATTTATTTTGAATTCAGTTCAATCTAACAAAAATTCTTTGATTACCTATATTCTTTGTATTATCAGAAAGTAAGAACAATGATCCCTGTTCTTGTGGAAACTAAATTCTAGCTGGGGTGGGAGTGAAGCAGAAGATAAACATAAAAAATAGGTAAATTACATAGTGTTTTTATTAAGTACTGCTAAAAATGAACTTTTAAAGTTAAAGATAAAATCATGGATTTTATGCAGATATAAAATGAGCACTTGTCAAAGATTTTTTAACTCACTAATTATTGAGGTAAGCAATAAGATGTTATAATTTATTTAAAGAAGAAATAAAGAAATCACATGCCTGCATTTAGCAAAATGAACACTGAAATTAATTTATAAATACATGCAACAATTCGGTATTCATAAGGCAATGATCAATCACATTTCACTGAACACAGCTAGTTTTCGTTTCTATGCAAAAGAATCATTTGCATCTAGTTTTTGTTGCATTTCTACCAACAAGAATCATTTGCATTGGGGCGCCTGGGTGGCTCAGTGGGTTGAAGCCTCTGCCTTCCGCTCAGGTCATGATCTCAGGGTCCTGAGATCGAGCCCCGCATCAGGCTCTCTGCTCAGCAGGGAGCCTGCTTCCCTCTCTCTCTGCCTGCCTCTCTGCCTACTTGTGATCTCTCTCTCTCTGTCAAATAAATAAATAAAATTAAAAAAAAAGAATCATTTGCATTACTGTCAGCTTTCTATTGCATTTTTATGGATAAGAATGATTTGCATTATTGTTAGTATTCTACAGCATGTGGAGGTAGAACATAAAATTGCTGGAACTTCTAGAAGTAAGAAGACTATCTTTTCAGTGATAAGAAAAATGAAGTATCAGGTGCACCACATTTATTTATTTACTTATTTATTTAGGAGTATTTCAGAGAGAGAGAGAGAATGGGGGGAGGGGCAGAGAAAGAGGAAGAGGGGAAGAAGACTCCTTATTGAGCATGGAGCCTGACATGGGGATCTATTCCACAACCCTGCGATCATGACCTGAACCCAAAACAAGAGTTGAACTCTCAACAGACTGAGCCACTCAGGTGCCCCCATGTGCACCACATTTATTTGTTTGTTTGTTTATTTATTTATTATTTTTATTATGTTATATTAGTCAACACACAGTACATCATTATTTTTGATGTAGTGTTCCACGATTCACTGTTTGCATATAACACCCAGTGCTTCATGCAATACGTGCCCACCTTAATACCCATCACCAGGCTCATCCATCTCCCCACCCTCCTCCCCTCTAAAACCCTCAGTTTGTTTCTTGGAGTCCATAGTCTCTCATGGTTTGACTCCCCCTCCGATTTCCCCCCCTTCATTTTTCCCATCTTTCTCCTAATGTCCTCCGTGCTATTTCTTATGTTCCACAAATAAGTGAAACCATATGATAATTGACTTTCTCTGCTTGACTTATTTTACTCAGCATAATATCCTCCAGTCCTGTCCATGTTGACACAAAAGTTGGGTATTCATCCTTTCTGATGGAGGCATAATATTCCATTGTATATATGGACCATATCTTTATCCATTTGTCTGTTGAAGGGCATCTTGGCTTTTTCCACAGTTTGGCTTTTATGGACATTGCTGCTATGAACGTTGGGGTGCTTATGGCCCCTCTTTTCACTGCATCTGTATCTTTAGGGTAAATACCCAGTAGTGCAATTGCTAGGTCATAGGGTAGCTCTATTTTTAGTTTTTTGAGGACTCTCCACACTGTTTTCCAAAGTGAGGGTACCAACTTTCATTCCCACCAACAGTCTGAGAGAGTTCACCTTTCTCCACAACTTCTCCAGTATTTGTTGTATCTTGCCTTGTCAATTTTTGCCATTCTAACTGGTATAAGGTAGTTTCTCAATGTGGTTTTGATTTGAATTTCCCTGATGGCTAATGATGATGAACATTTTTTCATGTGTCTGTTAGCCATTTGTATGTCTTTGGAGAAGTGTCTTTTAGCCCATTTTTTGACTTGATTATTTGTTTTTTGGGTGTTGAGTTTGAGAAGTTCATTATAGATCTTGAATATCAGGCCTTTGTCTGTAGTGTCATTTGCAAATATCTTCTCCCATTCTTTGGGTTGCCTGTTTGTTTTGTTGACTGTTTCCTTTGCTGTGCAGAAACTTTTTAACTTAATGAAGTCCCAAAAGTTCATTTTGGCTTTTGTTTCCCTTGCCTTTGGAGATGTGCCTTGAAAGAAGTTGCTGTGGCTGATGTCGAAGAGGTTACTGCTGGGGCGCCTGGGTGGCTCAGTGGGTTAAAGCCTCTGCCTTTGGCTCAGGTCATGATCTCAAGATCCTAGAATCGAGCCCCGTGTCGGGCTCTGCTCAGCGGGGAGCCTGCTTCCCCCTCTCTCTCTGCCTGCCTCTCTTCCTACTTGTGACCTTTCTCTCTCTCTCTGTCAAATAATAAATAAATAAAAATCTTAAAAAAAAAAAAGAAGAGTTTACTGCTTTATGTTTTCCACTAGGATTTTTGATGGATTCCTGCCTCACATTGAAGTCTTTCATCCATTTTGAGTTTATCTTTGTGTATGGTGTAAGAGAATGGTTCAGTTTCATTCTTCTATATATAGCTGTCCAATTTTCCCAGCACCATTTATTGAAGAGACTGTCTTTTCTCCATTGGATATTTTTCCTGCTTTGTTGAAGATTAGTTGACAGTAGAGTTGAGGGTCCATATCTGGGCTCTCTATTCCATTCCATTGGTCTATATGTTTGTTTTTGTGCCAGTACCTTGCTGCCTTGGTGATCATGGCTTTGTAATATAGCTTGAAGTCAGGCAACATGATACCCTTAGCTTTGTTTTTCTTTTTCAACATTTCCTTGGTGATATGGGGTCTTTTCTGGTGCCATACAAATTTTAGGATTGTTTGTTCCAGCACTTTGAAAAATGCCATTGGTATTTTGATCGGGATGGTGTTGAAAGTGTAGATTGCTCTGGGAAGGGTAGACATTTTAATAATGCTTATTCTTCCAATCCATGAACATGGAATGTTTTTCTATCTTGTGTATTCTTTGATTTCTTTCATGAGTGTTCTGTAGTTCCTAGAGTGTAGATCCTTTACCTCTTGATAAAGGCCACTGATCACTGGTACATTCACTTTGGAAAACAGTGTGGAGAGTCCTCAAAAAACTAAAAATAGAGCTACCCTATGACCCAGCAATTGCACTACTGGATATTTACCCTAAAGATACAGATGCAGGTTTATTCCAAGGTATCTTATGGTTTTTGGTGCCCTTGTAAATGAAATCGATTCCTTAGTTTCTCTTCCTGTAGTTACATTGTTAATGTATAGAAAAGCAACTGATTTCTGTGCATTGATTTTGTATCCTGCCACATTGCTGAATTGCTGTATGAGTTCTAGAAATTTGCGCATGGAGTCTTTTGGGTTTTCTGCATAAAGTATCATGTCATCTGCAAAGAGAGAGAGTTTGACTTCTTCTTTGCCAATTTGGATGCCTTTTATTTCTTTTTGTTGTCTGATTGCTGATGCTAGGAATTCTAGTACTATGTTGAACAATAGTGGTGAGAGTGGGCATCCCTGTCGTGTTCCTGATCTTAAGGGAATGGCTCTCAGCTTTTCCCCATTGAGAATGATATTTGTTGTGGGTTTTTCATAGATGGATTTTATGGATTTTATGAAATTGAAGATTTTATGGATTTTATGAAATTGAGGAATGTTCCCTGTATCCCTACACTGTGAAGAGTTTTAGTCAGGAAATGATGCTGTATTTTGTCAAATCCTTTTTCTGAATCAATTGGGAGGACCATGTGGTTCTTGTCTCTTCTCTTATTTATGTATTCTATCACATTGATTGATTTGTGAATGTTGATTCACCCTTGCATCCCAGGAGTAAATCCCACCTGGTTGTGGTGGATAATCTTTTTAATTATTGTTGGATCCTATTAGCTAGGATCTTGTTGAGTATTTTGGCATCCATATTCATCAGGGATATTAGCCTGAAATTCTCCTTTTTGATGGAGTCTTTGCCTGGTTTCAGGATCAAGGTAATATTGGCCTCATAGAATGAGTCTGGAGGTTTTCCTTCTGTTTCTATTTTTTGAAACAGCTTCAGGAGAATAGGAATTATTTCTTCTTTGAATGTTTGGTAGAATTCCCCAGGGAATCCATCAGGTCCTGGACCCTTGTTTTTTGGGAGGTTTTTTGATGACTGCTTCAATCTCGTTACTGGTTATTAGTCTATTCAGGTTGTCAATTTCTTCATGTTTCAGTCTTGGTAGTTTATTGGTTTCCAGGAATGCATCCATTTCTTCCAGATTGCTTACTTTATTGGCATATAGCTGTTGATAATAATTTCTAATAATTGTTTCTATTTTCTAGGTGTTAGTCATGACCTCTCCCCTTCATAATTTTATTAATTTGATAATTTATCTTTTTTTTTTTGGATAAGTCTGGCCAGGGGTTTATCAATCTTATTAATTACTTCAAAGAGCCAGCTTCGTTGATGTGTTCTACTGTATTTCTGGTTTATAATTCATTGATCTCTGCTCTAATCTTAATTAGTTCCCTTCTTGTGTGTGGTTTAGGCTTAATTTGTTGTTGATAGTTTGTGTATTCAGGATTTTTCTATTTTTTGAGTGAGACTTGGATGACTATGTATTTCCCCCTTAGGACCACCTTTCCTGTATCCCATAGATTTTGGAGCAGTGTGTTTTCATTCTCATTGGTTTCCATGAATTATTTAAGTTCTTCTTTGATTTGTCCTGGTTGACCCAAACATTCTGGAGCAGGATAGTCTTTACCTTCCAAGTATTTGAATTTCTTCCAAACTGTTTCTTGTGTTGAGTTCTAGTTTCAAAGCACTGTGGTCTGATAACATGCATGTGGTCTGATAATCTCAATCTTTTGGTATTGACTAAGCCCTGATTTGTGACCCAGTACATTGTCTATTCTAGAGAAAGTTCCATGCATGCTTGAGATAAATGAGTGTTCTGTTGTTTTAGGGTGGAATGTTCTGTATATACCTATGAGGTCCCTCTGGTCCAGTGTGTCATTCAAAGCTCTTGTTTTTTTGTTAATTTTCTGCTTAGATGACGTCTATCACTGATAGTGGAGTGTTGGCATATCTTACTATTAACATATTATCAGTATGTCTCTTTATTTTGGTTAACAGTTGGCTTATGTGGTTGGCTGCTCCCATGTTGGGGGCATAGATATTTACAATTGTTAGATCTTCTTCCTGGATAGACCTTTTAAGAATGATATAGTGTCCTTCTGTACCTCTAAGCACAGTCTTTTTTTTTTTTTTCTAAGCACAGTCTTCAGCTTAAAATCTAATTTGTCTGATATGAGCATTGTTACCCCAGCTTTCTTTTGAGGTCCGTTGGCAAGAAAGATGGTTCTCCATCCCTTCACTTTCAATCTGGATGTATCTTTAGGTTCAAAATGAGTCTCTTGTAGACAACATATGGATGCATTCTGTCTTTTTATCCAATCTGCAACCTTGTGCTATTTTATTGGACCATTTAGGGCATTCACATTGAGAGTGGTTATTGGAAGATATGATTTTATTATTATCATGTTGCCTGTGAAGTCCTTGTTTCTATAGATTGTCTCTGTATATTTCTGTTCTATATCACTCCTTTTGTAGAACAACCCCTTAATACTTTTTGCAGGGCCAGCTTAGTGGTCACATATTCTTTCAGTTTCTGTTGGTCCTGGATGCTCCTTATCTTTCCATCCTTCTGAATGACAGCCTTGCTGGATAAAGAATTCTTGGCTACATGTTCTTCTCATTTAATACCCTAAGTATGTCTTGCCAGCTGTTTCTGGATTGCCAGGTCTCTGTGGTCTGACATTATTCTGATGTTCCTCCTTCTGTATGTAAGGAATCTCTTCCCTCTAACTGCCGTTAAGATGGTTTCCTTGATTCTAAGATTTGTGAGTTTTACTATTACATGCCAGAGCATTGGTCTGTTATCCTTGATCTTGGGAGGGGTCCTCTCTGCCTCTAGGACACGAATGCTTATTTCATTCCCCCAGATTAGGGAAGTTCTTGGCTATAATATTCTCAAATATTGAGAATAGTCCTTTTTCTCTCTCTCCACCCCCTTAGGGATCTCAATAATTCTGACATTTATTTCTCTAACTCTGCTTTCATGGATTTTAAGCTGTTTGTTCCAGGCCTTCTCCTATTCCTTCTTTTCTATCAGTTTGTCTGCTAGATCACTAATTCGTTCTTCTGCCTCATTTACTGTAGCTGTTAGAGTATCTAGATAAGATTGGGTCTCATTGATAGCATTTTTAAGTTCTACCAGATCAGCTCTCATTTCTGCTTTTAGAGAATCTATGTGTCATTAATAGTTTTCTCCATCTTAGCTATTGTCTGCATAACTGTTACCTTGAAATCTATTTCCAACATCTTGCTTATATCCATATCCATTAGTTCTGTGCCTGATGTCATAGTCTCTGAGTTTTTCCAATATTGTGGGTTCCTCCTCTTCGCCATTCTGTTAAGGGGTGCTTGAGGGAATGTACAGAGTCCAAATTATTGACTACAACCCAAGCAAGATGCACCTGTTTTATAGGGACCTTAGGGTTGTCAGCCTCTTGTTCTTCCAGGCTGTCTTCTGGGGAGGGGCCTGCCATGCTGTTAGTCAGGCAACCCTGATTGGGCAGAGTTGCTCTGTTCCCTGTGGGGGAGGCAATGGGCTCAGGGAAAACTGTTTTTTGGGGGGGCTTTTGTTCTCTGGCAGCTTTTTCTGAAGGCTTTCTGTGTATCCCTCAAGAGTCAGAGCTCAAGTGACTATATCCAAACCTTTGTCTCAGAACAGAGAGGTCTCAGTCTGTTCAGTGAGCTCTCGAGGCCATATCTTCTGTACTTCTGTCTGTGCTTCCAAAACCTGCAGCATCCTGGGGTGTGCGCCCCACAGCAGCACTCCAAGACCTCGCTTCCAAGTCCAGGAACTTCTCTGCCTTGTGTGCTTTTAAAACCATCAGTTGCCTCTAGTTCCCATGTGCCCCCTCTGCAGCTCCAGGTTTCAGTCTAGGGGCTGCCCTAAAATCCTTTCCCTGCCGCTACTGATCTGTGACTGGGACAGGCCCAGTCCCCAGGGAGGGAGGCTTTTGTGCTCTGCTGGTGCAGGATCCCAGAGAGTTCCATTTATCTTCCCCCTTCCATTTATCTTCCGATAGCTGCCTGCAGAATCACGGCTCCCTGCTTCATAACTCGAGACCAACGCCCGAGATATTATTTGCAGAAATTCAGATATATCTTCTTATATCACAGGCTGATTTAGCAGAATGTCTGGTAGACATTCAGAATGTTAAGAATGGTCTGGTAGACATTCAGCTCAATTCAGGGGACCAGTTGATCTGCCATCTTTCAGATATTCCTGTGCACCACATTTAAAAGACAATATTTTTTTGTGGCTCTGGAAATAATATTTATAATCTTCTGTAGCTAGTAGTACAGAAACCAGGACCCATTGCACATTTCATTTTTTTTTACTGGTTTGGGTATTTTATGAGATTTCTTTTTGTCTACTTATTTTTTAATCAAAAGCTTGGAACTGGAATGTTCAATAAAACTTAAAATGCTACTTAATTCTCACTGCCTGTTTGCTTTGCCAATTTATTCATGAAAGTTCTTTTTCATGTCTCAGATGCTGGGAACTTAGTGCTGGAAACATCAAGTGGATTTACCAAGCCCCAATCTTAGCAGCTATTGGGGTAAGTGTTAAAAGCCTATGTTGTGGAAAGAAAGAAAAAGGATGCATAATCAAACTGCTGCTAAAACCAAGAGAAAGTGTGCCTCTCACTTTATTCTAGAAAGGTTTAGGAGACTCACATTACAGCAATAGCTGTTGGGAGAGTCTGGGCTGGGGATCATACTAATATTCATGGCTGACACGAGATCCATGCATAAAGCACATACTCTGCCTTTAATCAGCTAACACATGGGTTCAATTCTGGGGCTTCAAAATATCTGTGAACATTTACATGCTCAAGCAGCTGGAAGGTCCTAAAACTTTTCCCCCTTTGCATACATTATGTTAGAGCTCCACTTTAATGTTCTGATGACTGGGTAGTAGGTCAGGAGGAAAAGGCAAATAGCTAGAGAATGGAGAAGTTACTGAGAATGAGAAAAATGATACTATGATTCATTATAAGCATTGACTAGAGCTCTTACTTGGCATGCCATCCCCAAGGAGCTAAGATGACTCCATATGGAAACATATCCATATCCCACAGAATCTTGTCTGATAGGTCATGGGAAAAAGACTGGAGTAAACATGAATATTGCGAGGACCTATTCTGTCTTGTATTTCACCTACATATTACATGTGTGTTGTGGAAGTTGTCTAATACAACTCCCCAAAATGTTTATTCTTAATTTCCCTTGAAGACTTTATCTCATTAGTTTCTCCATGGTTTGATGAAGAAATTATACTTGTATTAATTCAAGATTATAAACATCTTAAAAAGAGCACTTGTGTTCCCATTTTAACTGTTAAATCACTTGAAACTAAGGCAGCAGCCTAATTTTTAACTACATTTTTTTTTTGGTCTTTGTTCTCCAGTTTCTCACATTTCTTGTTTTGTTTTCTGTAGCATAATGCATCACCAGATTTGTCATTATGTTGCCATGCTTGATGGCAGAGGGACAGCTATTAATGGGATCAGGTTTTGTAGGATCTATCTAGAATCTGAGAAAAGCATACTTATCTCATAGGAAAAATGCAGGAACAGAAATAGAGAAGCTTGAAAAGGACTCATCATTTCAAAAGCCCATTGAGTAAATGTTTATAGGGGGAAATGAAATATAGAGACTTTTAGAGAAGCCAGTTTGTGTCCTTGCTTAAACAGCCTGTTAGCAAATTAGATTCCATTTCAATGTCCTAGGGGAAGCTGGGAATGGACTGTGGATAAATGAATGAATGACTTAAATTTTTGAACTGTTATCATTTTAATTTTAATGAAGTACTGCTATCTTAGTCTAGTGATAAACTATTCCATCAAACCATCTAGTGATACACTGCATCCCTAGGGAACATGAATGAACTTCAAGATACAAATTAACTTTATAAAGTAGTGTCTAGTGTTTACTACCCTTTTATCCACTGATATTCTAGCCTCATCTGTGCTTCCTAGCCTTTCATTTTCTTTCTTCCTAGTTCCTCCTCCACTGTGTTTGCTTACCATTCTCTTTTTAAGAGGATAACTTAGGTCTTATTACTTTTTTGTGTCCTCAATGCCTTGTACTGGAATTGTGAAATAAGAGATAATTAAATATTATATGAAAATGTAGGCAAGTTCAAGAACATTAAGTTTGAGTTTTCATTTGATGAAAATACAGATTAAAATTCCAAGAGATCCTTGCAAAATTAAGAACTGAAGCAAAGAACAGTGGACAAAAGTACATCATAAGATGTTCTCCATTGAAACAGTTGATTTTTAACCAAAGCTTTGTTTTTTTGTTTGCAGGTCTTAGTTACTCACATTGTCAACATGGATGAGAAGTTTATTTTCTGAGGTTTCTAAATTGCAAAGAAAAACAGTAAAATTAAGTGATTATAGAGGTTCTTGAAGATTCCCCTTTGGAGAAAGAGAGCTAGAAATGATGGTATACTCAATGCATATGCATTTTAAAGAAAACTTAGATGAAAGCCATTTTCATCTTCTTGATGAAATGATGACACCTCTGAAGCAAGAATTCTTAAGTGTTTTTCCAATATCACAATATCCATTTAATCTCAAAAATCATAGTGATGATCTCAGGGTTGTGAGATCGAGCCCCACTTGAGATTCTCACTCTCTCTCTCTCTCTCCCCCTCCCTCCATGCATGCTCCCTCTCTTTCTAAAATAAAGAAATAATTAAAATCTTTTAAAAAAAATCAGAGAAGATTCAAGAGCACCTTTCTGTTCACTGAGTTACCTTGTTGTTTTAGTTTTACAACTGAGTATTACAATCCAGTATTACAATTCAGTATTACAATTACAATACAATTACAATTCAGTTATCACAGTTCCTTTTTAAGATTCCCTCATTTTATTGTAGAACCGGTCTGTAAGGGAAGAGATGGGCCCTGAAACCTCATCCTAGTATTTTGAGTGAGGTGCCCCTTCCTTTCAGCTGTCCAGTGTCCTGAAGCCAGGAAGGATGATGCAAATAATAGCAACAAACCCTGCCTAGTGCCATGCAATGAGCACTGTTCTTAGTGCTTTATTTACGTAGATTTATCTGATCTTCTAAATGAAGAAACTGCCCAAGATCACACAGCTAGTGAGTGGCAGAATGGGATTCTAACTTCAGAGTCAGTGTCTCCACCCAAGAAGGTCCCTGCACTTATGATAAAATCCAACACCCCCAAGAGTCTAGGGAAGACCCTGTCACTCGTGCTGCACCCTTTATGTGTAATACCTCAGCCGCGTTTTTTCCTTTCAGTTCCTTGAAGTTGTCCCCCTCTGTCTCCTCAGGGCTATTCCATATTCTGTGCTGTACTCTTGGAAGCCAGGAATGTGCTTCCTTCTATTCCTCCCTTTAAAAGCAGCTTCTTCATTGTGGCCTCCTCGATGCCTCCAGTCTAAATTAGGTCACCTGTTATAACCCAAAGAGCAAGGTGAGGTTTTTCTCTAGATCATCACAATGTATAAAACTTCTGATTATTGAATGTCCATCTTGTGCACTAAGCTGTAAGGTTTATGTGAACAAGAACCATATTTTTCCTAAACTTCTGTATTTCTAGTACCCAGCAAACTTCCTGGCACATAGTGACCACTCAGTAAATACTTGTTGAAAAAAATAAAGCTGGCATACAAAGCAGATGCCCTGGGGAACCGGTAACAGGGAAGAGGTGAAATAAGGGCACAAAGCAAAGTTTAGTATGATTATAGAACCTCTGAGTCCATTTCATGCAAGCTTTTTATTTCTAGAGAATGAAACCAAAGCCCACACAGATAAAGGTCACACAGATAGTGTGACAAAATAAGACTATAACTACATTTTTTGACCATGTTCTTTTCACTTGCACTCCAAAACAGTCAAGATTGTTTCTTGCATTTACGGGAAAGGATTTTTTCCATTTTTAAGGTAATATTTACGGTTTTTTTATATATCAAGTCTGGATAAAATATTTGTTTTTCACACTTGCATTATATGTAGCATGGTTTTATGTAAGTGAATATGCTCCATATATGCTATCAAAAATTATTTGCCAATACTTTTATTTATTTAATTTTGATTTTTTAAAGATTTATTTCAGAGAGAGAGAGAGAGAGTTCGAGCAAGCATGAGTATAGGAAGGAGGGGCAGAGGGAGAGCAACAGAGAGAATCTTAAGCAGATTCCCTGTTGAGCATGGAGCCCAATGCAGGCCTCTTTCTTATGACCCTGAGATCATGGCCTGAACCAAAACCAAGTGTTGGACACTTACCCAACCTAGCCACCTAGGCACTCCACCAAAACTTTTAAATATAAGTTGGATCCCTCACTTGATTCTGGCTTTGGATATTAGAATAGCAGTAATTCTATTAATTGGAGTTTTGTGTATCTGGGAGTAAAATCTGATTTAAAAAAAGACGCCAATTCTTATGAAGTTTAAGCAGAGTGGGTGAGGCAAACACTTAAATGTGACAAGTGCTGTGGTGGGAACAGCTTCTGAGAAAAGCTGACATTCACCTTGAAACCTAGGAATGAGTTAACCTAGTAAGGAAGGGAGAGCAGAGGGAGTGGGAGAATGATCCAGGCAAAGGTGAGTCTAGGAACAAAGTCTCTGAGATAGCTTGAGGGGCCAGAGGTTTCAAAGCTGAAATTTTGAGTTCTTTGCTTCAATTCATCTGGGGTTCACTTTGAATACATCTTTAAATTTTTAATTGAGAAAGAATCTAATGTTTATATCTAATGTTTATATTTGCATTATTTAAAAACCATATTTGCATAAAATTTATTCAATGTGTGACTGGTTTTAATGGTTATGAGTGGTCATCTTATTCACCTTCTCAGTTTCTTATTTCTTTGTTTTATCTGCACTTTGCCTGAAGTAGACCTTTAAGCAAAGTTCTAGAGGGAGTTCGCAGGACAGACACAAGGGATCACTAAATAATTTTCTCTTAGAATTATTTCTACATCTTTTAAAATGAAATTTTAAAATCTCACCAGAAGTTTCCAATTGGTCTTGTTTTTTCCATTCCATTTGCCCAGTGTGTAAGGTCATTTATAGACTCAGATCTTCCTTTAGCAAAGGAATTTTCCTCTCATATTTTTTATTGATTCATTCAATTTATCGTAGTCTCTTCTACAGAGAGAGAAATAAATCTGTATGATGACTCTCAATTCCATGTCATCTGTGTAGGCATCTCTCCCCTCATTATCTAGGTCTTTGTTCTTTATCCATCCACTTGGGAAGAGTCTTCAGTGGTCTTCTACGTTGCGAAATGTGTTCTCCTGCTTTGTTAGCTCTACTGTTTGCTGTTTCTAATATTGATTTTAAAACTTGATTATATTTTAGAGTCTTTACAATCTTTTCTTAATCCATCCTGCTCTTTAAGAAATTTCTGTGTCAAAAAACAAACAAACAAACAAACAAAACTTCTGTCTCCATCTCAATCTGCTATAACTCAACTCTCTTTTATGGGCAGCATGGTGTCGTGGTTGAGTCCCCACTGCACATCATCCAGGCTGCATGGGCCTCAGGGCTCTGCCGCTTGCTGGCTGTGGGACCAGGGATAATTTGTGGAAGCTGTGACTCAGGTTCCTTACCCACAAAATGGGGGCAGTGATGTGCCTATCTCATGGAACTGTTGTGAAGACTAAGAGTCAATTCACCTCATACACTTAGAATAGTAAATAAGTAGTTGATAACTTAGTTCCCAATTCACCTTTATTCTCTACTTTCCTAAATTATTCAGAGTAATTATTTGGAATTTTACTCAACTCGTGTAGGAGCTATCAGCATGTATGTACATGGGTACATTTGGTTAACTGATCTTTTAAGGCAGCACCCTATACTTTTCATTTGTCATAAGAAAGACAGCATCCCCCAAACAACTCTATTATTTCTCTCCATAGAATAGATCCAGAAGCTGGGAATTCATTTCAAAAAGGGCAGTTTGTTATATTTACATAATAACTATTATCCTTTATCCTGCCAGTCTACCACAGGACTTTATCTGAACTTTGGTTTGGAAATTCCCCATTGATTCTGGCAGATCGTCCTCTGGTATTTCTAGTTTTCAGTGCTGTTGAGACTTTTTATCTCTATGTTTTCATGAGGGCAACTCATGAATCACTAGCTGTCCAGTATCTTATCTCAGGGTCCCTCATTCACATTTGTGGAATAGGTAATATTAAGTTTTTGAGTACAAAGAAGTTCAATTTATATAAATTTTTGTAAAAAGCCTGAAGACTCCCTTAATAATGTTTGCAATATTACCTTCTCTTTCAGCTCAATTTTATTCTGTTTCTGAATACTGTTAGAGTTCTGGCTACCAAAATCTGGGAGACCAATGCAGTTGGGCATGACACAAGAAAGCAATACAGGTAATTGCAGGACAGGCACCCACCCGAGAAAATATTTACTATTGTTACTATTTAGAGTCTAAATAGTAACATACTATTAATAGTATGTTACTATTTAGAGTAAAGAACAGATGTGGATTGATCTGGAATGTCTCTGAGAGATAAATTTATGATATGAACTTTCATTTGGTTTAATTTTGTAATTTATCAGGAAAGTATATGTATTTTAGGAAAATCTAAGTAACCCAAAACCTTCCTAATGTGCTTAAATTTTAAGTATTAATTAATATAATTTTTTTTATCTGTTCTTAGCATATTGGAATTTTCCTATAAACTCTGTAACTTCCTAGAAAATATCTTGTTGATCTTGGCAGACAATTTTATCTGTGTTCTTAAAATAATATGTCATAACTGAAAATATCAAGAAAGTGGGTTTGCTATATTGTTTACAATCTGTCCATCAGACTGGCCTCTACTGAATATACATTTTTGAGAACTTTCAAATGTACTAATTGAGTGAGGTCCATTTTTCAGTCTTCCAAGAAGAAAAGGGAAAATTGAGTGTTTGCGATTATTGAACTATCTTACGGGTGTGCCAACTTTTTCCAATGATCATTTTGGGAGTTCCGAATAACAGCAGCTTCTACCTAACTGGATATACACATCCAGTAGTCTGGTGGATGTGAATTGATCTCTATAATCCCAAGGCGATAACTATTTCTTTTTGTCTTGGATTGTTATGAAATGCTATCTGAGATACAGAAAGGAAGAAACCATAGTCAGCATTTTGGTCCTGTGTCACAAATGTTCTTGAAGCCCTTTGTTGAGTCATTTCCCTCTACTGTTTAGGCAACATTCATTGTCAGGAAGAAAAGATGATGGGTATGGATTGGAGTCTGGAATAGGCTACAGAGTATGAGCAAACCAGCAGCTGTAGGCTCCAGCCATTTATAATGTGCTGTAAGCAGTAGTGTTATAAAGTAAATTGTGCCTGAGAGTTTTCAGTGATGGGCCTTTGCTATACTCATAGCATGTCTCATGTCACATCCCACTGATGAAGACAAAGGCCGAAGGATGATAGAACAATGGAAAATGTAAATAGCTTTCCATTCTTTTCTGTAAAGTGGAATAGTAAAAAGGTTTTTGAAAGTTGTTTATTTTTCTAGCCCTGAATAAAAGCTCCTAGTTCTGAATGATGTGAACTTGTGCTTTGAGTTAAGTTACCCAAGAGATTTGAGAAACTCTGGAGAGAACAAAGAGTGAATTATCTTAAAAAACAGAATAGACAGTATTTTGAGTTCATTCATAGGAGATTATTTTTCAAAATAATGGAAGAGAAACATTTATCATGGATTAAAATAATCTACTATTCAGAATTCAGAATAAATTTTAAATAATCTGGGGCCTGGAAGTTTTTAAATTTTGGAGCTATTAATTTGAACAGGGTCTAGGCTAATAGTAGTCAGGGAAAGTATTTTCCAGCCAAATACATTTTTTTAAGTAGCTGAAACATATTTAACATTCTTAATAATGTCCAAAGTTAAGTTACAGATAAGATGGTGAGGAATAACTCCATCTTTCTTTTTAGAGAGAAACATGTGGGTACCTACTTGGCAGTGATTTGGGAATTCAGTATTTAGTTTCTGAGGTCTTAGTTACCTAATTTAAATACCTTCTCTCTTTGTAAATAAAGAGACCTAGAAAAATGTAATTTGTGTCTCTGTCCCAGTGAAATTCTTTGAGGTTTAACTGAGAATTTAAATTTATACCCACTCATTTTTTGTACCTTTAAACTTATATTTCATTTGGCCATTACCTTTGTCAAATAAATGTTAAAATATCAAATATTCTTGCTAATAATAAAAAAATGTAGTATATTTCCAAATGGTGGTATCTCAATCAGTTTTTAAACACATTCCCATGCTTATTCCTCTCTGAAAGACTGAAAACATCTTTCGAAGCTGAAATAAGTGAGCATGTGCACACACAACAAAGAAAGACTTTGGAAAAGTACAAGGTATCCCTTTGTTGGTATAGTGGCTTAAAATTGAAATGAATCACCTTCAATTCAGGTTAGGAGCTCAATGTCTTAGGATGGAGCCCCATTGTTGGGCACCCTGCTTAGCAGGGAGTCTGCTTCTCTCTCTCCCTCTGCCCCTCCCCACTGTTCCTTCTCTCTCTTGCTCTCTCTCTCTCTCAAATAAATAAATAAAACCTTAAAAAAACTGAAATGAACTAATACAGTCAGCTTTTAAGAAACTATTTATTTAGAGATAACTGCAGAATTGTATACAGTTATAAAAGTAATACAGAGATAAAATAAAACATATAAGTAATACAGAGTCATAAAAATAATACGCACATATATATAATATATAACATATATATCCTTTACACAGTTTCCCTTGAAAGTGACATTCTACATATCTATAGTTCACATCAGTTATTTTAAAACAAGAAGGATTTTTTTTAACAAAAAGGATTTTTAAACACACAAGAAATTGTGTAGAAAATGAAATAATCTATCAGACTTAATGATAGTGTTAATGCATTTTTTTCTCTGAAATTACAACTCAGTCTCCTTACAAATTAAGAGAAGATTGCTAGGATTGGAAGAACATGATATGGAAAATGCCAAATTCAATGGAAAAGAACACTTGAACGTTTTGGCGAATTTGACTTTCCATTCAACATTAGACAAAAATCATATTTATTATTTTTTATTTTTGGAACAAATTCAACCAGTGTTTGTTATGCAATATATGTAAAGAGGACAGATTTTAAGGTTGAATCCTCTACTCATTGTCTAACTTTGGGTGAATACTTTCATTTCCTGAGCCTCTAGCATTATATAGACATGGGAAAATAATGGTTCTCCCACATGGTTGGCAGAATAAAAGGAGGCAATTAGTACAGGATGTGATAGGGACATGATAGCCAACAACTTGATTGACTGAGTCCCCTTCTTGTGCCACGCAAGAGATTTAAAGTTAAGAAGACATGGTTTCTGCCTGTGAAAAAAATTTGAGAGAGAGAGAGAGAGAGAGAGATTGATTTAATTAATGTGAGGACAGTGCCAGTAGAGATGCACTTACAAAGTATGTGTATAGAAAAAGGGAAAGATTAATTCAAGCTCAAGAGTGATTGAAAAAAGCTCAGGGGAAATATTACTTTTTTTTAAAAGCTAAGTTGACTCTTAAAAGAAAAGTAGAGATTTTCTAGTACTTTTCCCGTGGCGAGAGAGAGATTGCAAGAATTGGGTATCTGTTTTCTAAGTAGGACACTGAGTCCTACACACCATTTGATTCCTTTATATTCCTCCCATGGCTTTGCCCTTGGACATAGAGGCACCATCATGTCTCCAGCAAGCCAGAAGGCCACTTCAGCTGGTGCACCCCTGATCATCTCGTTAGACAGCTGTGCCTTTTCAGAGAGTCGGGCTGCAAAGATGTATAGTGTGCACGAGTGACCAGATGGACATGAGCAAATCAGCGCCCAGGATGGCGGCATTATTTGATGTGAGCGGAAAAATCCATCTTTATAAGTGAATAGACAGATAGATGAACCATGTATACATTGGCCAGACACATGCCACCTGCACATGTATCCCGTCATTGAAGGATACATTTTAAAAGAGGATGTAATTGTAAATGAACACACCTCAAAGATTTTATTTCGTTCATTAATGAAGGAACTGGTAAGGCATTACACATGCTTAGCAGAGAATGATGAATGTTAAAATGAATTTACAAATGGATGCAAATTAACAAATTGTTAACATCCACGGGGCTGTAATTAGTGGCATTCCATTGAACACAATTTGCATTTCTATGGACAGAAATTATTTGCACTGCTGTGGTAGGCAGATTTCTAAGATGCATCAACCCCAAGATGACTACCCCCTGGTGTACATACCCTATGTAATCCTCATCCCCTCCACACCTTCTTGAGCAAGACCTATGATGGGATAATCTCTCCCTTGCTTAGGTTACATTATATTGGAAAGGTGACGGGGTAGTCACTCCTGTGACTGGCAGCCTGGAGAGAGATTGTCTTGCGGGCTTTGAAGAAGTATTCGGATATGTTGTGGAGGTCTGTGATTAAGACCTGAGGGATCTATGGCTAGGACCTCTTAGAAACAGAGAGAAACTAAATAGATATTGGTTTAAGCCACTAAATTTGTGGTAATTTGTTTCATAGCAATAGAAAATGAATTCAATTACTATCTGGTTTTCTACAAATTAACTTTTATCTCTACAGAGTTGTAAAAGAGATTAGTTACAGATAAAGGGAGAAAGAAAACCCAGATGGCTAAGTTAGCAGGATTCCCACTCAATTTTAGTCTGACAGCTTTTTCTTACTCTGCATTGAACTGAACTCTCCGTAAACTTTTACATTTGTGATCATTTCACAATGTGTTTTACTTCTTTCTTCCTCCCTCCCCCTCCCTCCTTTCCTTCCTTCCTTCCTTCCTTCCTTCCTTCCTTCCTTCCTTCCCTCCCTCCCCTCCCTTCCTTCCTTTTTTTCTTCTTTCCTTTTTTTCTCTTCTCTTCTTTCCTTTCCTTCCCTCCCTTCTGCTCCCCTCCCCTCCCTTCCCCTTCCCTCCCTTCCGCTCCCCTCCCCTCCGCTCCCCTCCCTTCCCCTCTCCTCCCCTCCGCTTGCCTTCCCTTCCCTTCCCTTTTCACCTAATTTTTGGCTCCTAGTCACACATAATAGGAACTATCAAAATCAGCTTGATTTTGAGAATAGTCTCCAGGGGGATTTATCCATTCATCTTAAAGGAGGAAGTGCAGGGTTTTTTTCCAGAATGATGTTAACCAAGAGTTCTAAAATTCTGTATGTTCCCTTTTATCTGATTAGACTGAATTACAATATCATGAAGGTACTCACAGTGTCTTACTCATATATGCAGTGATGGGAAGAGGGTAGTCACTAGGCAGGGTTTAGGAGGAGCCTCTGAAAGTTGAAAGGATGAGTTAGGTGAGAGAAATCCATTGTCTTACCAGGGATGCTGCCTTGAATGAAACAGACTTTAGGTAGAATTATCAAATTAAGTAGACTATAGGTGAGTCAAGGTAGGAATTGTGGGACTAGAGCATCATAGGAAAAAGCTCATAGGCCACCGGGGTCACTGAGGCCAGGGTCACTGAGGCAGAGCAGAGGGCTCTAAGCCAAGAGGAGCAGAAGGCCTGGGCACTAGTGAGAGATACGAGAGGCAGAGGAGAATGAGATGGGGCAGGTGTGCAACTCCAAATGCCTAAATTAGGCTTTCAGTATGATTCTGTGGGACACCCAGCTCCTGCAGGAGCCAGAAAGATGGTTATAGTAGGAAAATGGTTGTGTCTGGAAGATGATCCTCCCTAGGAAAGTGTTAGACTGTGAGATCTCTTATAAACTTCTGGGCCCTGTTCCCTCATTTTAGAGAAAAGAAAACTGAATTACAATCACTGAGGAAGTTAATGGCAAATCTAGAACCTGAATCCACTTCTGTTTAGCTTCACTCATACAGCTTATTTCCAAGAAGAGAACTAAGTAAGTAAATAAGTAAGTATATAAGGAGGAAGGGAAGGGAAGGAAGGAAGGAGGGAAGGGAAGGAAGGAAGGAAGGAAGGAAGGAAGGAAGGAAGGAAGGAAGGAAGGAAGGAAGGAAGAGAAGTAGCCAGAGGTAAGACCAGTAAGAGAGGGAGAAGGTTGCAATTGTTTGAGATTACTGAGGTATACATGATTTGTAAAGAAGTGAATATTTGAGAAGTAAGAAAGAATCAGCCAGATTTGGCAGTTTCTTGGATAAAAGTACAACAGAAACATGATGTGCTTGGGTGTACTAGTTATCTGCTGTGCAAATGGATTACTGCCGACATCTGTGGCTTAACAACAAGCTTGGGATTTGACTGTTTCTGGAGGTCACGAATCTGGGCCTGGTTTAGCTGGGCCTCCTGCTTCAAGATCTCTTACAAGACTCAACTGATATGGCAGTCAGGACAGCAGTCAGGACTGCAGTCTTATCCTAAGATTTGGGAAGAATCCACTTCCAAGTTTATGAGATTGTTGACAGGATTCAGTTTCTTATTGGCTATTGGCCGATGCCATCTCACCTTGCCATCTCTCCCATTCAGTAGAGGAGCTCACAACATTTGCTTCCTTGAACCAAACAAAGGAGAGAGTTTGCTAGTAAAATGAAAGTTACACTCTTTTGAAATGTAATCATGGAAGTGACAGCCCATCCTTTTGGTTGTAATCGATCAGTTAGAAGCAAGTTCCAGGTCTTTGCCCACACTCAAGGGCAAGACCTTGATTGACAAGAATGTAAATACCAGGTGGGGATCATTGGGGGCCATTTTAGAATCAACCAATGTCTTGGAACCCTGGGGTTCCAATAGTTACACAAGAAAATGTATATGAAGGGGTAGTTAAGGGAAATAAAGTCAAATTGCTTAGCTTGCAAAAAAAAAAAAGTACAAAACCTAGAACTGTGATATTTCGTAGAATATTTGACAGAGGATATTTAGAAAAGTAGGAAGTATTGTCCACGTGCAGCTCATAAGAAAATACGAAATGATTAATGCAGATCCAAATGTAAGAAGAAACTAGGGCGTAATTTTAAAATGAACAAAACAAGCCAAAATGTGGTCTATGAAAGTAAAGACAGTTAACAAGAATGGAGGTAATACTTGTTTTAAGTCTCAAACGTAGACATTAACATAAATTTAGGACAGAGAAAAAGGGCATTTCATGACTTTGTGAAAATAGCGTCCTATGCCAGGATAGTGGAAATGAGATTAGAAAGATTTAAGGGATAGTAATCATGGGAAATGAGAATAAATGACTTGATTTAGTATAAAAGGACAGGAAGAGGAGGGAGGAGAATAAAAGCTAACAGAAGCCACAGGGTCCAAAGAGATGGAAAAAAAAAAAAAAACGCCCCTGTTTTTTTTCAGAGCCCCTGTTAGCTCTGATAAGCTTTGCTTTTTTTCCCAGCAAGCTGTCTCTACTGACGGGCACTCAAAGTTGATGAATATAAAGGCTTGGTATTCTCTTTCAGGAAACTCGCCAAATCAACCCTGGTCCTTGTGCTGGTCTTTGGAGTGCACTACATTGTGTTCCTGTGCCTGCCCCACTCCTTCGGGGGGCTCGGCTGGGAGGTCCGGATGCACTGTGAGCTCTTCTTCAACTCCTTTCAGGTAGAGAGCACGAGCTGGTAATGTGGTTCTTGCATTTTGCTCTTATTCCCCCCTTGCAACTTTGTTCCCTGGCCCTCTGTCTGGCTTTCATGGACCTGTCCCCCAGGGCCATGAAAAGGCATCATTCTCTGGAGTCTGTGCTTTTAACCTCTGATCAGAGCAGGAGCTGCTTCTCACAAACTCGCCTGGGCGGTGAGACAAGAAAGCATATTATTGTAGAATATGTAATGCATACAGAGCAGCATGTGTGTATGGAAAATAAACAAAAGCCAAAGAAAAAGCAGACAGGGAGGGGGGAGGAAAGGAAAAGGGAGACAACAAAGAAGAAAAAGAAGCTTCCATCCATTTTATCTCATTTGAAAATATGATCACCCTCATCTCTCACGTGGCTTTCTGTGGACACCTATCTTCTCCTCCTGGCTACTTGCTTTCTGCCTCCCACTACTGCCTTAATCTAGTCTCCGTACGAGCGTCTGATGGATCTTAAAAATAGATTTGATCATGTCCCTTATCCACCAGAAGTACCCAGAGATTTCCCACTGCACTCAGAATAAGATCCAAATGCCATTTGCCAGCCCTCTGTGACAGGGACCCTGTCCAACTGTGGTGTCATGTTCCACCACATTGCCAGTCACCCGCTAAAGTTTGAGCCCCACTAGCACTTCCACACTTTCTGTTTCTGTCTCAGGCGGCTCAGACTTAGAAGGTGTTCCCTCTGTCTAGAAGGTGCTCCCTGCTAATATTCACAAGGCCTGGCCTTTACTTATCACTCAAGCCAGCTTAAATGCCATCTCATCAACTTGATCTTCAATGAGTTCCCCATTCAGTGTATCTTCTTCATTCTTCTCTTTCACACCGCTTGTTTGGCCTGCAAAACCCTTATTATCTTACGTTTTTCTAGTGTGGCTAGTTGTTTATATTTTATCCATCATTTGCATTTCCTTCTAGAATGTAGCTCTAAGGGAACAGGGACCTTGTCTGTCTTGATTGACTTGTTTATTCCTGGCATGCTGAGCAGTTTGCCCTGTAGAAGCTCAATAAATATTTTTGAATGAGTGAAACAAAAAGTTTCTTTGTCTTTTTACCATATAATAGCCCATGTCTGTGGTTTCCAGCATTCACAGTGTATAAATATCTTATCAACCAGGGGATATTCTTTGAATCTTGAGTGACAATATAAATGAAGCTAATATAATAGAAATCAGTTATTTGTGTATCTTGGAGCATTTTATTCAGTTACTTGTTTGGTTCAGGTGGCACCCAAGGAAGGATCTCAGGCAAATATAAAATAAACTCAAGGATTTGGAAATACCAGGAAAGAAGAGTTCATATAATTTTCCGAATGAAGCATAACACAACCCAGTTTTTCAACTACTACAAGGTGCTACAAGACACCTGAGTGCTGTGAACTTCATGAGTTATCAGCATGCTAACCTTTTCTTCTGTTCCCTAGGGATTCTTTGTGTCTATTATCTACTGCTACTGCAATGGGGAGGTAGGTTTGAAGAACCCCCTGGACATTCCACAGCTCTAGCTCTAAGTAAGCTTGTAAATGGCCATCACGGTGTGACCTGAATCTCGTAAGGATTCCCAGGAGTTACAGGAAAAAATGACTAGGGAGAAAGGAGATATTTCAGTCATAAATGATTTTGAGAAAGCAAGAATTAATGTAAATAAGCTAGTCTTTCTCTTCTAGCACTTTTCAATGTTAATTCAGTTGGAAACTCTGATAGCAAAACACCAACTTGTTGGAATATAAATTGATGCTTGGAAGGACAGTGAATTTCATATTCCAGTCAATACTTAAACTGATATTCAATTTCAAGTTCTATAAGAAACAAAAAAAAGTTTTCTTGAGACAAGAAAGAATATTTTGATATTTTTAAAATTATACAATGGTGATGGGATGCTTTCAGTTCATTTAGGGGTTGGCTGGAGAGAAGTAGCCCTACTGTTCTTTCAGGTGACACTAGCTTACCAGATTT
Source organism: Nasua narica (assembly GCA_028533885.1). NCBI lineage: Eukaryota > Metazoa > Chordata > Mammalia > Carnivora > Procyonidae > Nasua > Nasua narica. Next base: position 150,031,939 of record CM052810.1, read on the forward strand.
CTGTGGTTTCCACAGAACTTCCAGATAAGCTCCTTTTTGGTAAATGGCAATAGCAGTAGAATAGAATCTTCAACCACAGGTTGGAAGCGAGCACCCCACCCCATTAATAATGCACTTACAGTGCTTGCTTTTCATGGTATATGTTTCTTCCCCATTTTTTCCTCCTTCAGTATGCTTGCTTATGCAAAAACGATAGTATTACATTTCAGGTTGAGTACCTTCCATGCCGTTCTTCAGCCACAGCTGGGACTATTTATCTCTCCTTCTCTTCCAACCCATAGTCCTCTTTTTCCTCTCCCACAGTCAGAAGTTTCTTTCTTTCTTTTTAAAAAGGATTTACTTATTTGAGAGAGAGATCAGTATCAAGCAGGGTGAGGGCAGGGGCAGAGGGAGAAGGAGAGAATCCCCAGACTCCTGCTAAGCGCCCAGGCCAGGGGGCTCTATCCCAGGACCCTGAGATCATGACCTGAAAGGAAATCAAGAGTCTGACGCTTAACTGAGCAGCCCAGGCTCCCCAGGTCAGATGTTTCTATGGGCTGCATTTTAAATTCCATTAAAATACTAATCTTGGGTAAGTCCCTTCACCTTTCTCAAAGCCTCCATTTATTCATGTCTGGTAGTAGACCTATCTCCAAGGTTTTTCAAAGTTGAGAGAGAATATGTACGTCAAGTCGCTGGCACACGGTGGAAACTCAGTGATAACCATCACCGAAGGGCAAACGTCCATGTTACTAGAACACGTTACGTGTTACCATCCCTGATGGTTTCTGACGCACAATGTTTCCTGCGACTTAGGTTCAGTCTGAGGTGAAGAAGTTGTGGAGTCGGTGGAATGTCTCCATCGACTGGAAAAGGACGCCCCCGTGCGGCGGCCACAGATACGGCTCCGTGCTCACCACGCTGACCCACAGCACCAGCAGCCAGTCGCAGGTGGCAGCCAGCGCTCGCATGGTGCTCATCTCCGGCAAAACCGCCAGGACAGCCGGCCGCCAGCCCGACAGCCACGTGACTTTACCCGGCTACGTCTGGAGTAACTCGGAGCAGGACTGCCAGCCACACCTGATCCACGAGGGGACCAAGGAAGGCAATGAGAGGCTGGGAGAGGAGATTCCAATGGTGGAGTCTCCCCGGCCAGTGGAATTTAACCCAGACCCGGAAGGAAGCAGAGGAGAACCGGAGGATGTTCTCTGAGTCAACATCTGTGACTTCGAAGGGCTGGTTCTTCTGGTTGTTAGAGGAGCTTGGCTCGCATTCCTCTGTGTGAGCGGCCGAATGGGAAATTCAGGGTTCCAAGTGTTACTTCACACACGTTTTCGGGTGGCATGAATTGGATTCTATAAGTAGGAAAGACACAAAAGGAGAGGTGTCGGTGGAGTAGTTTATTACCTTATTTTGGCATTAAATTCTCTTCTAAATTGTTGGTGTGGTCCGTGCTCTGTGATTGTTCATTTTTTCCTGCTACTTTGGGGTAGAAAACCGTTTCAATTGCTTGGCTCTAGTTTTCTCTCGTAAAAATGTCCCCCTAAGTATGATTAGAGATCATTCCATACGTGTCATTTCCCTTTTAAGAAATTAGCATTCTCTTTTTCTCATTTTAATGTAATTCTACAATTTCATTCCTTTTGCCTGTGCATAGGAGCAATTAGGGTCTGAAAACATGCCTTGAGCTATGAAAGAGCTAAGCACAAGTACACATTGGAAAAAAAAAAGCGACTGGACTTTGATAAGATAATAAATTTATGAAGTATCTGTTTCTTTCTAGAAATAAGGACAATTACTCAAGATACTATTGCACCTATTCCTTCTTTTGAATGTCTCTTCCATGACCAGCCAAATCTCAGGTCTTCACTCCTCTGAAAACCTTGCCATGCCCCCCGGTTTTCTCTGTCAGTGAGCTTGTGTCTGCAAACTGATTCTGTTTGTAATCATTTGTACTGATAGTAAGGCACACTGCATCTGTGCCTTTTTCTTCTTTGTTCTATTACTATATTCCAAGTGACATGTGGAATAAATTAAAAGTTTGTTCTAAAAATACATTTCGGGTCACTTTAAAAGATTTTCTCTCAGCATCTAACTTGTTTTTGAGAACCAACCAAATGTTCCTTCTTCGAAACTACAGAGACTCCAGCATGTAGCCCTAACACTTTCCTGAATTTGAAACTTCAGTATGTTGCAGTAGTGAAACATTTATCGAGTGTATGTCAGGTACCCACCATCCTGCTGGTTTTTTTCAAGCGTTACCTTGTTTAATTTTCACTACAGACTATGGTTTGGCTTTATCACTGTCATCCTCTTTACAGATGGCGTTGTGACTCATAGAGGTGGAGGAACTCACTCAAAGTTACACAGTTAGACATTGATGGAACATGATTTCAGACACAGATCTACTGACTTCAAGTCTTGTGTTTTAACCATTAGCTCCACTATCACTAATATATATGTTTCCCATTAACCAATCAAAACATTCAATTAATTTCTTTTGGCAGAAAGTGCTTAATAATTCGTATTGTGTCTTAACCTCTGACCTTCATGATGTTTCCACTCTAGTGGAGTAGACAGATATATATAGGAAATGAAAATATTACAGAGCAATGTGTTTCTAAGTGAGACAACACAGGTCAAGTTGATCTGTCTCCTTGTGCTGAATGATTTAACCAACATGCAACTGGTGTCATGATGAATAAGGTACCCTGATGTCTACACACCATATTGAAAAATATTGTACTTTCCTTCTATGCTCCTTCTTGCCTTCCTCTTCTATGCCACACAGAGGTAATTTCCTTCCTATCCTGTTTATGAAGGTGCCATTGTACATATTTAATTCATTTGATTCTATACTTTATAGACACCCCACACTGTCTCCTTATCAGGAGACAAAGAGCATGGGCGGAAAGATTAAGGTCAGTTCTATAGCTAATTTTCTGCAAGTCTTTTTCAAATCACTTAGCTTCCTTTGTAGTTCAAATTTTCTATCTTTATTTTTTATTTATTTATTTTTTAAGTTTTCTATCTTTAAAATGAAGATAATATCTGCCTACTTTAAATAAATGTTCTGGTGATAAGGGAAATCACATATTGAAAGAACTTTGTAACATAAAAATATCATACAAATGGTTGGTTTGGATTGTTGTTATATTATAGTTTCAAGTTAAAATCTTGCTTTGCCCCATTATATTATAAAAGACCTTATTGGTCAGTACAACATAACAATTGTTAGAATATATGTATATCTTTTGATAATATGGAAAATATTAAGGGTTCTTACTTTTTTTTTTTTGAGAGAGTATGTATGTGCATGTGTACACACGTGAGGTGGGAGGAAGGGCAGAAGAAGAAGGAGAGAGAGAATCCTAAGCAGGCTTCATGCTGAGTGTGTAGCCCAACGCGGGGCTTAATCTCATGACCCCAAGATCACGACCTGAGTTGAAATCAAGAATCCAATGCTCAACTGACTGAGCCACCCAGGCACTTCAAGTATTCCTGCTTTCTAAGCCAACCTCACATTTTAAGGCTAGATCACTACTTCTTCATGTTAACAAGTATGAGTATAATCCTCAGAGTAATCAAAATTTTCTTTAAAGTTCAGTTATTCATTAATTAAGCAAATATTTACTTAAAGCCTATCACATGACAGATACTACACTATGTGCTGGGGCCATAACAAAACATAAGGCATAATCGAATCCCAATAAGGAACAAAGAACCCCTTAGGTGCTTGCTAAGGCTCTTTACCTCATCTGTATAGACACATTTTTTCTTCTAGGTTTTGATGTTTGCACGCACTTAGATAATAAGTTCTATCACTCTTGATTTTATCAAGTAAAATATCAGGCAAAATATTGGCTGATGTAGATTCAGAGGTGCAAACTACTGGCTGATTAGCTCAATTTGGTCTATGGCTGGGTTTTATTGCTCTATCAAGGGATTACAGTATATTGTTAAGTTTCCAGCCTTGAAAATATGAATGTTTCCACATAAAAATTATATTTTCTCAATTATAAAAATGTCAATACAAAATCAGCTGTTAGAGGTGAGTGGTCGCTGACCTCTTCAGACGGGACAGCAAAGGTGCTAGTTCACCCAGTGCCCACCTGGCCTCATCCACTTATTTCTGTTACCTGCCTGGGCTCCAGACCCCTTTAATCTACGTCTCATGATCTAGACAATACACCTACAAAAACTTTAACAATAGTTTTCTAAAATGTTCTTGGGAAGTGACATTCTATATAATTTTAATTATTCTAATGAGGTTAAGCAACCGAGTATTTATTTTTTAGTTTTTATTTTTTGCAACCAAATATTTTTATGGGTAGTGGTATTTAGGCTTGAAATCACAAATATTCTATTTAGATGAATCTATTAAGAAAAAAATTCATCCCACAGTTTCTGTGCTTTCAGATCCCAACCACACTATGCTTCCCTTTCTAAATCATCACTCTGACTTATCGCTTAACATAACAGATATTTTTCTCTTTGGCAATACAACAAGTTCTAGATGCAAAAAGGACTGAATAGTACGGTGGGTTACAGGGGTGTGAGAAGATAGCCATATATGGCTTATTGACATGGATATTAAATTTTGATGCCTTATTTTTCCTGTAGCCAAAGGAAGCCTGATATCAGAGAAAATAGAATTCCCCTGTCTAGTATAAACAGGAATGATTTTGGTCACATAACTCATACTGTCAGAGCACTGTCTCTTTCTGCTCTTGTAAACCAAATGGAAATGCTTTTGCTAAAGTTGCTGAAAGAACTCCACTGTTTTTTAATCGTTGAAAGAAAATGAATAAGGTATGTGTGAGTTGCAGCATATTATTTACAGCCAGAGATTAATAGTATATGATTCATAGGTGATCTTCCTTAGAGATTATGGTAGGCAGAATAATGCCCACCCTTCTCCCCCCAAAGATATTTGCCTACTAATTCCCAGAACCTGTGACTATGTGGGGTTACTTGTCAAAGAAGAATTAGGTTGTATGTGGAATTAGGTATTGCTAATCAGTTGACTTTAAAAATCAGTGGATTATCTGGGTACGTCCCATATAGTCACAAAGATCCTTGAAAGTGGAAGAGGGAGGCAGAAGAGGATGTCAGAGTGATATAATGGAAGAAGGAATGCCTCTTGTTGCTGACTATGAAGATGGAGGAAGGGGCTGTAAGCTGAGGAATGTAAGCTACTGGAGAAGGCAAAGAAACAAACTCTCCCTTAGAACCTGCAGAAAGAGTATAGCCCTATTACCTTGATTTTAGCCCAGTGTCCTCCTTATTGGGCTTCTAAGCTACAGAACTCTAAAATAATCAATTTGTGTGTTTTTTTAAAAAGGATGTATTTATTTATTTCAGAAAGAGAGTGAGCATGAGTGGGAGGGGCAGGGGGAATCCCAAACAGACTCTGCACTGAGCACAAAGCCCGATGTGGGGCTTGATCCCAGGATCCTGAGATCATGACCTGAGGTGAAACCAAGAATAGGATTCTTAACCAACTGCACTACCTTGGCACCTCTCAATTTGTGTTGTTTTAAGCCACGAAGTTTGTGGTAACATATTATGGTATCCATAGAAACCTACTACAGAGATTTATATAGATGGTCCCCGTGGAAAGAATTATAATGACTGATTAGAATTATGCTGAATAATTGTTATTTATCTGCTTGCTTCATGGAGGTCAATTATTTCCCTAGTGTTTATGGGATTTTATATGTTATATGTATTACAGGGAGGAAAGTTGCCTATTTGCCAAATTCATTTTTTTTTTACCAGTGGTGGTTTCATTTTAGAAACATAAATTTTTACCAGTAAAGGCCATTCTCAACTTTTCTAAAGAGCTACAGGTATCTGGTTTTATGAGTAGGATTTCAATCTTTGTCTCTTTTTAGGTCTGCTCTGCCTATGTCTTCTACCCTCAGCCCCTTTCCATGAGACACATAGGGACTCAACTGCCTAGTAAAGCTCTTGCCTGCTCAGCCAGGGAAATTTTAGGCCGAAAAGATGGCCCAGGGCGCCTGGGTGGCTCCGTTGGTTGAGCAACTGCCTTCGGCTCAGGTCATGATCCTTGAGTTCCGTGATCGAGTCCCACATCAGGCTCCCAGCTCCACGGGGAGTCTGCTTCTTCCTCTAACCTTCTCTCCTCTCATGCTCTCTCTCACTTCCTAAAAAAAAAAAAAAAAAAAAGATGCTCCCCCCCCACCCCCATGGGTAGTTTAGGAATAACATAGAAACCGAACTCAGCCTTTTCTGTCATATCAGACAGAATCATATAATCTTCATAACGCACTGTGAATTTATCACCATTTCAAAAATGTAGAGACATCAGAAGTTAGATGACTTGCTCTGGATTGAAGGGAATGAATCTGGACTTGAACCCAGTTGAGTTTGACTCCAAGGCCTTCGATTGTTCTCTCAAGCATATGGACAGTTTTACTTTCTTTATCAGGAAACTAATAGTATGCCTACTCAACCGGGGAATAAATAAGAATTTATTTTAACTATTGTGATAACAAATTACCAATAATTATGAGAACGTGAAAACTAGTAATAACATAATTATAGTTTTGGGTAAAAGCATTTTTATTTCCCAGAATTTTATGACTGTCAGAATAAAAAACCTTTTGGGGCGCCTGAGTTGCTCAGTTGTTGTTAAGCATCTGCCTTCGGCTCAGGTCATGATTCCAGGGTCCTGGGATTAGGTTCCCTGCTCAATAGGAAGCCTGCTTCTCCTTCTCCTACTCCCCCTGCTGTGTTTCCTCTCTTGCTGTGTCTCTCTTTGTCAAATAAATAAATAAAATCTTAAAAAAAAAGAAAAAAAATAACTTTTTAATTATTTTTTTTCTCAACTTTTCTTTTAATTCTAGACATAATCTATAACTAGAGATATAGTGATCTAAATCCTTCTTAAACTGCCTCATAAGACCATGGAAAATTTGCCCAGGTATTGTTGCAAAGATGACTTTGACCACTTTAGATTACTCATCTTTATGGCATTTAAAGATAGCTTTTATGTGGGTTTTCACTTATTCACTATTATAAAAACCACTCAGTGCATTGGAAGTGTCTATAAATGGTGCAGAAGCCGAGTAAAAAGGTAAATGTCCTTCCTTCTCACTGTTAGTTTAATGTTGTTAGCACTTAAATTCAGCTCCTACTTAGATCCCTAATCTTTTCCAACACCACATTTTATTTTGGGAGCTTATGGGCTCTTTTGATTCATAATTTAAATGGCTGAATAGGAAAACACGTTTAGTATATGAGGCTATGAGTTTGTGTAACTTTTTTCACATCTCTAGGACATAGAGCAGATTCTTGCTGACCAAAGACATTTCCGAAGTCTGCTCACCTTGACCTCCCCAGAGCATGTTAACAGAGATATATCTCTGTCCCCGCCCCCAGGTCTTTTGAATGCTATCTTTATTGTAGTTGAATTTTTGTTACATTGAAGAGAGTTGGAAAGGAGCTCAACTCCTGTAGTTTTACTGTATTGGCTGTAACATCATCAAGCATACATGTATTCTTCAGACATTCCCTATTTGACAATTTCCCTTTTGTGAAGGTATCAGTTTCTATAATATAATCCAGATCACATATTCACCTTTGAAATGAAGCAGTCAAAATAATCCCACTGTTTTCCTTTTGTCATAATTCTCACACATTTATACATTCATTGATTAAAGTTGGAGTTAAGTGATGGGTGGAAGTTCTTCTTTGCAGAGTTTTACACTATGCCTTTTCAAAGCTACAAAGGTGTAGAAGAATGTAAACTAATACATTCGGAGAACTGCCAGGGTGTCATGATGAAGTGTGAGCTGGGAAGGAGGAGATGTCAGAGATGTGGCTGCAGAGGGAGGCAGGGAAGATACTGGGAAAGGCTCTTCTCCCTTGCTATAATCTACAAGGAGTGAGGAACCTTTGATGGAGGTAAGCAGGAAAGGAGCAGGTATGTATTTCTAAGATAACTCTCAAGCTGTGTGAAGATGAGCTAGAAAAAGTTAAATAGGCACAAAGGCAGCAAGTAGGAGGTGAGTGGAATGGTGCAGGTGACACACGTGAGTCCACAGTATGACAAAGGCAGCAGAAGTGGGAGGGAGAAGGTACTTAAGAAGTAGAAGACAGGTGGAGGTACTAAAGAGCAAAATTGGTAATCCCAGAGTTGGGTGTGCTGAATTCGAGAGCTCTGTAAGTCAAGGTAGTCTGATGATGGAAGCAGAGAAGTCAGAGGAAATTCCTCTAATGTGGAGACATTACTCTCAGTCTCCCTTCCAGCACCCCCAACTGCAAAAATTCACCTCCCTGTCTGCTGAGCAAGCATTTTCCAGAGTTTTGCTGGCTATACCACCAAGATTTTCCTAAGTATTATCTATCAGCTTTCAGCTCAAGGAGCCATGGGGCATTCAGGCAAAGTAGCAACCAGCTATTAGGAGATATAGAAATATTCATGAACAACCAAAGGAATATTGAATAACATAGCCTCTGTACTCCTTTCTGTCTTCCTCATTCTGGTCAGAAATAGCAGAACTGTGTAAAGCTAAATAACATCCAAACAAAAGAGATAGGTTTGAATCAAGCTATGACTGATGCCAGCTAAAGGATTAGAAGAATATACTATCAAAGGCATCTTGTGTTTGATGCCCAGCATCTGCTCTCTTTCTTTCTAGTAGTAAGACCCCAAGTTTCCTTTGGGAAATCACCCCTCCCTCACTCTCAGTCTTGTGATTTGGGTGGGATTGACTCTGCTTATAAATCCCAGATGGGACCTGTTAGGCTGCAATCAAGCAATTTATTTCTTCCCTCTGGCCAGTTACTGGTTTGGTGATCAGGGTATAATCAGGCAGAAATATGTTGGGCTCCCAGGAAAAAGCAGCTCTCTCCCTTCCTGGACTGATTGTTAAGATGTGTGCCTGAAGCAGAGTTTGACAATGAAGCCAACCCCTAAGAGGCAAACAAAGCTGATGTGTGCTTCCTGGTGACATTGTTTCAGGTAGCAATTCCTCTACCTCATACGTAATCACTTAAATGATGAAACCAATCAATTCCTTATTTTATTTATTTATTTTTTTTTTTGCCAGTTGAGGTTTTTCTGCCATTTTCAACTCAGAGTTATGTGGATATAAGAAGTCACATTTTATTTAGAAGTTTATTTTATTCATTCAGCAAATATTTATCATGTGCCAGGTTGTGGGCAAGGACCTGGGATTAGAGCAGTGACAAGATAGACAGGGTCTTTATTCTCAAGAAAATTGTATTCTTTGGGAAAAGATAGCACAGACTGTAAATAAATGAAGTCTTGCACAGACAAGATAATTCCAGATTGAGTTAGCTGTTACAAAGAACAGTAATAGGGTGATGTGATAGAGACTAATGTTGGGGGAGATGCTTAAGATACAGTAGGTCAGAGAAGGCCTTTATCTGAGGATGTAGCTTCTGAGTTGAGACAAAAAAGTTAGCTATGGAAATATGTTTGAGGGAGATAGCACACAGCAAGGGCAAAATTCTTCAGCAAGGAAGAGCTCTGAGTGTTCTAAAAACATAATGGAAATCAGTATTATTTGAAGATAATGAGCAAGAAAGATGTGACTGGAGAGTGAGCTTGGTGTACCCCTCTCATGAATAAATACCACCCCCTATTTTTAGCCCAGATGGATTTCCACTTCATTCATGAGTTATGCATTTGACTAATACTTACGCCTTTTATGTACTGAGTTCTGTGATAGATGCAAAAACAAAGGGATGAATAACTCAGAATTCCCATTTCAGAGGATTCAGTGTTTGAAAGTTCTCCAGAGCCTTTAGAATCTCATGCACTTCACAGTTCTGTAGTAACAGCTCAGTGTTTGAAACTTGAGACCTGTCTCCTCGCATTCATCCCCAGCTCCAGCGAGCAGTATGGTTCCTGCTCCACGTCCCATTGCATCTTCTGTGTGACCTACTCAGGTCTAAACCTCTTTCTTTGCACTTAAGATCCCCACTTTCCAGCTCGTAAGTAGTTTTCTAATGCAAAGGTTTATGTGCTATCAGATAGTACACATGGCATCAAATATGGTGTATCATTTGTTGCTGGTGGTCTTAGCAATGCATGCTTGCCCATGTAATGTTTTACATGTCTATCTTTTTAAGATTGCCTTAAGTTTGTGACAATAAATTCAGGAATTTTGCAAAGAATCTAAAACTATTCTAATGGTATTAATGAAGATTATATGTTTATAAGATTTTCTAGAAATTTTCTTAGGACTTAAGGCCATACTGACAGATAGATTATGAAAAATAACTAGAGAAATTTGCTCTCACACATAAATCTGCAACATAAATGAGGAGACTCAGAGAAAGTAGCCTTACCTTTTCAGCAGTCCACTAGAAGATGCTTTATATATTAGTATCAGAGAGAATATCAGAAAAGCAATGATAAAGGCAAACAGGATAACTTTCACTGGCAAATATTAATCAGTTGTTACTTTACATAAAGCACTGAAGCAAGATTAATTGACATGGGGCCATTCAATGGACATAATTTTGTAATTTTGAAAATAACATTTGAAGGCAAACTCATGAAGAATCATGAGGCATCTTCAAACATTGGAAAGGTCTGAAGTCTATGACATGCCAAATCTCATTTTGTGTCATCATTCAGGATGCTGAGACAAGTCTGTCACATCAATCTAGCCATTGCCCAAGTGGAGAAATTAGTATGAATTTATTTATTAAAAATATCTTTTTATTTATTTAACAGAGAAAGAGTACAAGCAGGAGCAGGGGGAGAGGGAGAAGGAGAGGGAGAAGCAGACTCCTTGCTGAGCAAGAAGCCCAATGTGGGGCTCGATCCCAGGACCCCAAGATCATGACCTAAGCCAAAGGCAGATGCTTAACTGACTGAGCTACTCAGGCACCTGAAAATGAATATGAACTTAATTAACTTCACCTTATTTGCCCTTATTTATTATGTAACTTTCCTTAGGTTTCTAAAAAAAATGTTATAAAGCTGCAGAATGCATATAGCTATATAACTGTGAATGTTATATTCACCTACATGAACATATTTAATGAATATATTTATTTGATATAAATATATATTTATTTTATATGAATTTATTTCATATAATGAATATATGAAATAATTTCATATGAAAATACGAAATATATTAAAGATGTATTTAATGAACAGGTCTGCTATCTATATACTACCTCGTTTATTCTTGATTCTAGGAGAAAGCATGAGAAAATGAAGGGCACATCATGAACATTATAATGAAAAATCATGATGTTCAAAAGAAATAATAACATGTAACTTTCCAAAAAACAATTAAGCGTGAAATATATAGCACATAAATTCACCCATGTAAACGATGAAACACAAGCTAAAGTTTGATAGACATTGAGTTTGTGTAAACATCAAATCTGTGTGCTAAGACAGAAAGAAAACACAAAGATAAACAGAGATATGCCATCTCCTAGCAAGACCTAACAACAGTATGCCTGGTACGTGGACTGAGCTTCCATAATCATCTCCTTCTGCTTGTGCCTTGACTTGGTGGTGGTGGGGGGCTGTGCTGTCACGGTGAGGGAAGAAGGTGGTGATCTCGACCCCCTCCTGCACTACTAATGAACTACTACAACCTATTTTTCCTTCGGACCAAATTGTTACTCTCCTCATATAATAATGTTGTAATTGTGACTTTTTTTTATTTTTATTTTTTAAATGATTTTATTTTTAAGTAATCTCTCCACCCAGTGTGGAGTTTGAACTCAAAACCAAGAGTCATGCACTCCACCAACTGAGTCAGCCAGATGCCCTGGAACAACATTTATTTAGATATTTTATTTAACATTATTTAAACATTTTATTTAAAAGCATCTGTCTGCATCTGACTGTAAACAAAAGCAGACTTTTTCAAAATTCACATTTTTCATGCTGTTTCCTAGTGATTGTATTTCCTTAAAAAGGACTTTATTGTGTTAACCTAGAATGAAATGTACCTATTATAGGTATGCTGAGGAGTGAGTTTTGACAAAAGAGTATGCCTGTGTGTTACTACCACACTCAGGAATATTTTCATCACCTGGTTTAATTTGTGGCCATTCTCACTCAATACCCTGTCCCCCATGGGACCAGACAACCACTAATCTTTCAGTCACTACAGACTACATTTGCCTTTCTGGTGTTTTACGTACATGTAATCACAAACCATGCTGATTTCTTTCGTTCAGCACAATGCTTTTTGACATCCATGTTGCGGAAGTAGCTTGCTGAGTACTATTCCATCACAAGGATGTATGATACATTTTTTTTTTATTAGTTCATCTGTTGATGGACATGATAGACATCCCAGTTCTTAGCTATTACCAATAAAATTGCCATTTGCATATGTAAACAAGTCTTTGTGTGAACATGTATTATTTCTTTTAGGTGAGTACCTAGGAATGGAATTCTAGTCGTGTGTGAAGTGTATGTTTAAATTTGTAAGAACCTATTAAACTGTGTTCCAAATCTGGTTGTATTATTTTGTACTCACACTAGCCATATATGAAAGACTTTAACTTGGGCCACTGTAATGGACACAGAGTACTATCTCACTGGAGTTTTCATTAGCATTTCCATGAAGATGAGTGATGCTGAATATGTTTTCTCATATTTATTGGCCACTCATATATCTTCTTTTATGAAGTAACTCTTCATATATTATTTCTCATTTTTATTAGGCTATTTGTCTTTGAATTGTCAAGTTGTAAGAGTTCTTAATATATTCTGTATACAACTCATTTCTAGATAAAAGATTTGTGGTTTTGTGAATATTTTCTCTGACAGTGCTTGTCTTTGTATTTGTATAAATGATATCTTCTGAAGAGTAGAAGTTTTCAATTTTGATGAAATGCAATTTGTCAAAAATATTTTTTTAATGATTCATGGGTTTTGTGGCCTTAAGGATTCTTTGCCTACTCCAGGGTCACAGGGATTTTCTCCCTATTCTTTCTTCTAGAAGTGTTAGGGTGTATGATGAGAATTACGATCCATTCTGAGTGCGTATTTGTGTCTGAGGTGAGGAAACGCTCAGGGTTTATTTTCTTCCCCATGCAGATATCCAGCTGTTACAGCACCGTTTACTGAAAAACACAATCCTATTCCTGACTGAAGTTGCCTTGGCACCATTGTCTAAAATCAATTGACCTGGAATGCCTGGCTGGCTCAGTCGGTAGGATATGTGAATCATGATCTCACTGTCATGAGTTCAACCCCTATGTTGGGTATGGAGCCTACTTTAATAAAATAAAACCAATTGACCATTTAGGTATGGGTCTGTTTCTGAACTCTCTATTCTGTTCAATCAATCTATAATCTATCTACCCTTGTGCCAATAATAAGTTTTACTGTGAGCTTTATAATAAATCTGAAAACCAGGGAATATTAATCCTCCAATTTTATTCTTTTCTAAAATTGTTTCAGCTACTCTAATTCCTTTACATTATTATATAAATTTCAGGATCAGCTTTCAGTTAATGTAAAAAAGCCTGCTGAAATTTTGATTGAGATTAAATGTATACATGAATTTGAGTAGCACTGACACCTTAACAACGTTAAGTCCTCTGACCCACCAATGTGTTACATGCCTACATTTATTTACACGACCTTTTAAAAAATTTATAGCACCTTTGATTTTACTCAGTAATGTTTTATAGTTTTGTATGCATGGTTCTCGCATATATGTTGTTAAATTAATCCTTAAGTATTCATACTTCTGATGCGATTGTAAATGGCTATTAAAAATTTTAAATTTCCGAATGTTCATTGATAGACTTTTTATAGAAATGGTTTTTATTCTGATTTTGAATATTAACTTAGTATCCTGCAACCTTATTATACATGCTTAAGAGTTTAGTGGTTTCATAAACTCTTAAGGACTGTCTCTACACAATCACGTGAGCTGTGAATAATGATAGTTTTACTTCATTCTTTTTAATATGTTTGCCTTTTAGTTCCTTTTTCCCCTTAATTATAGTAGTGAGGACTTCAAGAGCAATCTTGAATAAGTGTGGTGAGAGTTGGTATCCTTGCTTTGTTCCTCATCTGAAAAGGAAAGTGATCATTCTTTCACCATTGAGCATGGTGTGAACTATAGGTTTTTCATAGATGCCCTTTGTCAGGATGAGGAAGTTTCCTTCTAGTTTGCTGAGAGTTTTTATTGTGAAGGGGTATTAAATTTTGTCAAATATTTTTTATATTTTGAATGAGATGTATATCATTTTTTTTTAATATGGTCAACTACATTAATCGATTCCCTAGTGTTAAACCAATATTGCATTCCTGAGAAAAACCCTTTTTGGTCATGATATATTATTATTTTTATAGCTTGCTCTTAAGGATGTTTGCAACTAAATTCACGAGGACTATTGTCCTGTTTTATTTTCTTATACTATTTTTGCCTAGTTTTGGAATCAGGTCAATATTGGTTTTACTAAATGAGTTAAGAAGTTTTCCTTATTTCTCCATTTTTTGGAAATAATTTGTGTAGGCTTGGCATTATTTTTTCCTTAAATGTCTGGTAGAATTTACTAATGAAGCCTCTGCATGTGGACTTTTCTTTATATAAATGTTTTAAATTATGAATTCAATTATTTCGAAATTTGATGTGGTGAAATTTGGCTTTTCTACTTTTTGATTCAATTTGATCATTTGTGTCTATTAAAATGTTTATTATTTTATCTAAGATGTCAAATTTGTTGGCATAACTTTATTCATAATATTTCCTTAATTATCCTCTTAATGTCTGTAGTTATGCAGTTTGTCCCCCTCTTTCATTCCTTTACTGCTAGTTTGCATATCTCCCTTTATTTGTTAGTTCAGCTAGATGTTTACAAAAAATGTCAAGCTTTTCAAAGAACCAGTTTTTAATTTCCTTGACTTTTCTCTATCTTTTCACCATTTTTTATTTCATTGAATTCTGCTCTTAATTATTTTCTTCTTTCTATCTTGAGATTAATTTGTTCCTCTTTTTGTAGCTTCATAAAATAGAAACTTGCTCATTTTAGAACTTTCTCCTTTTCTAAATAAGCACTTAAGGTCAAAAGTTTCTTTTGCTTATGTGGTGCTTATTAGCACCACATATATTTTAATATGTTGTGTTTTATCTTTATTCTTTTAAAAAAAGAGTTTAATTTTTAGAGAAATTTTAGGTTTACAGCAAAATTGAGAGGAAAATACAGAGACATCCTATGGTTCCCCTGACATGCATAGCCTCCCTCATTATCAACATCCCCACCAGAGTGGTACATTTGTTAAAACTGGTGAATCTATACTGACATAACATCATCACCTAAAATTCATAGTTTATAGTAGAGTTCACTCTTGGTGTGTTATATATTCTATGGCTTTGGACATATATAATGAAATGTTTCCACCCTCACAGTATGACACAGAGTGGTTTCACTACCCTAAATATCCTCTGCTTGTGTATACCATCCTCCACTGCCCAGATTCTGGCAATTACTGATTTTTTTTACCGTGTCTATATTTTGCCATTTCTGGAATGTCTTGTAGTTGGAATCATACAGTATGTAGCCTTTTCATATTGATTCCTTTTTACCTATTAATATGCATTGAAGGCCTTCCTTGTCTTTTCATGGTTTGATAGCTCATTACCTTTTGGCACTGTATAATATTTCATTATCTGGATACAGTAGTTTATTTATCCATTTACCTACTGAAGGACATTTTGGTTGCTTCTAAGATTTGGCAATTATGAATGAAGCTGCTATAAACATTTCTGTGTAGGTTTTGTGTGGATTTAAATTTTTAACTCCTTTGGGCAAATACCAAGGAGCCCTATTGTTGCATTGTATGGCAAGAGGATGTTTAGTTTTTGTAAGAAATCACCAAATTGTTTTTCAAAGTGGTTGTACTGTTTTGCATTCCTACTAGGATACTCAGCAATGTTTGGTATTGTCCCTGTTCTGGATTTTGGTCATTTTAAAAGATGTATAGTGTTATTTTACTGTTGTTTTATTTTATTTTTTCATTGTTTTAATTTTCATGTCCCTGATGACATATGACGTGGAGCATCTTTTGATATACTTATATTTGCTATCCGGCTGTCTTCTTTGGTGAAGTGTCTGTTAAGGTTTTTGACTCATTTTTGAAGTTGGATTGCTTTCTTGAGTTTTAAGAATTCATTGTGTATTTTGGATAAGAGTTCTTAGTCATGTATGTCTTTTGCAAATATTTACTTCCTACCTGTGACTTGTCTTCTGATTCTCTTGACTGTCTTTCATAGATGGAAATTCTTAATTTTAGTCAAGTCCAGCTTATCAATTATTTCTTTCATGGATTATGCCTTTGCTGTTGTATCTAAAAAGTTATTGTTAAAGCCAAGGTCATGTAGATTTTTGCCTGTGTTGTCTTTCATAAGTTTTATAGTTTTGCATTTTACATTTAAAACTGTGACTCTTTTTGAGTTAATTTTTATGAAGGGTATAAGACCTGTGTTTAGATTTATTTCTTGCTTGTGGATGTCAATTTATTCCAGCACCACTTGTTGAAAAGATTATCTCTGTTCCACGATATTGCCTTTTCTCCTTTGTCAAAGATCAGTTTACTATAGTAAGTGAGTCTATTTCTAAGAACTCTATTCTGTTCCATTGATCTATTCATCTATTCTTTCATCAGTATCATACTATCTTATGATTACTGTCACTTTGTAGTAAGTCTTAAAGTCAGGTAGTAACATCAGTCCTCTAACCTTTTTCTTCTCCTCCAATATTGTATTGGCTATTCTGGGTCTTTTGCTTCTTCATGTAAACTTTAGAATCAGTTTGGCAATATCTACCAAATACCTTGCTGGGATTTTATTCAAATTGCAAAGAATTTGAAGATCAAGTTGGGAAGAACTGATATTTTGACATTATTGAGTCTTTCTATCCAAGAACATAGAATATCTCTCCATTTATTTAGTTTGATTTCTTTTATAGTTTCATTATATTCCTTATATAAACTGCATACATATTTTGTTAGAGTTATGCCCAAGTATTTCATTTTGGGGGATGCTAATGCAATGACAATGTGTTTTCAATTTCAAATTTCACTTGTTTGTTGCTAGATATGGGAAAATGGCTTTGTACATTAACTTTATATTCTATAACCTTCCTATAAATGCTTATTAGTTCAAGGAACATTTTTGGCTAATTCTTTTAGATTTTCACGTCGATAGCCATGTTATCTGTGAACAAAGGCAGTTTTATGTTCTCTGTCCCAATCAGTTGTCCTATGGTATTAACTAAGACTTTTACTATAAGGTTGACATGGGGTGATGAGGGTGTACATCCCTGTTTCCCAGTAAGATGTTCCTCATCTTACTAGGAAAGTTTCTAATTTCTGACGGCTAAATATGTTAGTTGTAAGTTTTTGTTATTATTTACATGTGGAGGAAGTTCCCCTCTAGTCCTCATTTAATGAGAGTTTATATCATAAATGAGTGTTGGATTTTATAAAGGCTTTACCTGTATCTATTGATATGATCATTGTTTTTCTCGTCTTTAGCCAGTTGATGTGACAGATTACATTAATCAATTTTCCAATGTTGAAATAGCCATGAATATCTGAGATTAATTCTACCTGGTTGAAATATATAATTTTTATATGTTGTTGGATCAATTTGCTAATATTTTATTGAAGTTTTTTGGAACTACGTTCACGAGAGATACTGCTTTACAGTATTTTTTTCCCATGTCGTTGTCTGGTTTGCTACTGGGGTGTTGCTGGCCTTTTAGAATGAGTTTATTCTTTTAAAAATATTTTCTAGGGATGCCTGGGTGGCTCAGTCAATTAAGCATCTGCCTTCCTCAGGTCATGATCCCAGGGTCCCACATCAGACTCCTTGCTCAGCGGGGAGCATGCTTCCCCCTCTACCTGCTGCTCCCCCTGCTTGTGTTCTCTCTCTGACAAATCAATCAATCAATCAATCAATCAATCAAAAAAACATTTTCTAAACTGGACAGATACATGCAAAAGAACAGAAATGGACCACCTTCTTACACCATACACAAAAATAAGCTCTAAATAGATGAAAGACCTAAATGTGAGACTGGAAACCACCAAAATCCTTGAAGAGAGCACAGACAGTAATTTCTCTAACACTGGTTGTAGCAACATTTTTCTAGACATGTCTCCTGAGGCAAGGGAAACAAAAGCAAAAATAAACTATTGAGACTTCATCAAAATAAAAAGTTTCTGCAAAACAAGGGAAAAACCCAACAAAACTAAAAGGCAACCCACAGAGTGGGAGAAGATATTTGCAAATGACATATCCGATAAAGGGTTAGTATCTAAAAATCTATAAAGAACTTATCAAACTCAACACCCAAAAAACAATCAATCCAATTAAGAAAGGGGTAGAAGATATGAATAGACATTTCTCCAAAGAGAGAAGTCTCTTACAGATGGCCAACAGAAACATGAAAAGATGCTAAACAACACTGATCATCTGGATATGCAAATCAAAACTATGATGAGGTATCATCTCACAACTGTCAAAATGGCTAAAATAAAACAACAACAACAACAACACACAAGAAACAACAAATGTTGGCAAGGATGCAGAGAAAGGGGAACCTTCTACTATTGGTGGGAATGCAAACTGGTGCAGCCACTCTGGAAAATAGTATGGAGGCTTTCAAAAAATTAAAAATGCAGCTATCCTATGATCCAGAAATTCCACTAGTAGGTATTTACCCAAAGGATACAAAAATACAGATTCAAAGAGGCACATGCACCTGGATGTTTATAGCAGCATTATCAACCATAGTCAAACTATGTAAGCAGCCCAAATGCCCATTGACTGATGAAAGGATAAAAAGAATGAAGTATATATATAAAATGGAATATTACTCAGCCATAAAAGAGAATGAAATCTTGCCATTTGCAGCAACATGAATAGAGCTAGAGAGAATACCACTAAGCAAAACAAGTCAGAGAAAGACAAATACCATATGATCTCACTCATTTGTGGAATTTAAGAAACAAAACAAAGAATCAAAGGAAAAAGAGAGCTTGAGAGAGGGAGAGAGAGAGAAAGAGAGAGAGAGAGACAGAGAAAGAAATCAAGAAGACTTTTATTTTTTATTTATTTTTTTAAAAATTTTTTATTAACATATAATGTATTATTTACCCCAGGGTACAGGTCTGTGAATCATCAGGCTTACACATTTCACAGCATTTGCCATAGCACATACCCTTCCCAATGTCCATATCCCTACCACCCCACCACCTCCCAGCAACCCTTAGTTTATTTCGTGAGTTTAGGAGTCTCTTATGGTTTGTCTCCTTCCCCATCCCATCTTGTTTCATTTCTCTTCCCCACGCCCCCATAATCCCCTGCCCTGCCTCTCAAATTCTTCATATCAGAGCGATCATGTGATAATTGTCTTTCTCTGACTGACTTATTTCACTTAGCATAATACCCTCTAGTTCCATCCATGTCGCTGCAAATGGCAAGATTTCATTTCTCTTGATGGCTGCATAGTATTCCATTGAATATATATACCTCCTCTTCTTTATCCATTCATCTGTTGATGGACATCTAGGTTCTTTCCATAGTTTGGCTATTGTGGACATTGCTGCTATAAACATTCGG
>CM052810.1:150052042-150068760 GCA_028533885.1 Nasua narica
CCTATTCTCCTGAAATTGTTTCAAAAAATAGAAACAGAAGGAAAACTTCCAGACTCTTTCTATGAAGCCAGCGTTACCCTGATCCCCAAACCAGGTAAAGACCCCATCAAAAAGGAGAATTTCAGACCAATATCCCTGATGAATATGGATGCCAAGATTCTCAACAAGATCCTAATGGGATCCAAGAGCATATTAAAAAGATTATTCATCATGACCAGGTGGGATTTATCCCTGGGATGCAAGGGTGGTTCAACATTCGCAAATCGATCCATGTGATAGAACAAATCAACAAGAGAAGAGAGAAGAACCACATGATCCTGTCAATAGATGCAGAAAAAGCATTTGACAAAATTCAGCATCCGTTCCTGATTAAAACACTTCAAAATATAGGGATAGAAGGAACATTTCTCAACATCATGAAATTGTAACTCTTGATTTGGGGGAAATAATAAGAAACTCACTTGTAAAAAGAAAACTGATGGCTGAGTGGGGGGAAATCAGTGGGGGCAATGAACCATGAGAGACTGTGGACTCTGAGCAACAAACTGAGGGTTTTGGAGGGGAGGGGGTGGGGGGATTGGGTGAACCTGGTGGTGGGTATTGAGGAGGGCACGTATTGCATGGAGCACTGGGTGTGGTACATAAACAATTACTCTTGTAACACTGAAAAAATAAAATAAACATATTTGGGGGAAAAAAAAAGAAAACTGAGAGAATAATCTAATCCTATAAGTCTTACCGATGTTTATGCAACTTCTCCGAAAGAAGAGAATGAATATATTATTAAATTAAATCCTAATTATACCAAATAAGATTTATAACACCTGCCAGTTCATTTAATAAACATTTATTTTGGACCAAATATGCAAACTGGTGCAGACATTTGTATTTTAGGGGCAATGAATTTGAGCATTATTCTTTCTACAGGATACTTACAATCTATGGAAGGAACAAATCCAGACTAGTCTGCAATAAATAAAATGAATTTTTTATTCTTTTTTCTTTATTCTTTATTATTTTTCTTTATTCTTCCCTGATTCGGGAAAGAAATTAGATGACCAAATGCAGTAAAGAAATAATAACACCTGAAACTGAGGAATGAAGGTGGTGTGTAAGTAAGAGTATGTCAAAGTACCTTTAAGAACATAATTTCTAATACTATGACATTTCACTATCAATTCACACAATACCAAGGGAATTCTTGAAAATGTCCTTGTAATTTGACTTACATAGAAGTTTAAGTTAGACAACTAGGATAAAAAGTATATACATTGGGTTCAAAATATTTTCATTGGTTGATTTTGAGCAATGATATTCTGAAAACCTCATGCCATTTAGTGCCATCAAGACTACCTTAAAATATATGCTTAAGACAATAAACCAGAACTTATATTTACTCAGATTCATTTTAGGGAGAAAAGTATATTCTCCATTTGCTTTAACAGGCAGAACACATGCTCAAAGGAACAGTTCACAAATTTGGACTCAGGACCACTTTAAACTCTTAAAAATTGAGAACCTAAAAGGGCTTTTGTTTATGTTATTTATACCCATCAATATTTACCATATTAAAATTAATACTCTGGCATTTAAAATAGTTATTTATAAAGTTATTACAAAATAATAGCATATGTGTTCAATATAATATGCATAATAATAAACATTTTTATGAAATGTTATTTTGTTTTATAAAACAAACAAAAAAATAGAAACAGAAGGAAATTGAAGATGACACAAAGAAATGGAAAAACATTACATGCTCATGGGTTAGAAGAACAAATATTGTTAAAATGTCTATACTACCCAAGCCAATCTACACATTCAATGCAATCCCTATTAAAATACCACCAGCATTTTTCACAGAGCTAGAACAATCCTAAAATGTGTATGGAACCACAAAAGATCCCAAATAGCCAAAACAACCTTGAAAAAAAAGAAAAAGCAAAGCTGGTGGCATCACAGTCCTAGACTTTAAGCTGTATTACAAAGCTGTAGTCATTAAGACAGTATGGTACTGGCACAAAAACAGCTACATAGATCAATAAAACAGAATAGAAGCCCCATAAATGGACCCACAACTATATTGTCAATTAATCTTCAATGAAAGGGGGAAGAATATCCAATGGAAAAAAAGACAGTCTCTTCAACAAATGATGTTGGGAAAACTGGACAGCAACGTACAGAACAATTAAACTGAACCACTTTCTTATACCATACACAAAAACAAATTCAAAATGGAAGAAAGACCCAAATGTGAGACCTGAAACCATAAAAATTCTGGAGAACACAGGCAGTAATCTCTTTGGCATCGTCTGTAGCAACTTTCTAGATATGTCTCCTGAGCCAAAGGAAATAAAGCAAAAATAAACTATTGAAACTTTACCAAGATGAAAAGCTTCTTTACAGGGGCTCCTGGGTGGCACAGCTGGTTAAGCATCTGACTCTATTTCAGTTCAGGTCATGATCTCAGGGTCCTCAGATCAACCCCCACATCAGGTTCTGTGCTCATCAGGAAGTCTGCTTGAGGACTCTCTCCCTCTCCCCCTCCTCCCAATCATGCTCATGCTCTCTCGCTCTCTCTCTCCTCCCTCCCCTCCCTAAAATACATAAATCTTTAAAAAAAAAGTTTCTGCACAGCAAAGGAAACAATCAACAAAACTGAAAAGCAACCTACAGCATGAGAGACTATATTTGCAAATGACATATATGATAAAGGATTAGTATTCAAAATCTATAAAGAACTTATCAAACTCAACACCCAAAAAAACAAACATTCCAGTTCAGAAATGGGCAGAAGACATGAGGAGATATTTTTCCAAAGAAGACCTACCGATGGCTGACAAACACATAAAAAGATGCTTAACATCACCATCACCAGGGAAATACAAATCAAAACTAAAATGAATATCACCTCACACCAGTCAGAATGGCTAAAATCAATAACACAAGATACAACAGGTGTTGGCAGGGATGCAAAGAAAGGAGAACCCTCCTACACTGTTGGTGGGAATGCAAACTGGTGCAGGCACTCTAGAAAACAGTATAAGATTTCTCAAAAAGTTAAAAATAGAACTACTCTATGACCCAGTAATTGCACTACTAGTTATTTACACAAAGGATACAAAAATACTGATTCAAAGGGATACATACACCCTGATATTTATAGCAGCATTATTTACAACAGCCAAATTATGGAAATAGCCCAAGTATCCATCAACAAATGAATGGATAAAGAAGATGTGAGACAGGGGCGCCTGAGTGGCTCAATGGGTTAAAGCCTCTGCCTTCGGCTCAGGTCATGATCTCAGGGTTCTGGGATCGAGCCCCACATCAGGCTCTCTGCTCAGCGGGGAGCCTGCTTCTCCCTCTCTCTCTGCCTGCCTCTCTGCCTACTTGTGATCTCTCTCTGTCAAATAAAATAAATAAAATCTTTAAAAAAAAAAGATGTGAGATAGATTGATAGATCAATAGATAATAGATAGATGATAGATGATACATAGATGATAAGTAATATATGATAGATGTAAGATAATTACATAGATAGATAGAATATTACTCATAAAAAATGAAATCTTGCTATTTGCAACAACATATATGAAGCTAGAGAGTATCATCCTAAGCAAAATAAATCAGTCAGAGAAAGACAAATACCATATGATTTTATTCATATGTTGAATTTAAGAAACAATACAAATGAACACGGTGAGGGTGGAAAAAGAGGCAAACCAAGAAACAGACTCAACTGTAGAAAACAAACTGATGGTTACCAGAGAGGAGGTGGTTGGGTGGATGGGCGAAATAGGTGATGGAAATTAAGCAGTGCACTGTTGTGGGACGCCTGGGTGGCTCAGTTGGTTGAGCAACTGCCTTTGGCTCAGGTCATGATCCCAGCGTCTTGGGATCGAGTCCCGCATCGGGCTCCTTGCTCCGCAGGGAGCCTGCTCCTCTCTCTGCCTCTGCCTGCTTGTGTTCTCTCTCTGTTAAATGAATAAATAAAATCTTTAAAAAAAAAGTGCACTGTTGTGATGAGCATGGGATGTGGTATGTAAGTGATGAATCACTAAATTCTACACCTGAAACTAATATTACAATGTATGTTAACTAACTGGAATTTAAATAAAAATTTGGAGAAAAAAGGGTGAGAAACAAAAAACAAAAAATAGTGAGACTAGGTCGTACGTTTTTGTAAAATCTATTTAATGTCTGGCTTAACGGAGACATTTGGGTATTCGTACTTGCTTTTGCATCGAATTTATTGTGATGTGTTGTTTTTTGGGTGACATATATGAAGAAAATCTACCATCACCCAGATATGTAGTTAGAAAGAGAAAAACGTCATGGACCCTGAATAACAGAGAATAAAGGTCTTGGGGAGATTCCAGTGGTCCTGGGAACACAGCTGGAGAAAAGCCACACTAAAGCAGACCAACTAAAATTGAAGAGTTACCCTAGTTACACAAAATAAGAGAATATTTTCCTGTACCTATAGTTCTGACTAAGCACTTAAAATTTATGTTTGAGGAGGAAACTGTGTTACAGACAGCAAAATTGGAAGGCCCTGTATTTGCCCAAGTTGTAGTGTTAGGTGGGAATATTTTTTTAAATAATTCCTGTCCTTTTAGTAAAACGTTTGCTGAAAGAGTGGAGTCCCTGACTGAAACACATCTTTCTAGCTTCATTCACTTTCACAGGAATGGGAAACAGTATGGTTGCACCTATATAAATAGAAATTGTTGAGGAAAAATGCACAGAACAAACAGAAACAAAACAACCCACTGAAACAGAAAATAAAATCTATAAATTGAATTATTCGACAATTATTCTTTTAGGGAAAGTACATTTAGGAGCATGATAAAATATTGTAGTAGGCGTATACAGAAGGATAGATACCTTCATAACATTACAGTTTCCTCTTTAATTTTTTTTTGGGGGGGGCGCCTGGGTGGCTCAGTGGGTTATAGCCTCTGCCTTCGGCTCAGGTCATGATCTCAGGGTCCTAGGATTGAGCCCCACATCGGGCTCTCTGCTCAGCAGGGAGCCTGCTTCCCCCTCTCTCTCTGCCTGCCTCTCTGCCTACCTGTGATCTCTCTCTCTCTCTCTGTCAAATAAATAAATAAAATCTTTAAAAAAAAATTTTTTTTTAATAAAGGCAGGGGAGGAACAGAGGGAGAGGAAGAGAATCTCAAGCAGACTCCCTGCTGAGCAGAGAGTCTGACACGGGGATCAATCTCACAACGCTGAGATCATGACCCAAGCCAAAACCAAGAGTCTGACACTAAACCAACTGAGCCTCCCAGTTGCTCCCACAATTTGCTCTTTATATGCAGTTTCTGCTCAGAGTGATATAATGAACAGCATCATCCCTAAGAGTTCTTTAGCTAATTCATGTAAGAAAACACAAATGAAATATTGCCATATGCTTAGAAAAATGAGCACTGAAAGCCTACATCCATGTGCCCTAATTTCATGAGACTTTCCATTTCCCCTATACTTCCAAATCATTTTAGTCCCTGATTTAACACATATTTTAAATATCTACTTCATTTTTAAATGTGAGGCTTTTAAAAGATGGAGAATACTTTTAGTCTTCCTTCATTTTTACAGTAAAATATTATTACTAAGGAGAGCAACACCAAAATACCAGTTGGCTTTATTTAAAATAGAGAATGCATATAATTACATATACACACAAGTTGTCTTATTAATCCATTTACAAAATATTAAGCTTTTATTTACCAAGGACCAAATAAGGTCTTGATTGGTATAGTTTTCAAATTGACAAAAAGGTAAGGGGAATAAAGCTTATCGCCACTCCCTTGAAACTAATATTAAACATGACCACTTTGCTTCAAGATAGAATCTTGTTGGTCTATATTTCAGGAAGTGGTATCAAAGCTTTTATTGGTGCATTTTCAAAAGGAAATCATTTTTTCTGGATATTAGTGTCAAAAGAATAGATTCACTGCTTTAATAGAAAATTAATTATATATACTATTATATGTACTAAATACAATTATATGTACTATTAATACCACATTCATACCTTAAAATTATCATTGATCCTTTTATTAAGAAATGTTTCAATTAAGTTATATTTTATTAATTCTTGATTTAAGGCAACCAACTATTTCTGACAAAGTGTTTAATTATAATTCATCTATGGAGCACCGGGGTTATCTAAAAAATAGACACATACCTACATACATGAGAATTAACCAAATATTTAAAACTTCCAGGGCTATTGTGGTATCACCCACAGCCTGGCAGAGTCCAAGTGCCCTTTTTAAAACATAGACTGTGGAGCATAGGGACTCTTGCTCTGAGCTCCTCGAGGACCCACATTCCAACCAGCAGTCCACCAGCGTGGTAGCCAATAGTGTAAATCAGGGCAGGGAGTGGAAATAGTCCCCCATAAGTCGTGACAGAGCATATAACAAAGCTCAAGTAAAAATATAGTGCTAAGTTTGGTATTTTACGAAATTGTTTTCTAAATAGAAATATCAGGTATTATCCAGATAGAATATTTGCAGACATGAAGATTTCAGATAGAAAACTGACCTACATATTGTAAAATAGAATACCGTGCAAGCTTATGCAGGTCAAATGGCCAGCTTGCTACAGAACTGAATTTGAAAAAATTCTATGGCTCCCAGCCCTGTACAGTTTCCACTTACATGAGGTTAATTCCCTCATTTTCTTGAACAAGGAATTAGCAATTACAGCAAATCAAGTATCATTGTGAGCATTATATATTAATGACCTATGGGTAATGAACTTTGAATCCTTCCTGGTCACACTGTGAGCACCAATTTCATTATGTAAAAAAGGGTTATAGTGAGGATTAACACACATGAAGCATTGAGCAGCTAGCACAAAGCAGTTTCTCAAGAAGTGGTGTTGTTTATTGCTCACAAAAGAATTATTTTATTCAGGTATATATAGGATCCAATGGTAGTCATATAAACAGTGATGGAAAAGAAGGCAGTATTTCCTGTCTATGCAGCAACTCCTCAAAACCTTGGGCTTTTATGTCCAGCATAGAACTCTAAACCCAGGGAGAATCCAGTGATTAAAACAAGATGAATAAAATATTGTTGTTTTCCATGTAGACAAGCTGTCTGATACAGGGACTTTCTGCACTAGACACTCATTGGTCGTATCTCTTGTATTTATATATATTTCATGTTTTGTTACCCCATTCATGTTCAAACCCTTATTTCCCATGAGGTTTCATTTTCTTGAATGAAAGGACACACGAAAAGAAGGAAGTGACCAGTTGTCATTGTATTCTCATCATTCTGAAATGATTTAACTCCCTTTACTTTTATTCAGGGATAATGACTCCAAATTTTTATAGATTCTTAATATTACTGTGTGTGAACGTGCCCAAATATTCAAGTATTCTGCTTTAATATCATTTTTATATTTTAACAGTCTCTTTCAACAAGTCTTTTATTTAGCATTATGCACATTATCTGATAAGGACACACCATTTTCTAATATAGTTGCATTGCAACATGCTCCTTGTGCTTCCCATTTTTAAATCTATGAAGAAATTTTAAAACTATTCACAGTTACTGTGAAAATATTTTCACTAAATGTGACAGCTTTAAAAAAATTTAAATATGTTTCAGTGTTAATTATTTTTATTTTTTAATTTTCAATTTTTAATAAAATCACTACATATTTACCATGCTTATCTAATGACACTGCAGGAGTAGTGGGGGTCCCTACATTTGCCTCATCCCTCTAACACAGCCAGATAAATATCAAATCATTCTGAACCCCCAAGAAATTGATCTAAAGACAGAAAACAAACTGCACAACTAGAGGGAAACAGCCATGTTGTGGAAGGTAGGAGCTGCAGAGAGTTGATTCGGAGGGGAAAAGAACTGTACATTCTGTGGAGCAAAGAGAGTCCTGATCAAGGAGAGAGGAACAGAAGAAGGAGGGCAGAGGCCTGGGAGCAGGTGGTCGGAGTATCCCCTGGATCAGATGGGAAAAAACAACTCCCCTCTTGGAGTGCATTCAGGAGTGGTGGCATGGCCTCTCCAGGGACAAAAGACCTGGTGGGCAGCAACATATTCGTTAGCATAAGAACAGAGATACCTGCTGAGGGCAGCAAACCTTGGTGCCAACTTTTTGCTGCGCTTTACCATAAACTCCAAACTGCTGTGTAATCATGGGACCACTTTTCTGGGACAAACCGGCACCGGCTACAGTGCAGCAAGACCCTCCCCCAGAGGATTAGTATGTGTCCATGCTGTGCTGGGTCCCTAAAATTTAGGGTTTTGAAATCCAGCCATAGCCTGAGATAAAACACAAGAGAATTGTGCTGCCAGGTAGGCAGGTCACTCAGGCACAGACAGGGTGAAGGCAGGGATGTGAAAGAAGCAGGGACACAAGAGAGAAAATTGTTCACTCTTCTGAGAGGATTTCCTCAAGAGTGGCAGGCCTGAACTCCCCACTCCCATAGGAGAGAGCAGGGTAAAGCCATTTCCCCCCAAAACCCCCATGCCCCCCCACCCCCCACCCCACTCATCAGCCCTGACCAACTTCAGTGAACAGCACAGCACCCCCCAGTGGAGGCTACAGCTGCTTACAACAAGCCCTGCCCTACTGCACCCTGCAGGTGCATCTTTACTGAGGCAAGTTGGCCTGGGAACCAGCACAGCAGGTCCCTCCCCCTGAACACCAACACAAATCCCTCAACACATACCAAGTCTACTGATCATAGAGTACTAGAAAGCTTCAGTTCTAGGGGAAATAGGATCTAGCTTCTTTTAACAAGCAGACCAAAATACATCTAGTTAAAACTTGCCACACTGTGGACAAGGTCCAAACACTCCTCAGTGCAGATAAGAAGAAACTGCAGAGGACAGACCTAATGGAAGAAGCTGCGAAAATACAATAGCAGAGTGCATACTCTGAAACACTTCTTGAAGCACCAGGCCCAAGACAGTATAGGACCTCTCTTAATATAGCCACTACTCTCGGGATCAGGAATATTAATAGGCTTTACACACACACACACACAATAGTGACCTAGACAAAATGACAAGATGGAGGAATTCACCCCAAAAGAAAGAACAAGAGAAATCACGGCCAGGGATTTAATCAAAACAGATATAAATAAGATGACTGAACCAGAATTTAAAACAACAATCATAAAGATCCTAGCTGGGCTTGAGAAGAACATTGAAAGTACTAGAGAATTCCCTTTCTGTAGGGATAAAAGAACTAAAAACTAGTCATACTGAAATAAAAAATTCTATAACTGAGATGCAAAACCAACTGGATGCAATGACACTGAGGACAGATGAAACAGAGGAAAGAATCAGTGATACAGAAGGTAAAAATGTGGAGGAAGAAAGGTATTAGATCACAAATGTAGATTTAGAAAACTCAGTGACTCCTTAAGGCATAATAACATTCATATCATAGGAGTTCCAGAAGAGGAAAAGAGGGAAAAAGGCAGAAGGTTTATATGAGCAAATGATACCTGAAAATGTCCCTAATCTGGGGAAGGAAACAGATATCGAAATCCAAGAAACACAAGAACTTCCATTAAATTCAACAAAAACCAGCCAACACCAAGACATATAATAGTCAAATTCAAAAAATACACAAACAAGGAAAGAATTCTGAAAGTAGCAAGGGAAAAAAAGTTCTTAATCTATAAGGGAAGACAAATCAGTTTTGCTGTAGATCTGTCCACATAAACTTGGCAGGCCAAAAGAAAGTGGCATGATATAGACAATATGCTGAATAGGAAAAATATGCAGCAGAGAATACTTTATCTAGCAAGGCTGTCATTCAGAATAAAAGGAGAGATAAATGTTTCCCAAGCAAACAAAAACTAAAGGAGTTCATGACCACTAAACTAGTCCTGCCAGATATTAAAGGGACTCTCTGAGTGGAAAAGAAAGACCAAAAGTAACAAAGACTAGAAAAGAACAGAGAACATCACCAGAAACATCACCTTTACTGGTAACACAATGGCACTAAATTCATATCTATCAATAAACACCCTGAATGTAAATGGACTAAATGCTCCATTCAGAAAAATAAAGTATCAGAATGGATTTAAAAAAGAAAAAAACATGATCCATCTATATGCTGCCTACAAGACTCATTTTAGACCCATAGACACCTCCAGATTGGAAGCGAGGGGATGGAGAAACATCTCTCATGCTAAAGGACATCAAAAGAAAGCCAGAGCAGCCAAACTTACATCAGACAAACTAGATATTAAACCAAATACTGTAACAAGAGATGAAGAAGAGCGTATTATCATAACTAAGAGGTCTATCCATCAAGAAGATCTAACAATTGAAATATTTATGCCCCCAACTTTGAAGCAACCAAAAATATAAATCAATTAATAACAAACATGAAGAAACTCAATGATAATATAATACAGTAACAGGAGAGGACTTTAACTCCCCACTTACAGCAATGGGCAGATCATCTAAGCAGAAAATCAACAAGGAAAAAATGGTTTTGAATGACATCCTGCAACGAATAGACTTAACAGATATATTCAGAACATTTCATCCTAAAAAAGCAGAATACACATTCTTTTGGAGTGCACATGGAATATTCTCCAGAATAGACCACCCACTAGGTCTCAAATCAGCCCTCACTCAGCTAGTACAAAAAGACTACTATCATACCATGCATATTTTCAGACCATAACACTATGAAACCTGAAGTCAATTACAAGAAAAACCACTTGGAAAGACTACAAATACATGGAGGTTAAAGAATATCCTACATAAGAATGTCTGGGATAACCAGGAAATTAAAGAAAAAAATTTGAAAAATACATAGAAAGAAATGAAAATGAAAACATAATGGTCTAAAACCTCTAGGTTGCAGCAAAGGTGGTCCTGACAGGGAAGTATATTGCAATACAAGCTTACCTCTAGAATCAAGAAAAGTCTCGAATGTACGACCTAACCTTACACCTAAAGGAGCTAAGAAAGGAGTAGCAAATAAAGCCTAATGACAGCAGAAGAAGGGAAACGATGATTAGAGCAGAAATAAATAATATAGAAACAAACAAACAAAAAAACCCAGTAGAACAGATCAACAAAACTGAGTTGGTTCTTTGAAAGAAAATTAATCAAATTGATAAATCCCTAGCCAGACTTTTCAAAAAGAAAAGAGGGCCCCCCAAAACAAAATCACAAATGAAAGACAGATTACAATCAACAGCACAAAAATACAAACAGTTATAAGAGAATATTATGACAAATTATATGCCAACAAACTGGGCAATCTGGAAGAAATGGATAATTCCTAGAAACATACTACTACCAAAACTGAAACACAAAGAAGTGGAAATTTATACAGGCCCATAACCAGCAAAGAAATTAAATCAGTAATCAAAAATCTACCAAAAAACAAAAGTCTAGGGCCAGATGCCTTCCTAGCTGAATTTTACCAAACGCTTAAAGGGTAAATACCTATCCTTAAGCTGTGTGGAAGGCCTTCAGGGAACAAAAGCCATATAGAGCAAAACAGAGTGGATTTCTTAGCCAAACCCTGGCAAGGGCAGTACAATCCCGTCCAGGGCAAGAGAATCAAAACAACACGTCCCTCCCCCAAAATTTCAGAAAGTGCATCCAGCCAAGACCAAGTTTACCAATCAATGAGAACTGCAAAACTCCAGCCTTAGGGGAATACAGCACGTAGAATTCATGGCTTTTTTCCCTCCATGATTTTTTAGTCTCTCAATTTTAATTTCTTTCATTTTTTTATCTTTCCTTTTTCAACCAATTGCTTATTTTATCAACTCTTTTAAATCCTTTTTAATTTTCATTTGTAGTTACATTCTATCTCTTCATTGTATTTAATTTTATTTCCATATATATATACAAGCTTACCTCTAGAATCAAGAAAAATCTCAAATGTACAACCTAACCTTAGACCTAAAGGAGCTAGGAAAAGAACAGCCATATATATATTTTATATATTATTTATATATATATTTTTTCTTTCTTTACAATTTTGGGATCCAGTTTCTCCTAACAGACCAATATACACCCAAAATCTAGTATATGGCTCTAGCTGTGTTCTATTCACCTGTCTAATCGTATTCTCTTTTTCCTTTTTTTCCTCCTTTTTGCTGTTTTGTTTCTTTGTTTTGTTAAAGTCTTTTTAATTTTCATCATCACATTACATGCTATCCTTTCAATGTACTTAATTTTATTTTTGTATATATAAGTCTTTCTTTACAATTTTGAGATGTAGTTTCTTCTAACCGACCAAAA
Source organism: Nasua narica (assembly GCA_028533885.1). Lineage (NCBI taxonomy): Eukaryota > Metazoa > Chordata > Mammalia > Carnivora > Procyonidae > Nasua > Nasua narica. The sequence goes on from CM052810.1 coordinate 150,064,321, forward strand.
TACACTCAGGATATAGTGTATTGCTCTATTTTGCTCACCTGTCTGTGTATATCCCTTCTTTTTTGGTTGTTTTTCTCTTTTGGTTTTTTTCTTATCTTTTAATTTTTACTTTTGCAGGTACGTTCTATCCCTTCATTGTACTTAATTTTATTTTATTTTTGTACATATATAAGTTTTTCTTTCTTTACAATATTGGGATCTAGTTTTCTAACAAACAGATCAAAATACACACACAATCCAAGGTACCCCTCTGTTCTATTCACTTGTCTGATTATATTCTCTTTTTTTTCTTTTCTTTTTTAATTGCTTTTTCTTTTTCCTTTCCTCCCCCCCCCCCCTTTTCAGGTCTCTTCTTATTTGTTTAGTGTATATTTCTCTGGAGTAATTTTTGCCATTTTAATATTGTGTTCTCTCATTCATCTATTCTCTGGATAGAATGGCAAAATGGAAAAATTAACCTTGAAAAAGAAAACAAGAAACAGTACTGACTGCCAGGGACCTAATCAGTGTGGACATAAGTAAGATGATGGAACTAGAATTCAGAATAAAAATTATAAAGATACTAGCTAGGGGCGCCTGGGTGGCTCAGTTGGTTGAGCAACTGCCTTCGGCTCAGGTCATGATTCCGGAGTCCTGGGATCGAGTCCCATATCGGACTCCCAGCTCTGCGGGAAGTCTGCTTCTCCCTCTGACCTTCTCCCCTCTCATTCTCAGTCTCTCACTCTCTATAAATAAATAAAAAAAATCTTTAAAAAAGAAAAAAGATACTAGCTAGGCTTGAAAAAAAGCATAGAAGACACCAGAGAAACCCATTATGGAGAAATAAAGGGACTAAAATCTACCCAAGTCAAAATTAAAAAAAACAAAAAATCCTATTAATGAGATGCAATAAAAAAATGTGGAGCCCCTAACTGCTGGGATAAATGAGACTGAAGAGAGAATTTATGATAAAGAAGACAAAACAATAGAGAATAAAGAAGCTGAAAAAAAGAGAGGTAAGCAACTACTGGATCAAGAGGGGAGAATTCAAGGGATAAGTGATATCATAAAGCAAAACAATATTAGGATAATTGGGATCCCAGAAGAAAAAGAAAGAGAAAGAGGGGCAAAAGGTATATTGGAGCAAATTATACTGGAGAACTTCCCTAATCTGGGGAAGAAACAGGCATCCAAGTCCAGGAGGCACAGAGAACTCCCCCCTCAAAGTCAGTAAGAATAGGACAACGCCCCAAATGAAATCTTACCATTCACAATGATGTGGATACAACTAGAGTGTATTATGCTAATCAAAAGAAGTCAATCAGAGAAAAACAAATACCATATGATTTCACTCATCTGTTGAATTTAAGAAACAAAACAGATGAACATACAGGAAAGAAAAAAGAGAGAGAGAGGGAAGCAAACCCTAAGAGGCCCTTAACTATAGGGAACAAGCTGAGGGTTGATGGAGGGAGGTGGGTGAGGGAATGGCTAAGTGGGGGATGGGTATTAGGGAGGATACTTGTGAAGAGCACTGGGTATTATATGTAAGTGATGAATCCCTAAATTCTATTCCTGAAACCAATATTACAATGTTAACTAACCAGAATTTAAATAAAAATTTGAAATGATAAATAAGTAAGAAATAAATGACACTGAGGGGATAAAGTATATAAAAGTTCACTACCTATGCCCATAACTATCCTACCAACTTCATTCAAAAGCATACAAATACACACATACACACACACACACACACACACACACACATACCCCACAGTAAAAATAAGAGGAAATTGGTTTATGCTTGTTTCCTTTGTATCTGAGTTTAGCTCTTCCTTATTTAGAGTCATAGCTTTTTTCCATTACTATAGTGATTATATGTGCTTTTTATATTACTAATGAATAAGTACATAGACTTTGAATATGAAGCATCACTAGATTTAGAGAACAAAGTAATGCTCCCTGACATTTCCTCAAACTTCTTAATCACTCAGGTTCCTGATATTGAAATCACCATTCAGTTTTAATACTTGAGGGACCTAATATATGAATTATACATCTTTGGAGACGGATATTTATCCACGTTCATCCTCAAATTTTAAATGCACTGGGACAAAATTCAGTTCTTCACTTTAATGTAGCCCAGGACACCTTCTAACTCAGTATTAATCAATCACTGTGACAGTGTATTTGAGACAAAAAAAGAAAACGTATCTTATCTTGCCTATTACCCCAAAGTAAAAGTTGTAGAGAGATTAGTAGACAAACCATGTTATATTTCCTTGAGTTGCAATTCCATTTCTATATCCAATCCTCTCAGACTACTTTTCCTTTGGATGTTTTAAAGAGATATTTGGTTAGTTACATCGCCATTTTTGCTATCTTCTTTTGGGGAAAATTGTGCCTTTAAAAAGGTTACCATGGTTACACAAGGGTTAAGTAGCCAGCTTGTTGTTGTTTTTCTTCATTTGCAATAACCAAATTACAATTGCACTGAAAATTACAAAGAGCATGGATCCTTACATCTTAGAATTTTCAGAATGAATGTTTCTCTACAAAATGCATGTAAGTGCTTGCTGCTTATCTAACTATTCCTGTGCTACAATGCCTACCTTAAGTCCTACTTCTTTCAGAAAGTGTCCTCCTTCTTTGGAATTGTTTTTGTCCATTATCTCTCAAAATGTGAGCCACTGATCTGTCTTCATAAGAAGTACTCAGAATGATTGCTAAGGATGCCAATTCCTAGGTTTCATGCTAGGCCTTATCAATCAGACTCCCTGCTGTGGAATATAGTAATCTAAATATTGAACAAATCCAGAAAATGTGCACGGTAAAGTTTAAAAATATTTTTATCATTTTATACTTTATGAGGTAAAATTCTACATATGAAATAAATCTCATAACATACTGTTTTTTTCTTGACACAGTCAAATATGTTCTAAGAAATCTTATATGTACAATTTTAACAAATATATATACCTGTATATACCTTGTCATGAACTAAAATATTTCCATGTCTCCAGAAAATTCTTTCATATTTATTTCCTGTCAATCTCCCCTCCCCAGAGCCCTGCTCTAGTTCTGGAATTTTAAAACATATTTTATGTGGTTTATATTAATGCATATGCCACCTGAGATTATGTCTCATTGATGCATAACATAAAAGCCACTCTCCCATTTTCCAAGCATATGGCTCTAGCTTTTCCCTGGCTGGTAGGAAAAACTGTTTCCACTCAAAGTACAAATTTAATTAAGGACTAAACCATTTTTAGCAGCTGTGATGGACTGGAGTACAAATTGAATGAAACTATACTGCTTTTCAAAAATTCAACCATATCAACTTCCTTAAACATTTCCAGATGAATATAACATGGATTACTAATTAATACACAGTTGTACCTTAAAATATGTCCTGTGAGAGCTCCAAAACTCTCATCAAAAGTGTTAATAATATACACCTCAATGACTAACATTACAATATTCTATGCCTAACCATACAGATGTTGATATAACCCCATATTCATTATAATTAACTCTTAATATAGCAGAATTTACATTGTTTTCAAGTAGATGTAGAATATTAGCAAAAATAAGCTAAATAATGTTTCTTTTTTTAAGCTAAATGTTTTATAAGTCAATAAATTTAAAAGGATGGAAGTAATCCCACATATGAAATTAAATTAGAAATACATAATACGTCTGAAAAGTCTTACAACTATTTGGTAATTAAATAGCAATCTATTGGTCAAACAAGGAATCACAAGAGAAATTAGAAAATATTTTTTGTTCTTTTTTTTCATCATGAGAAGTATACTCTTCAACTCCCATCACATATTTCAACCATCACCCCATCCACCTCCTCTCTGGTAGCCATCATTTTGTTCTTTAGAGTTAAAAGTCTTCTTGGGAGGTTGAGATAGAGTCGGATCCCAGAAGTTCATCTAGATAGTTAATAAATCATTCTAAAAGCCAGCATACTCAACAGGAGGGAGAAAAGAGGAAGAAGAGCAATTCTAGGAGCAGAAAATCGACCACCTTCGGAAAGGTAGGACGTTTGGAAAAGTGATTCCAAAGCAACAGGAAGAGAGACCGCAGGGGGGAGGGGCCGGCTCCCTGCAGCCGCAGAGCCGCGGAGCACAAAATCGGAACTTTTAGAGTCTGCTCCGCTGAGGGACATTGCTCCAGAGGCTAGGCCGGAGGTCTGGCCCTCGCGGGAACAGAGTGGTTTCAGGACCCGCGAGATCATAAAGAGACCGGGGGTGTCTGAGTGCGGCAGAGCTCCCAGATATCGGGGTGGAGAAGCCGGCGGCAGAGAAAGAGGTGCGCAGTGCGTTTTAAGCTGGAGCTTACCCTAGACCGTGGCCGGGGCCCTTCGAGCGGGGACCACATAAGGCATTCCGGAGAGACCCCCTCCTTCCTCCTTGGGGAGGAGCGGCGCAGCAGCGCGCGGCGGGAACC
>CM052810.1:150069260-150096402 GCA_028533885.1 Nasua narica
AATTTGTGATATAGAAGATAACAGGTGAAAGAAATTGGAAACAGTTTGAGATTAATTACACTAATGTTTTAATTTTTAATTGATATATCAATTCTGCATTTTATAGAAATGATATCTTTTAGTATTTTTCAGCTTAAGTGCTTGTTAAAATGGTAGTCTATCATTGCAATAATTGGAGTTTACTTCATTCTTGCTAGAAAATAATATCGAGATTTGTATTCTTCATCCCCTGCCTCCCACCGAGATGTGTTTCTTTGAAGTTCTCCAAGGAAAATGTTTATTTTCTAGCTAATACAACAGTTGGCTTTGTGTAGGATACGTCATCAGTATGGTAGACTTTTGTCAACTTTATAGCTGCTGATCATTTTGTGAACACCTTTCACAAAATATTTCCCATACAGTTAGTATTGCTATCTGAAGTTAGAAGCCAACTCAGTCTCTCTGAACCACTTTAGTATGAGCAAAGACATGTGATCTGAGGTCCATCAAGCAGACAAATTCACAAGGCTTTCATTAGGCAGTGAATACTCTGAAGAAGCAGTTTTTTCACAGGACAGAGCTTATATGTTCCTGTCAAGATGGTGCTTCTGGCTCCTCTGCCCCCAAATCAACCCTGAACAATCTATAGAAGTAAAAGAGAAGTATAAATGCTAGGAACTAACAGTAACGAAATCCACAATACATGAGGAATCCCTTGGGGAAGCTAGAGATGAATGAGAGGTAGATGACCATATCTGTGTGGAGATGCTTCCAGAAGAGCAGTGAAGGGATAGGTTGAAGACAAGCTGTTGAGTTCTGCTCTTGCCTCTCCCTGACTTTGCCGTTGTGCAGTCATTCATTGCTTGCTTCTTCATTATGCTGCCAGCAGGGAAAAACAAGGGCAGTGTAAAACTTGTTAGGCTGGACCTTAAGCCCTTCCACATTACCAGGCAAAGTACCATCAGAAGAAAACATAGGCTCACCATCCAAAATAATAGGAGATCTGAGGACTACAGCTATCATAAAAGAGAGGTAATGGCTAACCATCATATGCCATCTCAAGCAAGATTGATGGCAGAAACAGAACAAAACCAAAAAACAAAACCTATGAAATATCCTTAAATAGATTGAAACTATGACTTAGGAAAAAATTTACTAGTAAAAATAACTGATAGTGGGGCGCCTGGGTGGCTCAGTTGGTTAAGTAACTGCCTTCGGCTCAGGTCATGATCCCGGAGTCCCGAGATCGAGTCCCACATCGGCCTCCCAGCTCCATGGGGAGTCCGCTTCTCACTCTGACCTTCTCCCTTCTCATGCTCTCTCTCACTCTCTCTCTTTCCTAATAAATAAATAAAAAAATCTTTAAAAAAAATAACTGATAGTGTAGAATAGGGTGGACACAGGTAAAATTGAAGCAGTCTCCCTGAAGGCAGGAGGAATGGATAAAATAAAATAAAATAAAATATAAGCTATATCAAAGACATAATATGCCAGGATGTAGATAAGGAGGGATTCCAGGAGGAGAGGTAAAGAACACAGGGAGATGAAGACATTTGAAGGAAATGATTAAAAGAAGTTTCTCAGAATTAAAAAGCAATATGAAAGACCTCAGACTGAGAGCATTTATGGTACGCCAAGTAGGGGAGAGGAAGAAAAACAATAAAATTTAAGAGACTTGCCAAGTGTAATTTTCAAAAGTTAAATATGTAGTTCTTATACAAATATAGAATGGGCAATATCAAAGGCTTTTTTTCAACTATGAATGAGGGGACTAGTATGGTGGTAAATTTGCTCAAAGAGCATTTGAGGGACAAGGATTTATGTAGTGGATTAGGAAAAACATTTCCAGCAAAAGAATGTTAGAATAAGACTGTTAAATGTATACAAAATTAGTTAATGTTTTACAGAACAATAAAACCATAACTGTGTGGCTATCTTTTTCTAATAGACAAAAGTCTTTATGTTTACATGTAACCTTAGTGTCTGAGCTCTAATAAAAATAATTAGGAAAGTCAAATATTGGTACATTTCCCAAGTAATTAATCCTTAAGAGAATCTATTAAACAATGTCCCAGGACAACATGGGGAGGACATGCCCCTCAGTTTTTTGCCTTATTTCCCAATTATATATTTTTCTTCCTATCGGGTCTGAGATATAGAGATAACAAATAGATTTCAAACAAATAGATTTTCCAAGCTGTCATTCTTTGTGTTGACCTCTTTGGATCATCTTTACATAAATCTGTCTTTTGTCCTTCTGTTTTTATCTTGTCACTTTGGATAAGGTGTTCCCCTGCATTGGCCTGATTTTAAAAATTATAATTCTTTATGAAGGAGAGTAGCAATAGCTGACAATTTCCCTGAGTACAGTGAACTCAGCAAACTGAAACTTATTTTTTTCACTATACCACTTAATAATATAGGATTTAAAGCACTTTAGTGTGCACCAGACTCCACTGGGAGACTTATTTTTAAATTCCTATTTAGTAGATATGGGGTAGTGGTTAGTACCTTGTATTTTTAACAGCAACAACAATAACAACAACAACAACAACAACAACAAAAAAAACCCAAGAAATTTTTAAGACTATCTACTGACATTTGAGAAATACTGATTTATGTTCTCTTAGTAATTTATGAAGCAGGTTCTATTTTCAGTGTGTCCTAGGATCATTGTGTTAAAATCAATTCCTGTTTATTCAGGTCAGTGTGGGACATAAAGAATGTAGAGGTCACTGGTTCTCAGAGTTTAACGTCCTTTGGAATCAGCTGAGAGGATGTTAAAAATGCAGGTTCTTAAGGCTCAACTCCTAAAAAATATGATTTAGGAAAAGGTGACATAGGTTGTATAAAATTGTATTCTTAACAAGCATAAGCTCAAATATGATTCTTATGAAAGTGAAGGTCAAATGTTGGAAATGCTAGTGAAGATCAGTAAAATTTGTCAGTAGTACTACTAGCCTTCTTTCTCTCTCCTTTCCCCAAAGAATGTATTAAAACAAGCAAAAGAAAAAGATTTTATTTCCCCTCTAGAGGAAGTGCTAGTAAGATACAAAGAAAGAGCTTGCTAATGAAAGTAAGAGAAGCATTGGTTATGTATTACTTGGGTTAGATAAACTCTAAGGACTTCTAAGTTCATTATAAATATTTTCACTGTGTCCATTAAGTATGTTGGAATTACCAATATTTTTCAAAGTCTGATGATTCTATTTTTTCATGTTAACATAAGCTAATAATTCAAATACACCCCAGTTCTAAGAGTGAAATGAATTAGTTTTCTTCTTTTAGAAGGAGAAACTATGGAGACTAAGGATGCTAAGGGTGGCAAGAGTGGACTTTCATGGGGCAACCCCAGAAAGTCCACTCTTCCAAGGTGGCAAGAACATTGACCTGAAGTGGGGAATCTGACAAATGATGATCCATGGAGAAAAACGAAGTTCTGAGGAGGTATAATTGACCTGACCAAGAAGGACACCAGTTGATGAGAGAAGTTTGGGATGTATAGTTCCAAAATCTCTTGGTTATTATGCATTTAGCAAGTCTGATTTTTTTCCAGGGTAAAACAAAAACAAAGCTTTCTGTTTTCCACTATTTCATATTTTCTTATACCTTTTCTACGATTATAGACTTGAAAAGCTTCTTTATTATCTAGGATCTCCAGTGCCCCAATGTTGCCCATTACTCTTAAACCCTTTAACAGAGCAGATATCTTCTCCCATTTTGTAATCTCGAAGTCAGATGGTATAATGTTCTACATAGGGGAGCTGTTCATAACTGCTGCTCATAAATTTTTCCTAACGATATTTTCCATATTCCTGTTAGCTTTTCCCAACTTTTAATTAAACTAAATTCTTTTGAAATAAAATTTCAAATTGAAATCAGTGACTTGTCACTGACGAGTTTGAGTTATGACGAGTATGTCACATTTGCCTTTAATGACATGTCTTATATACCTCCTTAACAAGCAAAATGATTCACGTTATTCATGATTAGCCTTTGGAGTTCCATGAAGTTTATTTTATTTTATTTATTTTATTTTATTATTTTTTAAGATTTTATTTATTTATTTGACAAAGAGAGAGAGAGAGAGATCACAAGTAGGCAGAGAGGCAGGCAGAGAGAGGGGGGGAAGCAGGCTTCCTGATGAGCAGAGAGCCCAATATGGGACTCCATCCCAGGACCCTCAGATCACGACCTGAGCGGAAGGCAGAAGCCTTAACCCACTGAGGCACCCAGGCACCCATGGAGTTACATGAAGTTTAAGCTATTGTCCTGGATCCAGGAGAGGATCTGTTACTGTTTTTGGAGGAAGACAAAATCCTGCCATACGTGACTAACCACTCATCAGCAGATTTGGTTTCAGTAAAGAAATCCATCCTTACCTTGCCTGACAAAAGGAATGGAATGCATTTCAACTAGCAAAACATAATAAATAAATAAATAAATAAATAAATCTGGTTTCTGAATACAGGCTAAACAGCTATGCCAGAACCTAATCTTATATTTTCAGGCTTTCATTAGATGTAGTTACTTCTACAGGGAAGTCATGGTTTCCCTTGTCGCATAGCCAAATCAATGTAATGGTAGCAAGATTGAACTGGATTATGAGATTTTTTTTAGACTGGATTATGTAAAATTTATCTCAGATTCTAAACAGTAATCTTGAGTTTTTATGGCAATGGTAGGCACTTATGCAATCTGTTTCTACTGCAAGTAGATACACAATTCCTGTCCACAGATGCAGATTAATTCCCTTTAGGTCCTATGCCTGCAATTCTAGTATATAGTCCTTGGACAGAGATGTTTTCTATTATTGGGGCAGGGTCTATCCTACAACAGGGATAACACAGAAACAAAGCATAATTTTTCTGGGAAAAAAATCTTGATTAAAAGAGAGATGTTTGGGAAGTGGGAAATACAGACTTCCAGTTAAAGAATGAGTAAATCACAGGAATAAAAATTACAGCACAAGGGGCCCCTGGGTAGCGCAGTTGGTTGAGCGACTGCCTTCAGCTCAGGTCATGATCCCGGAGTCCTGGGATCGAGTCCCACATCGGGCTCCCAGCTCCATGGGGAGTCCGCTTCTCACTCTGACCTTCTCCCTTCTCATGCTCTCTCTCACTGTCTCTCTTTCCTAATAAATAAATAAATAAAATCTTTAAAAAAAATTACAGCACAGGGAATAGAGACAGTGGTATTGTAATAGTGTTGTATAGAGGCAGATGGTAGCTACACTTGGGACAAGCACAGCGTAACATACAGACTCATAGGATGCAGTATACCTGAAATTAATGTCACATTGTGTGTCGACTGTACTTCAATTAAAAAAAAAAGACAAAAAAGAGGCTTATATTGCTTCTTTAATATGAAAAGTGAGTAAAAAAGATAAAGAGAATACCTTCAACACACTGTTTATTGATCCACTATAGTTATTGACCACTTAACCAAACCTTCATCTTCCTTTCTTTCAGAAACAATCTTCTATCTTTCTACCTAAAGTGGTTTAGACAAACTCATTGCTCTGCCTACCATTCTGGCTGAAATTCATGAGAGACTTGAATATTGGCTTCAGCCATTTCCTGTATCACAGTAGGTAGAAATTTATACTGGTTTCCTTAGTGATTCTCAGAGGAGGCCTTCATTCACCTGCTGCTTATTCTGTCTACTTGGTGCCTATGAAGAAAAGTTGAGTTGGGTTTCTGCTTTTCAGAGTGACTCTCTTTAGGAGGGCGTTTTGGTTCCATTGCAAAAATTTAAAACCTTAAGTTCTCAGATTCTGTCCACAGTACATTATCGGTCATTTATTATCATAATGATGCTATATAACAAATAACTACAAAATGTTGGTCTACAAAAATAAGCACATTTATTGCCCACATGTCAGGGTGGTCAGCCCGGTGGTTCTGCTGATTTTAGCTGGGCTGGCTCACATGTCTAGGGGAAGGCTCGCTGTCAACTGATCTAGGCTTCTTGTTGTGGGTTGGTTTGTGTCTCTCCCCCCTGCCCTCAAATTTAATCTATAGAAGCCCTAACTCCTAGTACCTCAGAATGTGACCCTATTTGGAAAAATTATTGTTTATAATTGTTTTATGCAGTTGTCTTTTGAATCTGATAGAAGAAAATAGTTTCAAACTTCTATCTGATAAAGGACTTATATTAAAAATATAGAAAAACTCTTAAACGTGTCCATAAGAAAATAAAGAACCTATTTTTTAAAATGGGCAAGAGATCTGAACAGGCACAGCACCAAAAAAGATACACAGATGGCAAATAAGCATATGAAAAGATGTTCAACAGCATTTGTTACTAGGGAAATGCAAATTAGTACAACAATGAGATAGCATAACATCCCCATTAGAATGGCCCAAATCTAAAACACCTGACAATACCAATTTCATGTGAGGATGAAGAACAAGAGGAATTCTCATTCATTGCTGGTGGGAATCCAAAGTGTTGCAACACTTTGCAAGAGAGTTTGGCAGTTTCTCTCAAAGCTGACATTTGTCTTACGAAAGGATCCATCATCTGCGCTCCTGGGTATTTACTCAACTGATTTGAGAACTTACATCCACACAAAAACCTGGATGTGAATGTTTATAACATCTTTATCATAGTCCCCCCAAACTGGAAGCAATTAAGATGTTATACAATAGGTGAGATAGATAAACACACCGTGGTATATCTGTACAATGGAATACTATTCCAAAAAGGACTGGGCTATCAAGCCATATAAAAGTATGGATAAATATTAAATGCATATTTCTAAGTGAACAAAGTCAGTTTGACAAGGATTCCACTTATGACCTTCTGGAAAAGGCAAAACTATAAAGATAATAGTGGGGTCAGTGATTGCCAGGGATGGGGGGAGTGAGGAGGGTTGGATAGGTGAAGCATATAGGGTTTGTCAGGATAGTGAAATTATTCTGTATGGTAATCTAATGTCTAGAGGTATGAAATTTTGCATTTGTCAGAATCTATAGAATTTTAACAACACAAAGAATGACCTTAATGTATACAAATTAAAAGAGGCCTATGGACCCTCAAATGACAGGAAGCAGCATCAGAAATCTAAGAGCTGAAATTATGGATCATTTCTTATAGAAAAGGAAGCCTAACTCAGTGTTCAGATCCAGGAGACTAGCAGGCCAACCAAAACCTATGAAAAAGTACTCTTAGGAAGCAGAACTGGGTTGCATTAGAGGAATTGGTGACATGACCATCTGAATTTCAGAATTGCTATGGAATAGTGATTGTTATATGCCCCTTGTTCCATTTTTGGGTAAAATGGTTATCAACTCCTGTTAATTGGGTCCTTGTGTAACCCACTCCCCTCAAATCTGAGTTGGCGCTGTGATCCTCTTTTGACCAATAGAATGCAGCAGCAGTGGTAAATGTTTTACAGTTTCTACCTGTCCCATAGCACCAGCTGCCCATCAATTGATAGTTAATAGAGCTTTGATTATCTCCATTCAATTGCTGTAAGGACTTTTGATGAAAGACTATGAATCACTGATATTTAAATTGTTCTGTAAGAAAAAATAATTCAACTGAGTAAATTGTAAGGATCTAATTGGCTTTATTGAATGATTCATGAATTGGGCCATAGCCTATCTAGTAATAGAAAGGAGTTCCTGAAAAGAGAAAAGTTTTTATTTATTTATTTATTTTTAAAAGATTTTATTTATTTATTTGAGAGAGAGAGAAATCACAAGCAGGCAGAGAGGCAGGCAGAGAGAGAGAGGGGGAAGCAGACTCCCTGCTGAGCTGAGAGCCCGATGCGGGGCTCCATCCCAGGACCCTGACATCATGACCTGAGCCAAAGGCAGAGGCTTTAACCCACCGAGCCACCTAGGCGCCCAAAAGAGAAAAGTTTTTAAAGGCAAAGAAGGGTTGGAACAAAGAGGTCATAAATTAAAAAAAAAAAAAGGATTATTTCAGGCAAGGTCTATGAGGAGGATTATGTCATTGATGCTGACCAACATTCCTAACTACTTAGGATACATTTCTGGGAAAGGTTGAAACTGCAGTTAGGTCAGGTATTAAACCTTGGTTTAATATTGTGGGCTTAACCCAAGTGACACCATTTTGGGCCCTTTTTTTTTTTTAACAGTTCCATTTATTTTTTGTTTTTAAAAGCATCATAATAATTATTTTAAATTTTTGTATTTTCCTGAGTCTTAAATGAGATATTGTCTATATAAAAATATAGTTCACAATAAGATATCATTGAGTGACATTTGATAAGAAGAAAATGACCTTCAAAAATTGTTGGACTCTGAGTTTGAATTGAAGAAAAAAGAACTTGAGGGAAGTGAGGTATTGCTGGCAACATGATTTTGCCTCAAAGAAGTCATCCATTACTTGAATTTAAGCTAAGAGTTGTATTTAATTTAATTTAAACAAATTTAATTTAATTTAAACGAATTTAATTTGTTTCACCCTTTTGTTAGAAGAACTAAATTCTTGGGGTGCCTGGGTGGCTCAGTGGGTTAAAGCCTCTGGCTTCGGCTCAGGTCATGACGTCAGGGTCCTGGGATCAAGCCAGCATAGGGCTTTCTGCTCAGCGGGGAGCTCGCTTCCCCCTCTCTCTCTGCCTGCCTCTCTGTCTACTTGTGATCTCTCTCTCTCTCTCTCTGTCAAATAAATAAATAAAATCTTAAAAAAAAACCTAAATTCCTTAGTGATTGAGGACATAACTTTCTAGAATGTTAGGCTTGTGACCCTAGGATTTCTTCTTGAGGGTCTTACAGTAGAAATTTCATTATGAATTGCATCATTGTTTGAGTCTCATTTTTGGTTCTCCTGTGTCAAGTAGAGAGAAATAAGTATCTTGCCAAATGCTGCAAAACCACACACTAATGGTCAAGATAATAGAAAGTATCTCCATCCCCTTTCTGAGAAAAGTAATCAAAACAACAACACAGAACAACAATAAAATACCATATACTCTCTAAAGCTTAAAAAGTGACCAAGAAATAAAAATTTAGAGCAGGCCCATACCTCCACCATGTAGTAAAGTCTCGGGGACTGGGTTAAAATTATTAATCATTATTGACCAAGAGTCCTTCACTAATCCTATATCTAATATGTCATTTTCAATATTTTAAAAAGCTGGCTAAATTATGCATCTTTCTTTTGATATTCCTATAGTAGGGTCTTATCCATAATTATTTTAAAATGTCATCCTGGGGTTCCACAAAATAGAATCACCTAGCGTGTTAACCCGTAGTGCATATTACCGTGAAACTCTAAAATTTGACTTTTCAAGCAAGCTTTTCTACTTCTACTAACAGCACCCAGTTCTCTGTTTTGTTTTGTTTTTGTTTTTGTTTTCAGAATAAGCTTTCCACACTCTCAGTTCATGTGACTGTTTTGAATAATGCCACTCCAGTTTAAGAAATAATCATGAGACCTTAGCCTGGCCAATCAAAATTATTGCAATTGGTTCAGAATTGGTAGGCGATTCAATTAGGACAAAGAAAATGATAACATTTGGGTTTCTCTTGACACTATTTTAAAAGAGGTGTTTCTTTCCCCTCGCAGAGAGCAGCTCATAGAATGCAAACCTGGAGCTGCTAGTGACCGTCTCTTCCATTACTTGCAGAGACCCTCTCTGGGAATGAAGCTAACACAGAAGGGTTGACAAAGTTCTGACAATACCACTTAAAATAAATACTTGGATTCTGTCATTGCTGCAGCTCTGTCGATTCCTGCACTGTTTCTTTTTAAGCCAGAAAATTATTTTATTTTTAAATGAGTTTGTGTTAGCTTTTGATTACTTGTAAACATAAGGATTATGACTAAAGTAGATTCTAGATCAGAATTCTTTTGTGTAGATTATATCAGTTATCTACTACTACATTACGAGCAAATGCAAAATCTCAATAACTATTTTGCTTCCATGTCTGTAGGTTGACAGAGGAGTTGGCTGGTCTAGGGTAAGATTGGCTCCCAGCTCTGCCCATACTGTCTGGGCTTTCTCATTCATCTGGGAGTCAGCTGGGTTTAGCTGGATTAATTTGGCTCTGCTCCACTTGTCTCTCACCCTTCTCCCGAGACTGCCCAGCTGGGCTGAGCATATTTTCCCTGTGGTCATGGAAGAGGTACCCGTGTGCAGGCTGGATCACTCAGGTAATTTTCAAGCCTCTGTCTGAGTTCTATCTGGTAACATCGCCAAAGTGAGATACATGGCTCAGCAGAAACCAAGGGGTGGGAAAATGCCCATTCATAGTGGGAAGGCATTGCACACTTAGGTGGCAAAGCGCGGAGGGGAGATGACTTGAAACAATTGTCTAGACCATCACATTGAGACTGAGAGATATAACTTCTTTACAGCCACTCCAGCTGATTCTGTGTACCCTAAAATTTGGGAACCTCAGGCTTAGTGCTGTGGTTCTCAGTGCTAACTGAATCATCTGGGGACTTAAAAATTTCTGATGCTTAAGCCCTAACCCCTAGAGATTTTAATTTAATGGGTCATAAGTATTGGAATTTTAGGGGGATAAATTATTTCTGGTTAAGAACTACTCTCCTAGAAGAATTTGAGTTTCAGAGGAAATCACTGTTTTGTTTTTCCCTTCTGCTGAAATTTTTAATAGAGATGAAATTGGGAAAGTATGAATGGAGAACCAAATCTCAGAAAAGCAGCTCTTAAGACTAGTCATAAGCAAGTCTTTACTGAATATCTTCTCTATGCTAGGTGTTTGCTGGCCACCAGGGCAATTGTGGCTGATACTGGATGTGCAGACTTGCCTACATGAGGCTCAGAGAATCCTCAAGAAGATGGATGATAAGTAAATATTTATAAATTATTGAATAGTAACAAGGTTGCAAAGTACTGCAAAACATAAGAATAAGTTGCTATGAGAACAAATAACAGACACCTGTTTTCACATGCAAATGTATCAATCACCAGAAGGAAGACAGAAAAACTACAGAGATAAGAAGGAAAATATCTTCAAAAGTCAGTCACAGCTTTATTTTATAACTAATCTTTCCTCTCAAACTGTTTTTGTGCCATTACTACTTAGACAGCCTGTCTTAAGTTGCATGGATTCCGCAGGAGTCACTTAGAATCTCCAACGTGAGAGCTGGACCATGGTAACACCCTGATTAGGTGATGAGCTGAAATCTGGGCAGTCTGTCAAATTTAACTGCCTTGTTGATTTTGATTGACTTCAGCCCTCTAAAGAGTAAAAGATTTTATATGATGTAATGTCTGTCACATGGACTACATTATGCCTAATTATGTGATTCTAAAGCTAACTTTGTTTAACAAGTGAGACTTGCTAAAAGTTACCATCTTTTAAAAAAATTTGTTTTAATTTAAATTCATTTTAGTTAACATATACTGTATTATTAGTTTCAGGGGTAGAATTTAGTGATTCATCAGTTGCATATAATACCCAGTGCTCATTTCATCACATGCCCTCCTTGATGTCCATCACCCAGTTACCCCATCCTCCAACCTCTCCTTCAGCTACCATGTTTATTTCCTATAGTTTAGCATCTCTTATGGTTTGCCTCCCTCTCTGTTTTCATCTCATTTTTCCTTCCCTTCCCCTATGTTCATCTTGTTTGCTTCTTAAATTCCACATACGAGTGAAATCATATGGTATTTGTCTTTCTCTGACTTATTTCACTTAGCATAATGCCCTCTAGTTTCCTTCACATTGTTGCAAATGACAAGGTTTCATTCTTTCTGATGGCTGCATAATATTTCATTATATATATGTGTGTGTGTGTGTGTGTATACACATATATATACACATCTTCTTTATCCATTCATCTCTTGATCCTGATTGACTCTAGCCCTCTAAAGAGTTTTTATATGATGTAATGTCCTGTCGCTTGAATTGCATTGTTCTTAATTATGTGGTTCTAAAGCTGACTTTGTTTAAAAAGTGAGACTTGCTAAAAGTTATCATCTTTAAATCAGAAGTAGTATTATAATTCATTCAATCTGGCAAGTCTGCCATTTTGGGTGATATTCTACCACGTGAGAATCCTAACATTAATTCAGCCAGAAGAGAATGATTGCCAGCAAAAATAGATTTTTTTTTTAGTTCTACAATAATGCTTCTTCCCTGCCACCCTACTTCACAAAGTTATTATAACTTTTATTTAGTTACTCAATATTTAATAAGACCTATAATGTTTTTTATTTCATTAGAAATGAGTTCATTGCCATGCTGATTATTAGACTCATTAAGTGTGATATGCTAAAAGTTTTTTTGCTTCTGTGATGATGTAACAGGTTTTGAACCCATACTTAAAAACATGAGGGATTGAGCCTCATGAGGGATTGGTGGTTATTTGAACAAAGAGCTTTCCAGGCCAAAGGGAAAGCAAATACAAAGGCCATGAGGTGGGAGCATGCTTGATGTGTTCTATGAATGCAAAAAGGCCAGTGCCGTTGGAAGGAAGGAGAAGGAAAGATTTTATTCTTAGTGAGATGGAAAGCCATTTGGAAGGTTTAGATAAATCAATGACATTGTTTAAAAGGATTACCTTGCTCTATCCACATTGATATAAGTGATAAGTATTCATCCTTTCTGATGGTTGAGAAATATTCCATTGTGTGTGTATGTATTTGCGTGTGTGTATATATATATATATATATACACACACACACATATACCACATTTTCTTTATGGAACTGGAGGGTATTATGCTAAACAAAATAAGTTAATCAGAGAAGGACAATTATCATATGTTTCACTCATATGTGTAATATAAGAAACAGGGCAGAGGACCATTGAGGGAGGGAGGAAAAACAATGGGAAGTCATCAGAGAGGAAGAAAACCGTGAGAGACTGTTAACTCTAGGAAACAAATTGAGGATTGCTGGAGGGTAGGTAGGTGGGGGGATGGGGTAATTGGATGATGGGCATTAAGGAGGGCACGTGGATGAACACTGGGTGTTATACGAAACATAAATTATTGAGCACACGTGTGAAACTAATGATGTCTATTAGTTGGCTAATTGAATTTAAATTTAAAAAATATACAAAAGAAAATAAAAGGCTTACTTTGGCTGCTGTGTCAAGATTAGACAGACTGTACAAAGTGAATGGAAGGGGTGCCTGGGTGGCTCAGTGGGTTAAGCCTCTGCCTTCGGCTCAGGTGATGATCTCAGGGTCCTGGGATTGAGCTCCGCATCGGGCTCTCTGCTCAGCAGGGGATCTTGCTTCCCCCTCTCTCTCTGTCTGCCTCTCTGCCTACTTGTGATCTCTGTCTGTCAAATAAATAAATAAAATCTTAAAAAAAAAAAAAAGAAAGCTAACGGAAGCAGGGAGATCAATGAGGGTTTTATCAAGATAATTCTGACCAGAAGTGATGGTGGCATAGATTAAGGAGGTAGTAGCAGTCAAGGTTGAGAAGAGTGGTTGGATTCTGAATATACTTTGAATAGAGAGGTGATTAGTGGCAATTGTGGAGTACTAGAGAAAGAGAAACATCCAGAAGGGATTTTGGTTTGGGATGATAAGTTTGAAATGCTGATTAGACATGTAAGTAGACATATGAAGGAGATATATGACTATTCAAGTTTGAAGGTCAGGAGAGAGATCAAAGCTAGAGATATAAATTTGGGAATCATCAATTTGTGCATTCTACTTAAGGTCTGGACCAAATGACTAAATGGTGTGAATAATGAGAAGGAAGAGTCTTAAGATTGAGGCCCTGTGGCAGTTTAACATTTGGAGGAAGTGATCAATTGTTGAGCAAGTTGAGAACTAAGAACCAATCACTATATTTGTAGGGGTCCTAGCCATTGGTGACATGACGAGAACCCTTGCATTGGAATTGTGTGGATACAACCTTGATTGGGGTGAGTTCAAGACAGAACAGAGGGAGAGGAAATAGGGATGGAAGTAGAGAAAATCTGCTTAAGGATTTTTGCTTCAAAATGAGCAAAGAAATAAGGCAGTGTTGGGCAGGAGCAGGGTGGACAAAAGAGAGTTTTCTTTTAAGATGAGAGATGTTACAGCATGTTGTGTACTGAAAAAGGATAATCCAGTAGAAGGAAAAAAATAGTGGAAGAGCCAAAGAGAAGGGCAGACCATGAACCCAAGTGAAGCAGAGGGTTGGCTTGATCCTCCATGAACGTGCCTGTTCTCCACAGTACCCACAGAAGTGAGCAGAACTAATACGTGAAACCTTCCTTTTCTGGAGGATGGAAAAGGAGTCTCCTTCCCTCCCTGGTGCTTCAGGGAGGTTTGGTAGCGGCCAGCTGAGCCAGAGCACTCATACTCAACCTTCATTCTCTATCTTTTCCCTATTCTGCATCACAAAAGCTGAAGCCAGGGGAGAACATAGGATTGTCCTTACAGGATAAGGCATCGTAAGAAATGGAACAAAGGCAAAATTCTCACAGCTGTCACTGCTTCGCACAGATAATTGCCCATGTCTCTGCCAAGTGTAATGTAGAAGAACCTTACCCTAGAATAAGCATAATAAATCAGTGTCAGGAATGAAATAGTAACTCCACAGGGTGGCTCTGTGAAAGGGAAGTTTGAGGAGCCCTTTTCCCTGGCATCTCACAGAGATTTTAGACCTCAGGCTATTATTAGTTTGGTAGGAAGTACTCTTGACAGCTCCTAATAATATGAATGAGTAAGCAGGACTACCCAAACAGGCCTTTGCTCTTCAGGAAAAGAACACTGAAGTGCTTTCAAGTCTTGCTTACTAGGTTCTGAGCCTTTTGTTGGCTCCTATTTTGGCAATGCGCTGGAGTGCCTTTAAAATCCCATGTGCTGGCAGAGACCTCCAGGCACATAGACAACTGTCTCCAGGTGCATTATGATTCACACCTTAATTGGATCCTACTCTCTAGGTAAATGCTATAATCAAAAGCTAAATGGAATAAATCAGCTATAAACTCTTGGTGTCTTCTGATTCCTGGGCTACCCCCTGTGGTTTTACGATCACAGGAAGTTTTGTATTTATACCACAGTACTAATTTTCCACACCCATGATTTCACGTTGTAAAGAACAGACTTGATAGTTGCATTATTTCTTCCATTCTTCCTCAAATTCTTTTCCTTTTAGCAATGCAACTCTTTTCTTTTTTTTTTTTTAAGATTTTTATTTATTCATTTAACAGAGTGAGAACACAAGCAGGCAGAGAGGCAGGCAGAGGCAGAGAGAGGAGCAGGCTCCCTGGGGAGCAAAGAGCCCGATGCGGGACTCGATCCCTAGACGTCGGGATCATGACCTGAGCCAAAGGCAGCAGCTCAACCAACTGAGCCACCCGGGCGTCCCAATGCAACTCTTTTCAAAAGAAAGATTACTAACATAAAAGTGATGTAAAACAGGTAAGAGCAAATGAACATGACTTCACAGTTTAATTAATCCTAATTTGGATAGAAATGTATCACTGTTTAAAGAACTTTAGGAGAGAAGAAGCATATCATGAAACCTCTGTTCTCCATATATGTATGCATGTCTATAATATTTTTATGATTTGAATCCTATTTTCTACATATTTTTCCACAGTTCTTATATTTTTGCAACAAATAAGAAAGACACATGAGGATTTTCATTTTGGATCATTGTATATACGTAGTCAAAAGACCTGGGGTTCAAGTTCCTGGTGTGCCACTTATGGGTTGTGTGTCTTTGGTGACTCACCTGATGACTCAAGACCAGGCTCTCTTTATCCACCACCTTAGTAGTGTGTATTTCTTTTACGACTTTCTTTCTTGCCCCACTTCTTGATTTTTTTTTCTCATAGAGAGAAAGGAAAAGAGATAAAGCAAGTAAGAAAGATAGTAAATGATGATTAAAAGAGAGGAACTAAGTAACACTGAAAAAAATATGCAGTTTAATGTTTTCTCTCATCTTCCTTCCTCTTCCTCCTCCTCCTCCTTCTCCTCCTTCTTTTTTAGAGAGGGAGAGAATGAGAACAGGGAGGGAGAGAGAGAGAGAGAGAGAGAATCTTAAGTAGGCTCCATGCCCATCTTGGAGCCTGATGTGGGCCAATGAAGGGCTTGATCTCACCACCCTAAGATCATAACCTGAGCCAAAATCAAGAGTCAGATGCTTAGCCAACTGAGTCACCCTGGTGCCCCATCATCTTTCTTATTTTTAGGCAGCAGTTCCTCTTTCTTTCCCAGAGACACTCCCTCATCATAGAATAGAAATAAAGGTCTTCAAAATCCCATGTACTTTTGTCAACTAAATACAAATCTAAAAAGGAAAAAAAAAATGAAGTTTTTAAAGGGAAATAGGCCTCTCCCTTTCCTTTTTCTTAGAGCTTATTTGCTTTAGAAAACTTTTATTTTTGCAATACTTCTTTGTTTCTTTGATATGTATATAAATCTTTCTCAAAGCTAAAAAGCCTTTTGCCAGTTTTGCCATCCAAGAATCTCTTTTTCAAGACCCTGGGCACAATTTCTTTAAATATAATCTCAAGTGAGAGAAAACCTCTATTTCCCATCTTCATGGGTATTTAACTTAGAAGGCTGGCTCTAAATTGTAACTACATATCGTAGAAACATGAGAACTTTTATCACTCTTTGGATAAAGGCAATTAGCAAAAATAAATGACCGCTCCAATTAGCATGTGAATTTAAGATGAGTTATGTGTAACAGGGGGTGCTGTTAAGGAAAACTTTAAACTTCAAAGAAAAGGGAGATTGAAAATAAAAAATATTCACTGTTCTGTGTTGCATATGTGTAATAATATGTGTGTGTGTTAGTTAACACCAGTAATTCTTCAGTTACAATGCCTTTGTGCTTTTCTTGTTTATAGAATGAACTGCCATTAAAATAACATGAAGCATTTCTAGAAAATGCTCTTTGATAAGAACTTGATAGGCTTATATACATCACAGAGCAAATCAATCCCTCTCAGTTCAGACATGGTCATTGAATATTCTCTATGTGTCTGAGACCTTAAGTTTTCTGGTGGGGGAATAAGTTGTTATAAACTTAATCTTTGACTTTAAGAGTTTAAAGAAACCACACTAACATCACTGAAACAAATAGAAGCCAATTGGATTGTGCTGGCAACACATTACTGAGAGCTTAATTAATTAGAGCTAAAGATTGGGAGGATCCCAGGAATCTAATGGGATTCACAGGGAAATATCCCTCTTCCTCCACCTCACTCCCAACTAGAAATACTCTATTCTAAACATTTTTTTTTCAAATAGGCTCCACATTGGGTGTGGACCCTGACAGGGGGCTTAAACTCACAACCCTGAGATCAAGACCTGAGCTGAAATCAAGAGTTGGTTGCTTAATTGACTGAGACACCCACCCAGGCACATCTAGAAATACTCAATTTTAAATAATTAAAGCTCTGACTGCAAATGGGATACACAGGGCACATGTTTAATGGAAGCTCCTCACTGTTTTGGTCAATTTACCTGCTGTTCCTTATCTTCTCGCTCTTTCCACATTTCCATCATCACAGTGAAAGAAAGTAGACCGCCATTTCCATCCTGAGTATCAGAGAGACATTATCCTCATACACATGTTTTCCTTTACATCATGGCATTGCCTCTCTGAGAGGCAGCTGTGGGTCATTGCTAGACTATTCTGCCTTTGAAAAATGCTTCCAAGCCTGTGGACCTAGGCCAAGAGCAGATACTCCTCCTTTTGAATAGAATTTTAATGTACTCACTCCACATCATTTTTGCTTACAATAATGTGTTGTTTGGAGACTGAATTGTAGCATAATGTTTGAGTTGGCCTAGCAAAGCTCAGCTAATTCTCTAATCTTGTATATCATCCATGATTGCTGCTTTTTACCATTTGAGATATATGACTAATAGTTTTCAGTGGGCTAATGACCCATTATGAAAAATAATCTTTGCTCTAGTTATTCTGGATGTAGACAAGCCTAGTTCTGCTATTTTTGAAATTTTCTTATTTTTAAAATTCAGTCTACTTAATCATTACTGCAGATTTTTGCCTAATTTGCAAAAAAAAAAAAAAAAAATTAAAAACTCTTCAGAACACAGATTCTGGTTTTATTTCCAAAGTGAAAATTAGGATAGCAACATCTACAGAAAGAATTCAAAAATTGTACCTTTAGAACTATGCATCTTTAAAAAAAATATCCATCCTTTTCTTTTTCTGAAACTTATTTATTTATTATCTCATTAGCAGGGATTGAGACTACTTTTTTACTCACATTGAATCTTCATGAAACCACATTTCTCTAGACAATATTTTGTAAATATTATTTATGAATCTTGCAAGTGAACTATTTATATCACCTGTGTAAATATTGCATTGCAAGATGCCGTCAAGCCATAAAAACTTCTAATATTTAACACTATTTTTTTCTAGATTTGTATTCTCAACAGTCATAAGTAAAAGCAGCTTTCGTTATTGTTGGGACACATTATCTTTATTAGAAAATATAAACGCAACCTCTTTCTGAAGTTTAGAAGACTGATATGTTTTACACGAATAAACTCTAGTCATTAATTATATTCCTCTTGAGGAAGAGGAGAACCTCCACCTTCAACACTCCAGACGCCGTGTGACCTCCCACTGCCTGGTGGCAACCCCCTGCAAAAACAGGAACTTCTTCTTTTTTTTTTTTTTTAAGATTTTATTTATTTATTTGACAGAGAGATACAGAGAGAGAGAGAGAGAGAGCATGAGTAGGAAGAGCAGCAGGCAGAGTGAGAGGGAGAAACAGGTTTCCCATGGGCATGGAGTGCTATGCAGGGCTCTATCCCAGGACCCTGAGGTCATGACCTGAGCCGAAGGCAGCCATTTAACAACTGAGCCACCCAGGCGCCCCAAGCAGAAACTTCTTATCTGAGTCAGGCTGTTGCTTAGTCTTGGTTTACAGCAAGCTGGGTCATTGTTTCTCTGGACCTTCCTGCTTGTCACATCCTAGGCAGTACTGAGTCCCCAGGAAACAGCCCATTTTGTTGGGCTGTTTCTTCCATTTATTACAACAGAATCGTCAACACAAATCAGTCCCAAATGTCTTGGAGGCTGTGATATCTTTCTCTCTCCAGGGCAATACCATGTGAACTTCAGAATTTTCCATTCCCATAATTTACAGTTTGAGAGGAACAGGGGGATTTTAAAGTGTAAATTATAATCCATTTGGCCCTGCTTCAGAAAGTTGACCTCTATAAATGATGTCACTTGGACTTCTATTTGGATTCAGCCAATAGGAGGCACTGAAAGGAGATTGGGAGGGAGGGAGCCCAGAGAGTTTGAGGTAATTTTCCCTTTTCCCCCAACTTGGCCAAAGTTTGGGCACTGATACATTTCTGCAGATGGTAGCTCTTGTTAACCTTGTTTCTAAGGTTCTAATTCTCACTAGGTTCTAGTTTTTCCCCTTGACCTGTCAAGCCTACAATGGTAAAAGATTCCTGCTGTTGCTAGTCCCTTGGTACCTCATTTTGCCTTGTTTCCTTAATCCTGTCCAACCTTCTGTAAACAGTCTCTTCATTAGGTTCTCTTTTGTTCAACCCTTTGCATGCATGCTGGTTTTCTGCCAGAACCATGGCTGATAAAGCATAAGCTGGTTCAATAATTTTTAGTATAAGCTCAGATATCTCAGTGTAATTTTAACAGAGGATTCATTTCCGTAGCACTTGTACTTAAGTTAGTAACTGGTACTTCGATTTCCCAGGAAAAGAGGGATGAATGGCAGGGCTGGATTCTGGCATTCCTGGGACCCTGGCCAAAGTCACATCCTAGTACTGACCAATCATTACCCTTGACTTCCCATCTTTATTGTTTCTGAACTATGCACATTTCCTGGTACCAGTCATTGAGTAAATAATTTTTAAGTAAATTTGTGTTTGTGTATAGTTTTACATTGTCATGTTCATATTGCATGTGCAAATTTGTGTTTTTTTCATTTGGCATTAGAGCACAATAATATCTTATTATTAAAGAAAATTTGATATTTAATAGAAATATAACAGTTCAATATACATATTTCAGATGGCACAATAGATCAGCTCTCTGCATTCTTTTGCAAAAGGAGAAATGTTTGTTTTATCACTCTTGAGAGAAAGAAACTTCCAATTTTCTTTGATAGTTGGTTAATTCAGAGACTGAAGTGTTCATATATAAATCATACTATTTTAATTCTATTTTCCAAAATCGATATGCCAACCTTTCCCATTAAATAGCCAATGTAGGAAGCCACACTGGTAGTATCAAACTAAAAAACAAAATAGCCAGTTATTTTAGTAGCAAAAAATAAGTTTACTCAAGAATAGTGGAGAATTGCAATTCAGGACATGCAAGCAATGTCAAAACCCTAGGCAAAGGGAAGGTGAGCTTTTATTAGGTTTTAGGAGGAAAGTGGGAAGGGTTGTTTTGAACAGAAATTCATTAGAGAAGAACAGAGTTCGAGGTTGTGATGGTTTCTCATTGGTTGCAAGCGATAGTGTGCTGTTGCTGGGGAGAGATCTTCCTTCTTTTTCTTAAAAGCAGAAGAGGAATTTTTATATGAAAAAGATCCTCCCTTGTCAAGATAAAAGTGATCTTCTGGGGGCACCTGGGTGGCTCAGTGGGTTAAAGCCTCTGCCTTCGGCTCAGGTCATGATTTCAGCGTCCTGGGATCGAGCCCTGAATCGAGCCCCACTTCCCCTGTATTTTCTTTTCAATACTTATATTTTAAGTTCCTTTTTATGTTATACTACACTATCTAAAACATCCAGTTTAATGATAATAGAAGCACTAAGTGTAGACATCTTTATATTTTTGCTTCTATAGTAAATGCTTTCAGTGTTTTTCCATTAAGAATGATGCTCTTTCATTCATTGGTGGTAAATATAATTTATCCATTTGAGGATATTTTTTGCTATTCCTCGTTTATTATTATTATCATTTTATTATAATTGGGTTTGCTTTTTATCATATTCCTTCATGGACTGTATTCTTCTTCTCCTTTTACTGTATTCTCTCCTCCTAAAGTGATGATTGTATTCTTCTCCTCCTTTAACTAATTAGTTGATGTGTAAAATAATACTTACAGATTTTGCTAATATTAAAGTACTCTTGCATTTCTGGGATAAACACAAATTGTGGTATATTATCTTCCTCATACTTCACTGGCTTAAGATTGGCTTGTTTTCTTTTTAAATTTCTTTTATTCTGTACTTTTCTACTCTGAAACCAATGTTATACAAATAACACAGAATTAGCTAGTGAATTCTTTGTCAATTCTCTGGAAGGATTTGTTTAAGATTAGACAGATCTATCTCTTAAAAGTGCATTAGAATAGGCCTCTAGAAACCAACTGGAGCTGGAAGCTTATTGTAGGAAAATTTTTCATTCTTGGAGTTTTAAAAACATTCCTAAGATTCTGTCTCCCTCTTTACTTTTGAGTCAGTCGAGTCAGCTAACTACAAATATTTGTGTAGCTATTTATCTTTTTTGCCTAAGTTTAAATATATTGGCACAAAAATATTCACAGTGTGCTTTTTATTAACTATTAGTTTATTGTAAATAAATAGTAAATAGGTAGATAAATAAAGACCAATAGATCTTGTAATCTGTTGTTTCTACTGACTCCCACACTTGAAGGATTGCCTTCTTCGTTGCTTCATGATCATTTATTTTTGTTTAATTACTTCACGTGGGTTAGAAAAACTTTTCTCCAAAGAAGGTTTGATTCTGCTGATAGCCATCAGGACCACTTTTACACACACCTTACCCCCTATATTCCAAGCTTACTATCTCTACTTTTAATACCAGCTCGATTTCACCAATACTTGGCTCAAGATTCATAACCTAAACAGTAATTTTACTATATGTTTTCATCCCCAGGGCAAGCCCACACCACCTAGCAAAATACCACTTTGTCCCCCAATCTCAGCTCTGTTTTATTTTGTTCCCACAGTATTTGGTTGGATAACTATCAATGAATACAGTTTTCCCTGGGCTGAATTCATTTAGTCTATAGCAGGAAGTCATTTGTGATACTAGAAGTGCAAATTTATGTCCAGTTCTTGGTTAACAACCAGTGTGATCATTTTGTTTCAGATATAAATCTTTCAGATTTCAGAGGCTGCATTTTGTTATCAGGTTGTTGGTACAGTTCAGTTCCTTGCAGCTGAGGACCGAGACCCTCGTCTCCCAGAGGGTGCCACTCTCCATATGACATGTTTCTTCATGGCCAGTAGGAGATGATCTGTCCCTCTATGAGAGGCCCAGTCTCTTAAGGCTTTCACCTGATTAGCTCAGGCCTACCCAGGATAAGCTCCCTTCTGATGAACTCAAAATCAACTGATTTGAAATCTTAATTACACCTGACAAATCTCTGTACTCACGCGTATAATGTAACCTGATCATAGGAGTTAAATTCCATGCTATTTTCAGATCCCGCCCATACTCAAGGAGACAGATTATAAAGGACTTTTAAACCAGAGAGCAGGATCTTGGGGGCTGTCTTAAAATTCCACCTACCACAAGTGTTCTGGCTTCCCCTCATTTACAGCTTCCACAACAGATCTATATATCACTGAGAA
The DNA here is from genome assembly GCA_028533885.1 of Nasua narica. Taxonomy (NCBI): domain Eukaryota; kingdom Metazoa; phylum Chordata; class Mammalia; order Carnivora; family Procyonidae; genus Nasua; species Nasua narica. Next base: position 150,091,709 of record CM052810.1, read on the forward strand.
CTAAGAGGATAAATGAAAACATTTTCAGACCATAAAATGAATATTAAAAAAAAAACTATACTGAAATTGAGTTATAGTGAAATGATTACTACTAGATCAATATAACTGTAGTTTCCATGACTGGTTAGTCTTCTCTGCTCCTCCTCACCTAAGCTATTCACTCTTTCCAGAAGAGCAGCATGGTACATGCTTTGCACCAGACTGGAAGCCTCTTATTCTAAATTTTGATAGTAGATACCATACAAACCAGTGACATTAGGACAATTCCTCTCTCTTTAAAATAAGGTCAATATTTACTCATCTGTCCAGCAAATATATGTATTGTAATCATGAGTTAAGTATGAAAGAGTAAGGGCGCCTGGGTGGCTCAGTTGGTTGAGCAACTGCCTTCGGTTCAGGTCATGATCCTTGAGTTCCAGGATCTAGTCCCACATCGGGCTCCCAGCTCCACGGGGAGTCTGCTTCTTCCTCTAACCTTTTCTCCTCTCATGCTCTCTCTCACTTTCTCTGTCACTCAAATAAATAAATAAAATCTTAAAAAAAAAAGTATGAACGAGTGAAAAGGAAATTAATTGTTATGTATTCTATTTGTATAACTCTACAATCATCTGATTTGCATCATAAATGAAATCTTAAGTAAAATTCAAAAAGATAAAATTTTATTTGTCACAGCTGCTAAAAGGCAATTGGATAATAGCTCATCAGCATGCAAGAACAGTGTTAGCCAATCAATTTTTAGAAGTTCTTCATCTGTATCATGACATTATGTGCATTTTCAACTTCATCACTAGCTAACTCTCTGTAGCTAGTAAGCATCAGCATTAGATCTTAACTGGCAATCGGGACTTCTGGTAGGGCAGGACTTATTGAATTAAATCTGAAATAACTGACCTAATTTCCCAGACATTTAGTATCACAGTCTTGATGTTTTCTAGTATACACGGGCTGCTATGGTCCCTTTCATGGCTGCCCCACTGCTCTGCAGAACAGACTGCTTCTGCAAGAGTTCTAGAAGATAAAAGCTTTCTTAAGAACTTAAGCTTTCACAATTTATGGTAGACCCTTAATTATTCTGCCATTAATTATAAGCGATTTCTGATTTTGAATCTAAATGGCCTGATGTGTCCATTTATTCTTTGGTTGCCATGCAAAATTGGTACAAATTAGCCAGCATATCCCATAATACTCACTATAAGTTTCTTTTGCCAGAGAAACTGTGATGAGCAGACATAATAGGTTTTTGGCAGTTGTAGGAACTAATGATATTGACACTCTATTTTTTGTCTACTGGGAAAAGAACTTTTCTCATTCTTCATATCTTTGTTACAATGTGATTTAGGGACTCAAGATTATTGGCACCAATTTGAGTCACGATCCAGATGTACTAAATCGGAATCTGCACTGTAACTAGATCCGTAATTTTTGTGAGCATTAATGACTGAGAAGCAGTGTTCTATAGATCTCAGGGGGCTAGCAACCAGTTCTGATTATAGTAATGAAGATTATAAAAATTGTAATTATGACTATCACATTTGTTAATAATATGGTACTTTTATTATGACATAGTCTATATATCTTACAAGAAGGGCATATTTTATCATCCAAGGCAGAAAAAGGAATGGGTTTTCTATAAATCTTACTACGATGATCTCTGTTCACATAATATCTTGCATTGATATAAGCCTTACAGCATTGAGGAATGGATTCCTACACTCCCAAGACCTCATGGCATTTCAGAAATAGCTTATGGAGGGGACGCCTGGGTGGCTCAGTCGTTAAGTGGCTGCCTTTGGCTCAGGTCACGATCTTAGGGTCCTGGGATCGAGCCCCACATCAAGCCCCACATCAAGCCCCACATCGAGTCCCAAGCCTCCTTCTCCCTCTCACATTCCCACTGCTTAACATTCCCTCTCTCGCTGTATCTGTCTGTCAAATAAATATATAAAATCAAAAAAAAAAAAAAAAGAAAAGAAAAAAATATTATTTTAAAGAGAAGTTTATTTAGCCCTAATTTTAGGGTTAAATCTGAGACATTGTTAGAAATAAGAGCATATATTATAAAAGAGTAATGACAATTTAAGTCATATGGATGGTCTATAGGACATAGTTTCATTTTTTTAGGGAGATCGATCTCCCTAAGTCAGTGGGTAGGATCATCTCTAAAATCCTAGATTTCTGTAATTTTTTTCTTCTAACCGCTCATCTTCAGACCAGTGGTGAGGTTCTGGGTACTAATGTTTCTTTTGGTTTTCTAGTCTTAACCCCCAAAGAGGTTCCATCTTTTTTTCCATCTCCTGGAACACTTAGAAAAGGACTTTCTCTTCTAACAAGAGTTGACTTTCATGATGTTATTTTCATAGGAGGCATGTTTTACCTTCTCAAATATCCCCTTCTTGTGAGTGGGAGATTAGTGCTTCCCAACTTTGTGAATTTGTTTCAAAGAAAGTTCACAGATCAGTTACACCTCAGCAGAATATGAGGGCAAACACATTGAACTGGAAGTCAGGACCAGGGCTAAGTATGTCACCATTCTTCATCCATTGCTCTCGGGCTCAAAAGACCTGAATTCTAGATTTGTGGAAAGTCAGTTCATCCTCTTGATCCTCTGTTTCTTTAACTGTAGAAAAAGTTTGCTTGTCTCATGGAGGTTAGATACAAATAAATGATGTTATTATAAATGTGATTTAATTTTGTGTACTAAAATTCTGAATGAAAAGGAAGTTGTATGGCTTTATGCATGTGCTGTTTGTGGAGTCATTCCTTTAAATCCTTCTGTGCAGTGCCATCCACTAGTACGATAGACATAATAATTGTAAAGAGTAAATGTAGCCTGCCTCCAACTACCATGTGATGGAATTAAAAGACAAATTGTCTATAATCCTGAGACACAAATATGTATCACTAAACTCACTTAGAATCTTTTATTTATTTATTTTATTTAAATTAAATTAATTAACATATATTTCAGAGGTAGAGTTCAGAGATTCATCAGTCTTATATAATATCCAGTACTAATTATATCACGTACCCTACTTAATGATCATCACCCAGTTACCCCCCTCCACCCTCCAGCATCTCTCAGTTTATTTCCTATGATTAAGAATCTCTTATGGTTTGTCTCCCTCTCTGATTTCATCTTTTTACATTTTTTCTTCCCTTCCCCTATGATCCTGTTTTTTTTCTTAAATCCCACATATGAGTGAGATCATATGATAATTATCTTTCTATGACTTATTTTGCTAAGATAATACCCTTCGATAACACCCTTCCATCGACATCACTGCAAATGGCAAGATTTCATTTTTTTGATGGCTGAGTAGTATTCCATTCTGTATGTGTACACACACACACACACACATAATATGGCACATCTTCTTTATCCATTCATCTGTTGATAGACATCTTGGCTCTTCCATAGTTTGGTTACTGCGGACATCGCTGCTATAAACATCAGGGTTCAGGTGCCCCTTTGGATCACTACATTTGTACCCTTTGGGTAAATATCTAGTAATCCAATTGCTAGATTGTAAGGTACTTCTACTCAACTTTTTGAGGAAACTCCATGTTGTTTTCCAGAATGGCTGCACCAGCATGCATTCCCACCAACAGTGTAAATGGTTCCCCTTTCTCTGCATCCTAGCCACCATCCATCATTTCCTGACTTGTTAATTTTAGCCATTCTGACTAGTGTAAGTCACTTAGAATCTTAATCTCAACTTTGCATCTCAAGGAAATTGTCTTAAGGTTGCCAATAAAATTCTTCTCTCTATTGTACAGATGTGGAAAAGAGTAAAATAATTTGCCTAGAGTTTTGGATACTGACTGTGTAGGAGATGTGTAATCTTGTTTTGGCAAAATTCCTCTTGAACATATTTTCTTCAGAGATGAATTACCTTACTCCCAACTCATTTGTAAAGCACGGTTACTCCCAATAACTATGTTGGCTGCTCTAAAGATGATGAAGCTAACTTACTCAGTGTTCTGTTTCATCAAAGAAAAAGGCAAGTAACCAAATAAACACAAAAATGTTTGGTTCTCTCTGTATGATGATGAATCTCTACCAGTTTCCATGGAAGGCTTGAAAATACTTTATCATTAAAATAGTTAAAACTGTCAGTCATTTGACTCTTTTCTTCTGGTGAAGGTAAAAAATTTAAATTGCTGAACAGAACTCTAGCCTTCCAATGTAGATTTTGTTGGACAATTCCTGTTCTCCGGGGAATATATGTAGGTGTTTCATATCATTCAGAGTCCATTCCTTATTCAAATGTGAGACACTATGTTATCTTCATTATTAGCTTATGTTCTTATACTTTACTTCAGCATATAAATTAGATACCATTTAAATATATGAAACTGAAGAAAGACATTCTTACAAGACTGTCCACATGAACTACTGACTCAGATTTGTAACAATTATTCTTTCTTGTTTCTTAACTGAATATTTTTGGGTTCATAACTGAACTCATGAACAGTGTTTCTCAAAAAACCTGGGAATTTGGAAAGAAGAGTGTCAGTTTTACACAAGATAGAATAAGAGAAAATATTTGCAAAATAAAATCATACCTTTATCTTTTATGATTTTACAAGAGTATAGTTTTATTTTTTTTCTCCCCAAATTTGTTTATTTTAATCTTTCAGTTTTACAAGATTGATTGTTCATGCACCACACCCAGTGCTCCATGCAGTACGTG